>CM053790.1:452724896-453224896 GCA_028749045.1 Cupressus sempervirens
ACATACTTCATTGTATTGTAAAATCCTTTCACAAGGTGGACCTAATAGTCATTCATACTCTTAATAGAGTAGATCACCAGAAGTGATTGATTGTAAGCCCTAACAGGCCAAATTTATTACTATAGTAGTGAAGCATTGTGGGTGTCATTCCCACCCCAATTTTACCTTCTCCTTGGAGAGTTTCCAGGTTACCAAATCTTGCATCAAAGTGTTATGGTGTTGATTTTATATTGCTCTATATTCATGCATGAAAGTAGATTAGGTAATCTAAAGAAGAAAAGCAAAAGTATTCTAAGAGTGAAAAGTTTAAGTGGTCCCTGATTCACCCTCCCTCTTAGTCACTTGCTTATCATTACATTTCCAACAAACCTCAAAACCCATGAAAAATTATTTTGAAATTCACAACTTTTGGGTTTGGGGACCCACAACAAATTTAAGTAATATTTCACAAGTAAAATATTAGGCACTCGATAGTTTGGTGCCCAAATGAAGTTTTCTTGCTTCTATAATAGAAAATAGGGTACTAGTTACATGTCAAATGTACCTATAAATTAACTTAGGTACCTATAAATTAACTAGCATATTTAAAATACTATTATATATAATTATTATAGTATATAATATATTTAATATACTATATATAGTTACTATATAGTAATTAATAAATATATTTAATATTTAATAGTAATTATTTATTATATATAGTAATATTTAATATTTATTATACTATAGTTATTCAATAGTAATTATTATTTAGTAATATTTTATAGTAATATTCGGTATTGTCTTACACTCATGTGTCTTTCCTCTTTCACATATTGTGTGACTCTTATTGTGTAAACTTATAAGATGAGTGGTTTTTCTTTTGTGTATTCTCCTCTTAGTAGGTTTCTCAATGTTTTCTATTCTCTTTGATCCCTTGGTATCTATCCAATCTTGGTTTGAGGTAGCATGGTGGTTTTGGTCCTCTTCCTTGGTTAAAACATAAACTTCATTTTGAGGAAGCTTGATTGAATCCTGGTGGTGATCCTTCTATCTCGTAAGCAAAGTGTCTCTTATTTTTGTCTTTCTTAAAGAAGGATGATTTCCCCCTTTGTTGGTGTATTATGAGAATAGAGTTCTCAAGATACCCTAATCAGGGTAGGTATCCTTATTTAAAGACATTTTCTTCTCCTTAGTGTTAATAAATCTATGACTTCAATGCACAGGTAAGTAGATAAAGTCTTTTAATTAGTAGTTTCCTTTTGCATACAACATTCTATCTAGATAAGGCAATAATCATTTAACACAATTAAGGAGAATATCATTGAAATATTAGAGGTAGAATAGGAAATGATAGGTTAGTAAGCAACATAATTAATTTGAGTAAACCAAGAGTATTTCATAGTAGATTAGTTACTATCCCTTTTGATCTTTGTAGTGATTCATATTCCTGAATGGTCAACCATCATTTACCCAACCATTTCAGCTTCAAAGCATAAGATAAATTTTCCTATTGTAAAAGCAATTCTTAGTTTGATGTTTAACATATGTCTCATTTATCATTAGGCATGAGTATGGAGACAACAATAAAGCTCTATGGGCATTTGCCATGTCCCCTTTTCAAATAATTAAAAATAATAATCTTTTCTAAGGCAGGCAGGCCCAAAAAGGTGAAGTTTCAGAAAAAGGGGATAATCTTTGGAAGCTAATGGACTAATAAATGAAAATTATTATTAAAATATGTTTTATTAACCCCTCTTAGACGTGAGTTAGGGTTATGCCCTCTTTTAAGGGGTTTGGAGGCATTTTGGGCTCATTCCAGAACTTGATTTTTTGCTCATTTCTTTGTTATTCTTCAGAGGCTGCCAAACCTATGGAGAAGGAGACCCAAGAATGGGAGTTTGTAGGTTTTACAGAAGGCTAAGGATGGGAGTTTGAAGCCATTCCATGTGCATGCTCATGCAGAGTTTGCCTTTGTGCTGAACAGTGCAGATTTGTGGTTTTTCTGGTGTGTTTTTTGTAAGAGTTTGGTGTTTCCGGTTGAGTATTTCATATCAGTTTGGGTTGCTGCTGTATTTCAGACTTTTAGATGTTAAAATAGATCTTAATATATGTATTTGGATGTGATTATACTCTGTGATATATTATTAGTGTTTTTGTGGTGTTTTCGGGCTATTCTATGTTGTTTTCGAGAGCCCGATGAGTATTGTTTTTATCCTCCATTTGGGACCTATTGTGTAAATGTTATACAGATCTGAAAATGTCATTTTTTAGGCTGCTATGCTGCTGAAATTTTTATAAAAATGTCCACTTTCAGATTTACTAATAATATGTGAAGCTATGAAGTTTTTGGCACTATTTTCGGCATACCCGATTTGGGGTTTATTGAGAAATTGGTGGATCTTTGAAAGATTGGTTGTTTGATCTTAAAGATCTGATTAGAGGTTTGAAATATCATATAAAATTAGAAAAAGAGACATTTCAGTGGTATCAGAGCTATATCTTGCTAGCCTGAGGGTTTGTAGAAGTTTGCATGTCAGTTTTGACAACTACCCAAATCTTGCATGTCATAATTTATGGTTGCATGTTGCTTCTAATCAGCTGCATGTCAAAATTTATGGTTGCATGCTACTTCTAATCATTTTCATATTAGTTCTTGATGAATTTGGTGGTTGCATGTTGCTTCTAATCAGCTGCATGTCAAAATTTATGGTTGCATGCTACTTCTAATCATTTGCATGTTAGTTATTGGTGAATTTGGTGGTTCCATGTTGCTTCTAATCAGCTGCATGTCAAAATCTATGGTTGCATGCTACTTCTAATAATTTGCATGTTAGTTCTTGGTGTTTGAAGAAGTTATAACCTATTGGGGTTACACTCTACTTTATCCAAATGGACAGGTATATTACAGAGTCTTAGAGGACACTATCTTGGAGAATTGATATCTAGAGTCAAAATAGTAGAAAGGATGGTTATTTAGACATTCGAGATAAACTTAGGAAAATAATCCATGACATGTCTGAATAGTTGGTTGAGCACCACCGTATGATGAATGAGATGTTGTCCGACCCAGCTAAGGTGGATAAGTTGACCAAATTTTTATTTGGCAAATTGTCTCACAGGGCAGGTGACACAATTACCAAGAACTTGCATGAGGAGTTTGAGAAACTAGCTTATAGCCAGGTAGAGGTCTCAGATTCTACTCTGCCATAGGAGGTAGTGAGAAAGGATATTATGCAGATTGATAGTAATGGTCAACTTGATACTCAAATTGAGACAATTGTATACAGGTCGTTAAAGGGTGATATCACAGGTATTCAGGATGGTATAGTTACAATAGGTAGTGACTACAACATAGTGGGTTCAGATGATGATTATGAGGATGTTGTTGTGCATATTGGTGAGATACCTGGTAGAGATGAGCAGACATTGAGCATTCATGACTTTGTTGAGAAAGAGTACCAAGCACAGTTAGATGCTTCGTCACATGAGGTTGAGGCTGGTAGTACTTCACATGATTTGTCTAGCCAGCTAAAAGTGAACAAAGATAGTATTGTGACTTCATTATCTCATCATGACAGGTATGTGGAGTTAGTTGGTATTCGTCATATTACTCAAGTGAGGATTTTTCTTGAGCTACTTCTAGTTTACAGATATGGACTCGAGATTGTTATATTGGCATTTGGGATTCAGTTGACTGGAGATCTTTAACACTTTTTTGTAGCAGTGTTTGTTTGGGTGCTATCATGGATTTGATTAGCAGATTGCACAGTGTTGTCTTTCCTTGTGCTAGCAGCTTGTCCAATGTTGGTATTAGTTTTTATACACTGGTGTTGGGCTTTGTTCATATATCCAGTTGACCATACTTGCTAGAATGTGTTGATGATCTTTCATATTTGGCAGTGTGTACAGATGAGTCCCAGGATCATATTGGCATTGATGAGATCTAGGAGGATGCAGTGGGCAGTTTTGAAGACTTAGTTTCCTTGGGCACAAAGGAGTTGGACAGTAGTGCTACAGTTTTTGATACTCCGTATCTTGATATGAGCTTTAGAGTTGATTCACAGGATATGGATGGTAATACTCTAGAGACTAGTAACTTTGAGGATACTACTTTAGACAGTGCATCATAGGAGGTTTGTAGGAGACAGTCAAGCCAGTTCCATCATGTGTCTAATCAGTTGAGAGTTAGTGAGCGAGACATTGCTATCGCTTTCCAACATTTCGATGCTGCTCATTAATTGTTACCAGTTTATGGATGGGGTTCTCCTACTAGTGATGAGCAGGGAGGTAGTTATCTTTCCTTGACAGAGTTCCACTCTTTATGGGAGGCTATCCAGATTCTGAGACAGGATTATATGCAGTTGGTAGCCGACAAAGATGATCTTATGGAGTGGGGTATTACAACATATGATGCATTGCTGGCCAAGGAAGATGAGGTGAGTGAGCTTACTGAGAAGCTTGAGGTGACTTCTGAGATTCTTGAGAGCACACAGTTGGATTTCAAGGAGTCACAGTCTCATTTGGCTAAGGTGAACATGGAGTTAGAGCAACTATAGTCTTTACTAGATTCTATACAGTCACAAGCTATGGTGTCTGATGATCCGAGGATGTCCATGGTCGAGATTGTCAAAGATAGTGGAGATGGGGATGCATCCATCCTTGATACTAACATTGACATATCGAGTTCATCCCCACGAGAGTCAGGTTCAATTGAGTTGGGTGCTACAATAGATTGTTGTGGTATGCCTGACATGGTGGTGACCTCTAGCATTAATGGCATGAAGACTAGAGATGATGTATCAAAGACCATGTGTGATGTTGGTGAGCCAACAGTTGGCATGGTTCCTGCTAGTAATACTACTCCCTTGGCGATGTCTTTAGAGGTAGTAGTCAGTTCCAACTTGGTTAGTGATCGATTGTAGTTAGTTACATCTGGATTGCAGTCTGAGCCACTGACTGAGATTGGTGCATTCTATCAGCATTACATTGTGAGGTATGCTCATCAATTTACCTTTGATGACCATGTTGATGAGATGATGATACAGAGATGTACTTTGGTTCCTAGTGCTTATCATTAGTTATGGGATAGTTTGACGCCTCAGGATGAGAGTTATGATGGGCACGACATGGCGATAGGTTTTGCAGTTGACATCTTGATAATACGTGACTTAGAGTAGGAGTTTCAGAGTGATGCTTCAACAGGTGTTGTTATTGATTCTACTCCTTTGGCTATGACATCTCTTGACTTAGCTGGTGATCAGTCATAGTGGGTTGTATCACTTGTTCATGGTGAGTTGTTGACTGAGGTTGGATTTTTTTATCAACATTATATTGCAAGGTATGTACATCAGTTAGCATTTGATCCTTGTGTTGAGGAGTTGATGGTAGGAAAATTTGGTTTGGGTTCCAATTTTTGCTATTTATCTTGTGATGGCTTTTACCATCAGGGGTGCATTGGAGTTATGGTTACGAGATAGTGGTTGATGATCTACAGAGTTGTGTTGGCTATAGGAGTTGTATAGTGTGTGGATTCTCCGTACTTGGTACAGTTTCATTCGAGAGCATTCACCATTGTTGCAGAGTTGGATTATACATTCTATATAGGCCAGTGGAATGCGTTGATGGTATTTACTGTGTTGGCAATTTGATTTGTCCACTTTACATGGGTTTTGATGTTCTAAGAGTTTGTGTCTCATGAGTTTCTGACTGTGGAAGTTGTGACTTTGGAGTTTGGTTGAGTAGTAATTGTCAGTTTGATTATGGATTCCTCTTGGTTATATTGCAGAGGATATTGCAAGAGCCTATGTTAATTGACAATAGTATAGTTCATGACTACATTTGGGATCTAGGTGGATTGATTGGTTTATTGTTCAGCCATTTCTTGAGGAAAAACAATATTTGGAAGGGGAGGACTTGTCATGTCCCCTTTTCAAATAATTAAAAATAGTAATCTTTTCTAAGGCAAGCAGGCTCAAAAAGGTGAAGTTTCAGAAAAAGGGGATAATCTTTGGAAGCTAATGGACTAATAAATGAAAATTATGTTTTATTAACCCCTCTTGGACGTGAGTTAGGGTTATGCCCTCTTTTAAGGGGTTTGGAGGCATTTTGGGCTCATTCCAGAACTTGATTTTTTGCTCATTTCTTTGTTATTCTTCAGAGGCTGCCAAACCTGTGGAGAAGGAGACCCAAGAATGGGAGTTTGTAGGTTTCTAGGAAGGCTAAGGATGGGATTTTGAAGCCATTCCATGTGCATGCTGATGCAGAGTTTGCCTTTGTGCTGAACAGTGCAGATTTGTGGTTTTTCTGGTGTGTTTTTTGTAAGAGTTTGGTGTTTCCGGTTGAGTATTTCATATCAGTTTGGGTTGCTGCTGTATTTCATACTTTTAGATGTTAAAATAGAGCTGAATATATGTATTTGGATGTGATTATACTTCTGTGATATATTATTAGTGTTTTTGTGGTGTTTTCGGGCTATTCTATGTTGTTTTCGGGAGCCCGATGAGCATTGTTTTTATCCTCCATTTGGGAGCTGTTGTGTAAATGTTATACAGATCTGAAAATGTCATTTTGTAGGTTTTTATGCTGCTGAAATTTCTATAAAAATTTCCACTTTCATATTTACTAATAATATGTGAAGCTATGAAGTTTTTGGCACTATTTCCGGCATACCCGATTTGGGGTTTATTGAGAAATTGGTGGATCTTTGAAAGATTGGTTGTTTGATCTTAAAGATCTGATTAGAGGTTTGAAATATCATATAAAATCAGAGAAAGGGAAATTTCAACATTTTTCTCAAATTACATTTGAAACACCTTTTACTAGTATGATGATGAAAGATATGCTCATGTCCTAACATTTTCTAGTTATTACAATAGTCTATAGAATTCTTGGTAAAGAATATATTTCCAATATAAGTCAATATAGAGTTCCTTTAGATATCACTTCAATGTTTGTAGTAATGGTCCATTATATGGTTGAGTTTAAAAAGTACTGAATAGGCTTATTATGTAGAAGGTTAATTAAGAGTGTATATGTAGGACACTTGGAGAAGATGTTGATTATGTGAGGCCTCGCCCTGACCCATCGTAGCATAGTGATACCTTATTATTATTTTGATACTCATGACTCGAGATGTCGAGACATTTTTTGATGCTTTGAACATATTATATTATTTCATGTTGTGTGATGTTTACTTTCAGATATTTGAGTCCATCATTTAATGCTTTATGAACATGTATGTTGACGAAATAAGTAAATGTAGGATTAACACATTGATTATGGAGTTTTTATGATTAAGGATATAAGTAGGATGAAATAAACCCTGATTGATTTTAAGATGTATGTTTCAATTTATGTGATTTTTGATACATATATATACATATGTGCATGTGATTTTATGGGACTACTGATGTGTGCAATGAGTGTGCAGGATATTTAATCGAGAAACTCGACGAAGAAACATAACTGATCCCTATGTGCTAATTGTGGAAACCTTGTTGTTTGTAACTAAATTAATTGTGAGATGTATGTATGTATCTTTTCGTGATCAGTAAATGTTAATGTTTCGTAATTGTGTTCTTATAGTGTCACTTGACACTTGTGAATTGCATATGTATTTCCAGCATGCTAGCTAGGGTTAACTGTGTAATCTTTAGACCTAAGTCAGATTAAGTTAATGTCTTTTTTCTAATTTGGTTCTTAGTCAAGTTTAGTCACCCTTAATCTGGATTAGTGCTTAATCTACATTTTTAGAGTTGTTAGATGGTCCTAAATATTTCCTAGCTTTTGTTTGGTTCCAAACCTATTCCTAAGGCTTTAAAACATGAAATATTTATACCCAAGGGGTATGGGTATGGGTTGGGGGCATTTTCCAACCGCTAAGCCCCTTTAATTGACTTTTGAGGTCACTCAAAAAGTCTATTTTTGCCTTTGTGCGAAAATTGAATATGGCTACCATGAGTTGCATCACCTCAACTCCACTTAGTGGTTAACCTTAGTATGGGTTGAGTTAGAGACTTCTAGATTTGTAGATGGGTTGGAGAAGTAATTGCCCTTTTTGGTGGTTGAGTTTGAGACTTATTTAGAGGTCCTTCTGGGAGTAGTTTTGGTTGTTACCCAATCTCTACTTTTAGAGAGGAGTCTTGGAAGATTGAAGGCAAGGAAGGGAAAAGCTCTACTCAAATTGTTCATTTGCCATTACCTCTTTGTGAAGGTAGGAGTTCTTCATCTCCCTTGTTCAGATTTTCATGCTTATTTAATGCTTATGCTACTTGTTGTTGTTTGGATGCTTGTATGTATGTTGGGTATGTTGGGAAGGATTTAAAACCATGTTCTTGAATGCTTTTCTTTCTTGTTTATGTTTGAATTTTGAAGTTTTCTTGTATGGGTGTTTTGGTATTACTCACCCTTGGATAGGGCAGAAGTGACCAATTTTGGGAAAGGTCCTTTTAGTTGGACTCCAATAGTGTAGAGTCTCTTCTCAGGAGGAGAAGAGGGAGAGAGGGTAGGGTGTTATGGGCCCCTACCTGTCAGCACAAACCACATATGAGTTTTGGCATGTAAGAATGGAAGAACGGAAGTTCTTGATTTATAGCCCCGATTGGGCACCTAGTTTGGTGTTGTGTCTGACATCTCCTGTTGAAAAAATCCACATTTCCCTAGTTTTGATTCATTGTGAATCCTATTGTGAAAACCTAGTATGAATATGCAAGTTTGATTTTGTCTCTTGGTCATGCTTGTTTGACACCTGATCAGATTTTGTTCTCTCCACGGTTCTTAGAAATGTGTTGCAGAAATTGATATGGAACCCTTGATGAGGGTCATAAAGGAAATTCAAATAAATTGTTAAAATTTTGGGATTAAAATCCTATGTAATTGTATTTTAAAACTTTTTTGTAATGACAACGACGTCGGGTTTTCTTCCTGGTTCTTTCCTGGCTGAGCCTTTGAATCAGGGTTGCCAATAAAATGGTGATTGAGTAATATTGCTTATCTTGAGATTTAATCGTAATTTTCAGTTATATGGATGCACATAAAAAATAGGATGGAAATGATGTTGATTCAATTAGGCAAATATTTCAAGTTTCTTTATATGTTGAAAAAATAAAAAAATCATATTATGAATGAAAATTCAGTTTCGTGATTATTGAAAATTAAATTAATTCTTGCATTGTGGCTTAAATGGATAACTAAATCTCTTGGTTTATTTAGTTTGCAAGAAGTCCTATTAGATTTACTTTAAAAAATAAAATAATAATCCCCTCTTGGTTAATATATCCACTTCAAAATTTATACTTAGAAAAATTTTGACCAAAAAAATAATAATAATAATTTTGTATCCTAGAGCCAATTAGTCTCTGGAATTTGTATGGGAAAACAAATTAAATGCCCCCTTTGGTAACAGAGAATCTAAAATATTCCCTTAATATCCTTTTTAGCCTTATTGAATATTATATTTAAAAAGAAAAATAAAATAAAATTAAGGAAACATAAAAAAGAAGAAATTGTTATCCTACTTTATCCCAACCCCAACAAACTATCTTTATGTCATAACTTCCTTATAATATCCAAGCTAGGGTGATGATGTCACCCCTAAGGAAGCGCATGGAAAGGTGGCAGGTGGGCAAGTTGTTTAAGTTAAATGCTTTAAGTGGGTATGAATCCCCATCTCCCTAGGTCAATAATGGAGGCAAATGTATTTACTCACACTACCCACTTAATTCTTCCTAAGCGCTCACATGGGAGTCTTGGTCACATGCTTAAGGGGGGAACAAGACCTATTTGAAAAGACCCTTGGATCTTATGCAACATGTCTTGTCATGACTCCTTGTTTGGGGAAGCACTAAGATCCCTTGAGCAGAGCGCCCAACCTTGGGGAGCGCCCAAAGGGGTGTGAAGTCAGCTTGGCAAGTGGCCAAGTGGGGGTGGTTAGGTGTAGTGTTGGGTTAGGATTAAGTTAGAGTGTTAAGGGGTTAGTTTAATATTAAGTTTTTAAGTGTAGTTTAGTTTGTTTTAATAGTATTAGTTTATAAGTATGATGTTAGTATAGGTTAGTATAGGTTAGTATTAAGTTTAGTTTATGATATGTTATGTTTGTTAGTTATTTTTTGTTTTTGGTTAATAGTTTTAGTTAGTTATAATTTTAATTAAGTTTTAAAGTTGTGTTAGTTTAGGATAAGATTAGTATATGTTAAAGTTAAGTTTTATTTAAAATTTAGTCACTTTATTTTTGTATGTAGTTAGATCATATTTAAATTTAGTTAGTAGGTATTAGATTTAGTTAGTTTAGTTTTAAATTAATTTAGTTGTTTAATTATTTTAGAAAGTTGTAATTTAATGATTAGTTAAATTTAGTTAGTTGTTATGTAATTAAATTTAGATTTAATTAGATTTAGTTAATGTTATTTGGAGTAGTACTAGTTAGTAAGTAGTTTTATTTATGTTCTTTCAGATTTTCACTAAATATTTAATTGTAATTGTGTTAGTTTAATTGAGACTTGGTTAGCAATTGTTAAAATTAGATTCTAATTAAAATAATTTAAATTAAGTAAAATTATGTAATAATGAAACAAATGTCGATATCAGATTAATAATGAGAGTTCAAATTTAACGATGTATTGCTCGACAAGTTTATAAATTTAAGATGAAAGGTAGAGAACCTTTACTTTAACTATGATCATCACCATATCGGACTTAGAGCATATTAATTATTAATTAAAAAAAATAAATTGTGTGTTTTTCTTTGCCCTCGTAGTTTGGGCATGATAGATTAATATTAATGAAGAGTGTATGATTCTTAGACCTTGTAACTATGACCTAAATCTGATTGGTATATATAATGTACCTATGTTCCCCATTGTGTTGACTGCATTTTATAAGAGGTTTAAGAAATGGAAACCAACCATTAGGAGGAATGTAGATTTTTTGATGCACTTTCTCCATGTAAGATTCCCACCTTCCTTTGGCTGGATGGACCACTTTATGGATGAAGACTAGGTTGGCTTGTGGAAGACATAGACAACATTAGTCTTGCATTCAAAAAAGAAAATGATCCTTTTGATGGGCTATCAAATTATGATGCAACTCCTTCTCCTTAATATGATATCCAAGATTTGAGTTGTAAATTATTAGGATAGTTATGATAAATTGGGTAAAAACCCAATTGGGCAGGAAGAACAAAAATGGATGTAATTTTATGCATGTCTTGTTCATTATTACAATTTTTTTGCTGTAATTTTCTTAATTTTATTAAAAAATTCAATGTTTGAATAAATGAGTTTGGTTATCTTTAGTTCTATGTCAATCATATCTAATTGACCTTTCTAATAATACACATACATTATGGTTAGACTAGATCTGATCTCTAAGATTTCCTTATCTTAGTAATTACTTTTGTACATAGGGCTTTTTAAAAATAAGCCAACAATACATTTTTATATGAATGATCTTATTCTTACTTAAGGATGAACTAAATAAAATTTAAAGAAATGATAATATTATTAGGGATACTAACAAAAGATCTTAGGCAAGGTTTTAGATGCAAGAATTCTAGGTAAGGATAATACGACTCCATGAGCCAAACATTGGAAATATTCAACAAGGATCTTTAGATCTTGAACAAATGATGTCTATTTAATCCTTATTATTAAATTCTAAAAATTTATGGGAAATGCCAAAGATACCTATCCCCATCTCTTATCTTTTGGTTTCTTATTGAGTTGGGACATTGTATTTTTATGTTATAAATCTTGGCCTTTTACTGGTCACAAAATAAAATAAAATATTATATAGTTATATTATATATAATTATTGTATAGTAATATTTAATACTACTTATTTAATATATTTTCTATAGTATTTATTATGTAGTAAGATTATATGTAATTATTATATATTAATATTTAGTACACCGTGTCATCAAATAGGTCAAAAGGGGAACATTGTTGGTATAAGTATCTTGAAGACTGATCGATAGACTTAGTTATCAAAGGTGTTGTCATTGATGTCAACACATTAGAGGAAACCAAGATTGATTAAGAGGATCAACCAACAAAATACATTGATGTACGACTCTAGTTCACAAGGGTTATTAGAGAAGAGAAGAAGTGTGGGCCCAATGGTGATGACAGAGGTGATCCACTAAGACAAAGTATGCTAAGTGAAGTCAGTGTGAGCACAAGGGTACCAAGTAGAAGGGAAAGTAGTTATACCAGTGAGTTGGTTTGGCTAGGTTAGCAAGGTATGCATGAAGTAAGATACTCGTGCCTACCTAGTCATGTAAGAGGAAGGAGTGCACTCAATGTTGCATTTAATGGTGATGAAGGAATAGATTGATAGGCATTAAAAATAATCAAATTTGAATTCTTTCCAACTAGAGAAAGTCATCAAGGATATGTAACACCCATGACTCTTGTATGAATACACTACACCTAAAAAGAATGGTCCACTACTACAACATGAATTTGAGCTAGTAGAAGGGGTAATAATTCAAAATTTGAATTCACATATTAGGGATCCCAAGTGAAGCTGGAAGAAAGTATAAAATGAGACATATTTGAAAGAGGAAAGATTAGATTTCTGAGTGATTAGCCAAAAATCCATAGAAGTTCAGCTAAGTGGAATCTCAAGGAGTGAAGGAGAGTGAAGAGAGAAAATTCACCTTTTGAGAAGTATTGTGATGAGGAGAAGTTAGAAAGCCCTAATAATACAATATTTTTATGTGCAAGAGTAAGGAGATCCAAACAAACAAGTGATCATGGTATGAGGCTACAAAGCCAAGCGAAGGCAGATCATAGTTGTAGATAGATCAATAGAGCTGAGGAAAGATCTATTTAAAGTTAAGAGTATTAGCTATTTTCTAGATCATCCCATATTGTTTAATAACCTTTACAAGAGTAAATCCCATTGAGGTGGACCTTCATAGGTTCTTTGTAAAAAAATCCTAATAAGGTGATACATTAACTTGTGTTCTAGAATCATTTAACTAGGTTGCTCCTAATGGGGCAAGACTTTAATAGGTCTTATCAAAACTCCTTAACCGGGTGACACCTATCAATATCTTTGTAATCTTCTAATATGGATAAACTCTTGATTGGGCACACTTTAGAAGAGTGCAAGCTTTGTGAGGATCAACTGACACACCATGGTTTTTACCCTAACCAAGTTTCCATGAGATAAATACTATGTTATGTGTTGTTAATTTCATTTTCTTTATCTTTTCTTAATCCTAATCGATTCAATTATAGCCTGCACAAACCTATAGATAAGTGTGAAGTGTGATTTAGAATAAAAATTTGAATCTAGTGAGTATACTGATTCACTTCCCCTCTTAGTATATCGACCTATGGTAGGAACAATAGATATAGGGTTCCCTATGACCCCTTTCAACTAGGACCCCTAAGGACATACATAATGTCATAGAATGTGTCAAAATGGGACATAGGGTACGCTATGACCTGATTCGACCCATTCAATAACATGATGCATGTACTTAGGGGACCCCTAAAGACCTATACCATATGTTTGAATAGGTAGAAAGGGGTCATAGAGTAGACCATTTCCCCTTTCTACCTATTTGATGACATGATGTATTTCTAGGGGTCCTAGGACCCCTAAGGATGTCTTATATCATATGATCAAATAGGTTGAAAGGTTTCATAGGGTACTTTATGTCACCTTTCAATCCATTCGATGACATGATGTGTTCCTAGGGGTCCTTGGACCCCTAATGACCTTTATCATATGTTTAATGGGTCAAAAGGGGTCATAGGGTATCTTATGACCCCTTTCAACCCATTTGATGACATGATGTGTTCCTATGGTTCCTAGGACCAATAAGAAGCTATATCATATATTTGAATGGGTTGAAATGGGTCATAAGCTACACTATGACCCCTTTCAATCCATTTAATGACATGATGTATTCCTAGGGGTCAATTGAAAGTGTACATAGGGTACCATATGACCCCTTTGACCCATTCAATGATATGATGTATGCCCTTATGAGCTATAAGACCCATAAGAACACATCATGTCATAAAATGGGTCAAAAAAGGACATAAGGTACCCTATGACATCTTTTGACCCATTTAAATATATGATATAGGTCCTTAGGGGTCCTAGGACCCCTAGGAATATATCATGTCATCGCATGGGTCAAAAGGGGACATAGAGTACTCCATGACCCCTTTTGATTGATTCAAATATATGATATATGTCCTTAAGGGTCTTATGACATTTAGGAATACATCATATTATTGAATGGGTCAAAAGGGGACATAGGGTATCCTATGGCTTGTTTCAACGCATTCAATAATATGATGTATGTCCTTAGAGGTCCTAGGACTCTTAAGAACACATCATGTCATTAGATGGGTTAAAAGGGGTCATTGTGTACCTTATGACCCCTTTTGACCTATTAAACCATATGATATAGCTCCTAGGACACCTAGGAGCATATCATGTCATTAAATGGGTTCAAAGTGGACATAGGGAGCCCTATGATCCCTTTTGACACATTCAAACACATAATATAAGTCCTTAAGGGTCCTATGATGCCTAAGGACATATATCTTATGTTCCAATGATTCCAAAGGGAAAATGGAGTACCTTATGATCCCTTTTGAACCATTCAAACATATGATATATGTCTATAGGGGTCTTAGGACCCCTAGGAGCATATCATGTCATTGAATGAATCAAAAAGGGACATAGGCTACCATATGCTTTCAACCCATTTGAACATATGATATATATACTTAGGGGTCCTAGGACAACTAAGTACATATCATGTCAGAGCTATCAGATTTCTACAATCCATCAAGAATCAAAATTGATTTCTGGGCATGATTGTGTGAATATTTTTGTCATCAATGTTTCGGATCATACTACATGATCCATCATCAGTATGCAAGAGAGTCAAGGAAAACAAAAAATATGGAATGCAAATCTAGGAAGGGAGAAAAAAAGGTTGAGGTGATGGGAAGGGGTACCCAAAACTAGGAGGACACGGTTAATGAAAAACAAAAGAGAAAAAAAATAAGATAAGTGAAAAAAAGACAACACTCAAAAAATATAAGGAAGAAACAAAAGGGGAGAATTAATAAACAAGGAGAAAAAAAAGAAAAATTAGAACAAATATATATATATATATATACATCATGAAATATTATATAAATATATATAGTATTATATAATATATGTGTGTATATATATATACACATATAACCATATAATAAATAATATATTATTAAATTATATATAAGCGCATATATATATGTATATATCTATATGTATATATATGTATATATCTATATGTATATGTATATATCTATATGTGTATCTATATATACATATATATGTATATACATATATATGTATACATATATATGTATATACATATATATATGTACATATATACATATATATATGTATATACATATATATGTATGTATATACATATATATGTATATACATATATATATGTACATATATATGTATACATATATATGTATATACATATATATATGTACATATATATGTATACATATATATGTATATACATATATATATACATATATATATATGTATATATGTACATATATATATGTATATACATATATATGTATATACATACATATATATGTATATACATACATATATATGTATATACATATATATGTAAATATATATATATGTATATATATATATATGTATATATATGTACATATATACATATATATATGTATATGTATATGTATATATATGTATATATATATATGTATATATGTACATATATATACATATATATATATATATATATATATATATATATATATATGTATATGTATATATGTACATATATGTATGTATGTATACATATATATATATATATATATATATATATATATATATATATATATATATATATATTCACATATATCATATAATAAATAATATATAAGCGCGCGCGCGCACACACACACACACATATATGCATGCATGAAAATAAAAATAAACGAAAAGAGGGAAATAGAAATGACCAAAAATAAAGAGAAATAAATATAAAAATCTAAAACTCAAAAATTAAAAAAATGCATACAAGTAAATAAATGAAACTAAATAAAAGCAACAGTAAGAACTTGAGAAATTACAGAATTAGATGGAAGGAAAAGACTAAAGGCGAAGAATGATAGGAAAGACGAAATGGGCTAAGGAACGCAAGCTAAAAAAGAAAAAGAAGGGAATCAATAAAAATAAAATTAGAAGGACAAACTAGAAGATAAATCCTACCCAATAAAAACAAATATAAGAAGACCTACCCCACTAAATATAAATAAAAAAGAAAAAGAAAAACCTATATATATATGAGAAAATAAAAATAAAACTATAAACAAAACATAAAAGAAAGAACCTAAATACAAAAATAGGAAATAAAAAATAAAACTATAAAAATGTATACACTAAAGACAAAAAAGAGTAAAAGAAAGAAAATAGAAGTAAGAGAAGAATAAGAGAATTATAAATAAATATTTTTTTTTAAAAAAAAAAAAGAAAAAAAAAAGGAGGAGGGAAAAAAATTAAAAGAGAAATAAAATAAAAGGAATAAAATAAAATAAAATCTACTAAATGAAAAAAGAGAAGGAAAAAAAGGCAAAAATAAAAATATACAAATATAGAGGAATATACAACTAGGGCAGACAAGGAGGGTGGAAAAGAAGAACAAAGAGACGGGAACAGAAAGCGAGAGGGATGAAAGGAAGAGAAGGAAGCTCGAGCTAGGAAGAAAGGCCAAGATGCAGAGGGAGAAGGAGGGAAGACAAGGGTTGCCACGAGGTACTCAAGCTCCAACCATTATCTCGATTAAGGTTGGATGGGTTGTTATTGATTTCAATAGCCTCCTTGAGTTTCCTCTTGAAAAAGTTATCTTCATTGAACACGATTTGCATGTCCTCTAAGCAGATGTGATGCTTGGTGGCAGAGGAGTGCTCTGCCAGGGCAAATTTGACAACCTGCTCATGCTTAATGTCTGCATCATGTTCTTTGATCTTGGTGTGGAAAGAACGTCCTATTTTTCCAATGTAAGAAGTGCCGCATGAGCACTGAATCTTATCGACACTAGATTCCAAGAAAACATCCCTAGTGTCTATAAGAGGGGGGATGAAATTCTTCAAGGTGGTCAATGGTTTGAAAGCCACATGGACACCATGCTTGGTAAGAATCTTGGAAATTTTGTGGGAGACACCGGCCACAAAAGGAAGAGAGATAAATGATGAGGTATTTTGGGGAGAGGAAGGGGGAAGGGAGGGGGAGCGAGAGAATGAACTAGCAAGGTGGGAGAGCTCTTGGTCTAAGTTCTCATCATCACAAATCCGAAAGGCTCTCAGGGAAAGGGTTTTGATAATGCTAGCTTTTTGGCCTGGGTGGTGGTGAGAAGCATCATGAAGATATCTATCAGTGTGAGTGGCTTTGCGAAAAACCTTGCGACCTAAGGTGCCATTGGGTTTCTTGATGATCAAGATATCAAGAAAAGGTAAAGTCCCATTAGATTCAACCTCTTTGGTGAAAGAAATACAGGAAGCCAAATTGTTGAGATGCGCATGAAACTCTTCAAGTTTTTTGAGGCCGTGGGACCAACAAATGTTGGTGTCATCCACATATCGCTTCCACCATTTAGGTTGAAGGGGGAAAGAGAGCAGAGCAATATCTTTGAAATGCTCCATATACAAGTTGGAAACAAGGGGGGAGAGGGGAGAGCCCATGGCCACACCATCTACTTGTTCATAAATAACTCCTTGAAAGGAGAAGAAAGTGGATCGAAGACATAACTCCACCATAGAGGCAATCTCAGAATTAACCTTACGCTTAATAGTGTCAATAGAATTAGGGATGGGGACTTTGGTGAAGAGGGAAACAACATCAAAGCTTACCAAAATATCCTCATCTTCACATTTGGCATCCTTGAGGAAATCAACAAAGTGGTTAGAGTCCCTAACAAAGGAGACAACATTACCAACATGAGGGGACAAGAGTTTAGCTAAGAAAGAAGCAAGATTATAGGTAGGGGAACCCATAGTATCCACAATGGGCCTTAATGGAATGTTGGCCTTGTGAATCTTTGGGATACCATAGATACGAAGAGTTAACTCTTTGGAGGGTAAAAGACACCTCTTGGTCGCCTCGTCAAAAGAGGAGTTGCCAAAAGCCACTTTGACTTTCTTCAAGATTTTACTGCAAGGGTTGCGCAGAACAATCCTGTAGTTGCTAGTATCTGAGAGAAGGTCATTCATCTTGGCAATGTAGTCTGATTTTTTCAAGATAATAGTGGCATTTCCTTTATTAGCTTGAGAGAAGATGAGGTCATGGTTGTGAATAAGTCTCTTAAAGGCAAGAAACTTAGATCTAGGGATGTTGCCCATAGGTGGTTTGGCACATCTTAAAGCAACAACACAATCCTACCTAACCACCTCAGTAATATTAGAGGGGAAAGAGTGAATAGCATTCTCGATCTCAAAGAGAAAATTAATATGGGGGATGGAATGAGGAGAGACTGAAAAATTGAGGCCTTTGTTGAGAAACTTAAAAATAAGGGGGTCTAAGGTTGCATGGGACAAGTTGACAACAAGTTTGGATTCCCAATTAAAAATGAGGCCAGACAGATGGGGGGACGAGGGGGGTACATGGCTAGATGAGAGAGAGCGAACGGGCAAGAGAGGGGAAATCAAGGTATGGTTGGAGTGACTTGAGGAAAAAGTGGAAATACAAGTGGAAATACCTCCATCGATGGTTGTAGGTGGGAGAGTGGGTTGACAATGTGTGAGGAAGATGGCATCATAAGATAGGTTGGAAGAGGAGCACGAATCATAAGTGCTGCTGCAAGAACAAGACAGAGGGTTAGCAGACGTACCTGGTGTCAACAAGGAGCCATTGGAAAGAGGTCGTTACTGGAGTGGAGAGCGAGATAGTTTTCTATAGAGTCGAACAATGCTGCCTCCCAAGCTGTGGTTGGAAAGAGGGAGAGAGTGGGCATAATTAACGTAGGAATGAGGAGATGTTGCGATTTGAGGAGCAGCACAGGCCAAAAAAGATGAGCCATGAACCACATTAGAGGAGGTGAAAGCCATAGCCTAAGATGAGTACGTGGAGGGCTGAGGATCAAGGAATGAGCATGCTTGAAAGGAGAGGGGAGATTGAGAGTGTTTGGCAGATGTAGAGGGTAGAATGATAGGAGACGCGGAGGCTATGACCAATGATCTGACAAGGGAGGAGGGAGAAAGTTTGGGGGAGATAGAGGCTGAACCACAGGAGAGAGGGGAGGGATGCGGTTGGGGGGGGGGGAAGAGAGAAGAGGTGAAAAGGGAGGGAGAGTTGCTAGATGATTAGCCTGGAGATCCATGCTTGAAGAGAGAGATGACAGATGGACACCCTGCTGATTATGCAGAAGTCTGAAGAATTTCTTTTTCTGCCTTCAGATACATTCTTATTTTTGACCCAATGCCTTGACGAAGGAGGAGATGTCCAAGTGGATCTAGAGGTCTAGTCTAAGAGACACTGAGAGTTCCAGATGAAGATGGAAAAGCTGGCAGTTGAGAACATTGATGGAATTCCTCGTAGATTGGATGATGGCTTGCAGGAGGCTGAAGGTTGCTTGGGAGAAGATGTGCTCGGTGTGAACACTCCAAAGGTGGTGAGAGATTTGGACGAAGGAGGGGGTAAGCTGCGAGTCACGACACCACTTTAAGAAGGCTAGATCTACAATCCTCTTTGAAAGCTTGGTCCTTAGAAACTCAAATTTCTTTGATTTCAATGATAATTCCCTCCCATGAAGGGTATCAATCAAAGCTATTAGATTTCCACAATCCATCAAGAATCAAAATTGATTTCTGGGCATGATTGTGTGAATATTTTTGTCATCAATGTTTCAGATCATACTACATGATCCATCATCAAGATGAAAGAGAGTCAAGGAAAACAAAAAATATGGAATGCAGATCTAAGAAGGGAGAAAAAAAGGTTGAGGTGATGGGAAGGGGCACCCAGAACTAGGAGGACATGGTTAACGAAAAACAAAAGAGAAAAAAATATAAGATAAGTTAAAAAAAGACAACACTCAAAAAACATAAGGAAGAAACAAAAGGGGAGAGTTAATAAACAAGGAGAAAAAAAGAACAATTAGAACAAATATATATATATATATATATATATATATATATACATCATGAAATATTATATAAATATGTATACACACATATATTCACACATATATTCACATATATCCATATAATAAATAATATATTATTAAATTATATATAAGCGCATGTATATATATATATATATATATATATATATATATTCACATATATCATATAATAAATAATATATTATTAAATTATATATAATCTGAATATATATATATAGATATATATTCACATATATCATATAATAAATAATATATTATTAAATTATATATAATCTGAATATATATATATATATATATATATATATATATATATATATATATGCATGCGTGAAAATAAAAATAAACGAAAAGAGGGAAATAGAAATGACCAAAAATAAAGAGAAATAAACATAAAAATCTAAAACTCAAAAATTAAAAAATAATGCATAGAAGTAAATAAATGAAACTAAATAAAAGCGATAGTAAGAACCTGAGAAATTACAGAATTAGATGGAAGGAAAAGACTAAAGGCGAAGAATGATAGGAAAGATGAAATGGGCTAAGGAATGCAAGCTAAAAAGAAAAAGAAGAGAATCAATAAAATTAAAATTAGAAGGACAAACTAGAAGATAACTCCTACCCAATAAAAACAAATATAAGAAGACCTACCCCCCTAAATATAAAAAAAAGAAAAAGAAAAAAGAAAAAGAATAGCCTATATATATGAGAAAATAAAAATAAAACTATAAACAAAACATAAAAGAAAGAACCTAAATACAAAAATATGAAATAAAAAATAAAACTATAAAAATATATACACTAAAGAAAAAAAAAAGTAAAAGAAAGAGAAGAGAAGTAAGAGAAGAATAAGAGAATTTTTATTTTAAAAAAAGGAGGAGGGAAAAAAATTAAAAGAGAAATAAAAAAAGAGGAATAAAATAAAATAAAATCTACTAAATGAAAAAAGAGAAGGAAAAAAGGCAAAAATAAAATATACAAATATAGAGGAATATACAACCAGGGTAGACGAGGAGGGGGGAAAAGAAGAACAGAGAGACAGGAATAGAAAGCAAGGGGGATTAAAGGGATAGAAGGAAGCTCGAGCTAGGAAGAAAGGCCAAGATGTGGAGGGTGAGGGAGGGAAGACAATAAGGGTTGCCACGAGGTACTCAAGCTCCAACCATCATCTCGATTAAAGTTGGATGAGTTGTTATTGATTTCAATAGCCTCCTTGAGTTTCCTCTTGAAAAAGTTATCTTCCTTGAACACAATTTGCGTGTCCTGTAAGCAGATGTGATGCTTGGTGGCAGAGGAGTGCTCTGCCAGGGCAGATTTGACAACCCGCTCATGCTTAATGTCTGCAGCATGTTCTTTGATCCTGGTGTGGAAAGAATGTCCTATTTTGCCAATGTAAGAAGTTGTCATCAAATAATTCAAAAGGGGACATAGGGTATTGACCCCTTTATACCCATTTAAACATATGATATATGTCCTTAGAGGTCCTAGGACCCCTAGGAACACATCATGTCATTGAATGGGTTGAAAGGGGATGTAGGGTTCCCTATGATCCCTTTTGACCCATTTGAACATATGATATATGTCCTTAGGGGTTCTATGACCCATATGAACACATCATGTCAAAATGGGACACAGAGTACCCTATAGTTCTTTTGACCCATTTAAACATATGATATATGTCCTTAGGGGTCCTAGGGACCCTTTAAACACATTATGTCATCAAATGGGTCGAAGGGGACATAAGGTACCCTATGACCCATTTTGACCCATTCGATGATAGGATGTATGTCCATAAGGGTCCTAAGATCCCTAAGAATACATCATGTCATCGAATAGGTAAAATGGGGTCATAAGATATGCTATGACCCATTTTGATGTATTAAAACATATGATATAGGTCCTTAGGGGTCCTAGGACCTCTAGGAATATATTGTGTCATTGAATGGGTCAAAAGAGGTCATAGAATATCCTATGACCCCTTTTGGCCCATTCTAATATATAAAATAGGTCCTTAGGGGTGCTAGGATCCCTAAGAACATATCATGTTATCAAATGGGTCAAAAGGGATCACAGGGTAACCTATGACCCCTTTCAACCCATTTTATGACTCTTTTCAACTCATTCAAACATATGATATATGCCCTTAGGGCCCCTAGGACTCCTAGGTACATGATGCATGTCCTTAGAGATCCTAGGACCCCTTTAAAACCATTCCATCACATGATGTATGTCCTTAGAGATCCTAGGACCCCTAAGAGCATATCATGTCATCGAATGTGTCAAAATTGATGAGCCCTTTTGTTCCATTTGAATGTATGACATATGTCCTTGAGGGTCCTAGGACCCCTAGGAACATATCATGTCATTGAATGGGTCAAAAGGGTTTGTAGGGTACCCTATGTTCCCTTTCCACCCATTCAATCACATTATGTGTTAACATATGAAATATTATATTTAATAAATTATATAATAGTATATTATAATAATAAAAATATTACTTAATATTATATGATATATTAACATACTTATATAATTTTAGATAATATAATTTTTTATATTAATACACATTATAACATAATAAAATATTATTAAATATTATTACTATTATAAAATTTTATATTTTCTAAAATTATCAATATGTTCTACTTAATATAAAAGCTATAAAGGTAAATAATATATTCTTATTAAAAAGGAAAGCTAAAAAGGTATCTAAAATAAGAGTGAAAAGTTTGCATAAGATGGAAAAGTTAAAATTTTGAATTCACACACGATAAATTGAGTACTTGATAAATATCTGATACCTAATGTATCAAGTACCTAATTAGCCTAGGTCTTTACCAAGCCTACATGGTCAACTCAAAAACCATATCTTTGCCCAGTTTAACTAAGTTCCAGACTTTGAGCACGTATCTAACAACTTTTAAATGAACCAAAATCACTTAAATGAAAAGAGTTTCTTAAGAATGTTCTTTGCTTTCCATTGATCTAAAGGTTGTCAAAATATGACTCTAATAAGTAATTATTACTTATTTTTAAATATTGATACCTATAAAGTGTTGATTGAAAAATGACTATAACTTTCAAACGGTAAAGCATTTTTGAAGTTCAAAAGATGTGTCACATTCTATGCTTCACCTACTACAAAAGAAAATCAATTTGGTAATGTTTTGATTAGTTAAGGTGGCCATACATGAGCATTTTATTTTTTTGAAAATGTTGTAGCAAAAAGATTATAATTAATTATTTTCTTGGAATAAAAACATCAAAAGATATGTGTCACATCTGGTCATTAGTCTACTTCTTACATCTAGAATCTTATATAAAATATTATAAGTTAATTGTGATTATGGTGGTCAGACATACACCTAGTTCTTATTTTTGTCCAAATTTTTTTATACTATTGCATTAAAATCCAAAATTTTGACCAAAAATATTAATTGTTTTTTCATATAGGGCCTAATAGTTTAGAAACTAAATTCAATTTACCACATTCTTTTCTAACAAATTTTTAGTATAAAGTTCATAACTAGTTGAAAATTTCATGTCAAATTGACATAACCCTAATTTTTTGATTTTACACTACCACTTAAGGGCATAGTTTGACCCCTCATGATTCTACACATACCCTATCATCTAGACATTCTCCACCTTCTCTCCTAATTTTAGACCCCATTTTGTGATCATGGACTACACGTCCATGTGTATCCTATGCTTATTTTTAATCTAGTTAAACATGTATTTTAGAATTAGTTACACAAAGTTAATCAACCTATGATTAGTAAACATGAACATGCCTTGTAAAATCCTCTTTGATAACACCAAAATAAACACAATTTTTTGCTTTTCTACTCTTAAGGTAAATAATTTCCATCTTCAAAATACAAAACTAAACCGCTCTACTTGCATTGATAATTATGAGCAACTTTGGGGAGATTTATAATTTTTTGGGGATATCTCCAAGAATAAATGTTATTTCCTCTTGTGAAAGCAACTATAATTTTGGTTGTCCCAAATTTTTTAATTAACTATAGTTCTACAATTTTTCCATCTAGCTTGCCACCTTTTATAAATTTCTCTCTTTTATAATATTTTAATAGTTAACTATTTTATAGTTTTAATTTTCTAAAGTTTTCAATTTGACTTTCGCCTTTAGTTTCAAAGGTTTATGGGATCAATTTGATAGGGTGTCTTCTTTGTTTCACGTATGAAATTATTAAGTCATTTAAAAAAAAATTGAGCACTAATAAGATCTGCATAATTATGCAAATACCAAGCTATAATGTACATTTGATAATTGTATGGATAATTATTTGGGAATACCCTTCAAGATGTAGTTTTGATGCCCCTAAGATTTTTTCCACTTTAAGTGCCACCAATTTCCTATATTTTTTCCACATTACTAGTTCTATCTTCTAGTGTATTACCACCTAAAGCTATAGTGTTACCTATCTAGTACCGAATAATAAATCATGCACCTAATGGGATCACAAGCTATGGATGAGATTATTCATTGAAACTAGAGAAAAAGGGTGCACATGATTTCCACAAGTCTTTGAATTATATACTTTGTGTGTTTGTATGATGTTATGTATTAAGGGTTTATTCTGTATGCAAACTCATGTCATAGGAATACCCTCCTAATCTAGTCAAATTCCAAGTGAAGAATTTCATTCATTCCACCTCGAGTTAATTTTTATTGTACAAAAAGGTAAATCTCCTACAATTCCAATAGATTTAGGAATAGTCACATTATGGAGTTCCAATTAATGCAATAATATTCATAGAAAAAAGTTATAATGGCTACAAGATCAGAAAAAGAAAAAAGTTGCAATGGTTGTAGGAATAGTCAAAGAATCAAGTTCCAATTACTGTTGGATTAGATAGATACTAACTAAAATTAATTATTAAACATAAAAGTAACTATAAAAATGAGTAGAATTCTCAAAAAGTGGGCTCACTTGGATGTGTCAGAATTCTTTAGAATAACTAAGAGGGGGGTGAATCAGTTATCCAAGTTCCAAATACATAATTAAAACATTTCACATCTTAGTGAACCCATATCTATAAATTTTTTTTATCATGCATGCATCCATTAGATCATACAATCATTTAAACTTGTAGGTTACTGTCAAATCAACTTTGTAGAAATGTAAACATGAAACGTAACAGATTCAATAACACATTTGACACAATGATTTAATGTCAAAATCCAATTTGGGAAAGACCACAAATAATATGCTACTCATTCTCACTCTTCTAAAGTGATGCCCCATGAAAGACCAACCCTATTAAAGGTTACAATGCATACTATTATATGTGACCTAGTTAAAGGATTTCAATCACCCTATTAGGAGTGAGCCTTATTAGAGGACTTTAGATAATTCACTTGGATTGTCACCTAGTTAAAGGATTTAAAAATGACTGTTAGGTCAACCTTAATCCAAAGGATTTACCCTAGACTAGTACAATAATTAGAAAGTAACAATAAGGATTGATCTGATAACAACTTACAACACACTTGCATATTAAAAATCTCTTTTTTAGTCCTCCTTTCTTCTTGGCATTCACATACTTAAGCTCTGATAAATTTTTCACCCTTCAAGCATCCACACCCTTATGCCTTCTTGCTTTTCTTGCCAATGTAGTCTCTTCTCTTAGGTCACTAAATGAAGCAATACCCTAGACTCTTTTTCTTCCTTAGGTTCTTGCACATGACAACCTTTGCTTCTGACTAGACATCTCTATAAATAGAAAATTAAGATCTTTTTCTGTTCCTCCTCCATCATCCATTTTAGGGTTAGGTTAGATTAGGTAGGATTTAATGAATCTACCATCATTTTGTTTCATTCCCTTCTAGAAACTTCCCCTTCAATTCTCTTTGAATTTGTCTCAAAATGGTTCACCATGAATTTAGTGGCACCAACTCATCAAGCTTATCTTTGACATGGTTCACACAATCCAAGAAATTAAACTTGTTGGCTTAGATTCATCAGATTCTCAATATTTCTGATAATGCTAACACTTACCATTAACTGGCTTCTAGTGCTTAACACATACTGCATTGCTTGACATCCACTATCAAAAATCTCGACATGAACTAAAGCTTACTAGTGCTCAACATCAACTAAACTTTACTTGGCTTACACTGAAATTGAGTTTCCTTGGCTCCAACTAATTTTTTGCTCAACTTACACTAACTTTGCTTGGCACCTACTGTGCAGAATGTTAAGCTTGGCACACATATTGTGTTTAACTCATTCTTCTAAACTTAATTAGTGTAACCATCCTTTGTAACCTTAAGTAGATTATCAATCCACTATAATACTACTGTCTTAACTGATCCTTATACTCCTTATCCATATTATAACTCAACCTTTCCTCTAGGTGCTATTGTTACCTCATTTGATCAAATCCTCTTCATTAATCAAAAAAATGATAGTACTCAGATCATATATGAAATTTTCTTACTAGCAAGTAGCAGGTTTGACATCAGTGACAAAACAATGATTGAAACACATATTCATACTTATATCAATCTGTTTTCAACAGGATGATTCTTCAAAATTATTAATTCATATGCAAAAAAAATTGGTATCATTCTATTCATACAATAGAGTTCCAATTGTTGTAGGAATTGTTAGCATCTAAATCCAATACCAATAATGATGTTGAGGATCATGTAGCCCTCCCTGGGCTTTAGTTGGCACAAAGGGCCATGTTGAAAACATACATTTGGGAGGGGACTCTAATATTGTCTTAAGTGTCATTAAATTTTGTAAAAAGAAGACATGGCACTTGCAGAAAATAGTTGACATTATAAGGAAAATTTGGATCACTTTCAAAATATTAAATTATCACACATTTATTAGGAGGGAAATACTCTTGCTAATTCATTTTTTAGGTTGGAAGTTGATGGGGTAGTGACATAGAATGTTTACCACTTTGATTAGTGGATGAGTTGTCTTGGTGAAGTGGAAAAAAATGAATTGGTAGGAGAGATAACATAACACATCAAATTTGATGTACTTTAATTTGACACTTGCAATAGAGGATATATTATTGTCCATTTTGGATGCCAATGGTGTATGGGTAAAGTGGCAAATGTATGTACCTTTTGAGGATTTTTATTCACATCCAAAATTTATTGAGTCTTCAATGCACATGAATGTTAGTACTATACATTTGTTTATATGAATATCCAATGCCACATTTCACATACATAAAAAAAAGTAGAGAAATTGTGAGGTGGAAAGGAAAGTGTGTGCCATGGAAGTAAATTTTACATTCAACTCCATTAAGAAAAAGATTGCCTTTAAAAAAAATGTGTGCAAGGATTAATGAATGAACCATGTTTTCATCTCAATGCATCCCTTTTTTCTATATCTATTAAAGTCTCTCTTACATTTGCAGTATGCACTTTTGAATTTTTAGTGGTGTACAAATGCAAACATTACCATATTATTCTATGCATGAGGCTCACACTTTTCTTTGAAAAGGGAGGTAAAACATATCATGGAGTGGTGTATTTACCTTAAATATCACATTTTTTGGGACAAAATTCTACGATGTATGGTCCTAGATCATGGTTTGTTGTTGCACCTGGGGATTGACATGGATTCCCTAGAGGTACACATGATTTGCAATCTTTCCTATGCCAAAAATGATTGGGTAATAACATCAAAATAAAATGGAAGTTCGTAGACCTTAGGTTTTGATGGTCAACTTTGTGTATAATTAGTACTTGGAGATGGTCATCAGGTTACCTAGGAGACATATGAACCCAAAGATATTTCACCCAAAATCATTTAAAGTTTGGTAGGATATGGAAGTCCAAATTAGGGATTGAAGGAAAAATAATCAAAATTTGGACCATGGGAGGAAGTATAGGGGAGGAGATACTAGACATACACACAATGGATATGTTCATACAAGTGGTTATGGAAATATGCGTGGGAGGGTCACATGAAGGAAATGAACAATTTATAATGATGGTGCTCAAAGGGATCATCCCTTACCCGAGGAAAGCTCACACTAGGGATTTTTTTTATATATTTATCAATCCAATCAATTTATAAAAATTTGGTTGTAGATGCACCTATTTATAGGTTTTTTTGACTTTTTCATATATAATCTATGTATTGGGGAAAGCTAGGTAGAATTAGAACTTGCATGATATAGCTTGAATGTTTCCTAGTTGCCTAGTTGATATATGTATGAAATTGGTTGGGTGTGGTGTTTTGGGTATCTTTACAATAGAATATTGTAATTATTTATATAAAATAAGAAATTTTTTTAGTAATCATGGATCCAATCAGTTGGTTTTTGAACATTTGATTTTAGTATGCCATTATTCATAGATATTTTGTTCACATGCAATCTTTTGTATTGGGACAAAATATGGTCTTTTGGGTACTTTTACAACTAGAAATGGAAAGAAAAATAATGTAGTTATATTTGAAATTATTAATCTAATATAGCATTAAAAAATTATAATCTAATGGCTACAATAATAGTTAGAGAACATAGTTCCAATGGCCAAATGAACAGTTGGCTACTAAATCCTAAAACTAATTACTAGCCAAACAATAATAATCTAGATGAGCATAATTCTTATGAATTGGACCTCCTTGGATGACTCTTTCCATATCTTAACTCATGAAAACAACTAAAGTATTATTCTATTCACCAAAGTGTTGTTTTTTATTAAGAAAATAGGTTTTGAAGGGCCCCTAAAACCTTGTACATTAGAACCTTAAAGATTAAACATTAAGACCATCAGACAAAATAGGACAAAAAAATAGAGCCAACAAATGAAAAAAATCTAGCTACAAAAGGACAACACGCAAACCGACTAATATAAAACACAAAAGACACAAATAGTACTAGGACACTAAATTGAACTCGACCCTTATTCTTTAAAAGCTTTATCACTTGCATCTCGAGTTGGTCCATCTTCTCTGTAGCCTCCTTAATTTGACTAACATTAGGAGAGACAACCAAAGCCATCTTCCTAATACTAGCTATCATCCTTTTACCAGGCCTCTCCTTTCTATCAGTAGCACCACCTTGGTCCTCAAGAATAGTAACAATGGCCTTCTCCCCTAGAGTATTCTCCATCTTACTAATGATAATTTTAATATGCTCATTGGAGACTTTAAGGATTTTATAACACTGATAATCTATGCTTCTTAGAGAACTCTCAATTCTGTAAACCTTCTTATCCAACTCCAACACCTTGGCCTCCAATTTTTAAAAGGCTTCCATATCAATGAAAGATCCCATCATATGGCTCTCATTCTTAGCAATATATGGGTTCCTTTGGTTGTTAATCATTCCCTCTAGGGAACTCATCCTATCCTTCAAATCCATGACTTGATGAAAAAAAAACTTGATGGATTTGAAATAATCCAAAAAGTTGTTTCAAACATTATTTAACACATCCATGTTCTCCTCCTTTCTATAGTCACTAAGGATAATCATTGAAGAGTCAATAAGTTCCTAGAGATCAACTTTGACTAGCTCCACCTCACCAACCATAAGGTCAATTTTCTCTCTAGTTATGCCAAGTCTTACCAAATTCATACTCATATTCTTCCAAGCCATTCTCATATCTTTAGAAGGGGCATGGGAAACCTTAGTAGGTTCCTTAGCCTATGTAACTAGTGTGGCACTAATATCCTAGTCAACCTCCTCAACATGAGAATCATCCCTGTAGTGGTCTTCAATAAGGTTCAAAGGGAAATCTAAGCCCTTGTTAACTCCATCATTACCTCTCCCTACTTTCTATATTTTCCTTAAGGGCTTTATGTTTTTTCTAGTTCCCTCCTCTTCAATATTAGTATCCATATCATCACCTCCCTCATCATAATAATCAAATGAAGTAACAACTTTGGCTTGTTTTTTGGTCACAAGGGGTTCTAAGATTTCTCATAGCTAGGCTACCCTTCTTTTGCCTCTTTTCTAATCCCATACCATGCTTTTTTCTTCTACAACCCACCTTGTCAACATTAGTCTCCATATTTTCATCCTCTACATAGTAATCCTCATTGAAGCCCATGATCTTCTTTCCCTACTTCTTGCCTGAGGAAAGTTTCATTTTTTTCTTAGGATAATTCACATGGGCCTTAGAAGTAGACCCATTTCCCTTTCCTTTACTTTTATGAGCCATATCATCATCCTCCAAATGCATGCCCTCATTATCTCCAATTTTAGAGAAACCCTGGGATTCCTCCATCTCCTCCTCTTCAACCTCTACCATGCCCTTCACCTATATAAAATTTACTCAAAAAATGAATTTTAATCTTTTCATAGATAAGAAACATTAAGCCATCATGGAGGGGAGGTATGGCGATAATTTTCTCCCTCAAACCATTGATACTAGCATTAATCAAATCAAAAAGATAAAATAGAACAAAAATCTTAATGGCATGCCTAAAATAATTTAGAATGGAAAAATGGTGTGAACAAACTCTTGAAAATATACCATCCAAAATAATGTAGTATACAATATCACACAAAACAAAATGCCAAATCTTCTTGATACAATTGGGCTGAAAATAGGTTTTCCCCTTCCAAAGGTTTTGTAGTATGGAGGAAGGATGTCCCAGTTTTATATTAAATCAATGAATATATAGTAGAAATGGTGAGAATTTTGATAGAATCACGGATAATTATTTTGAAACATTCAAAGAAAAGATGAAAAATAGGTTTAGGATACCTAGGAAGCTTGTGGAAGTCTATGAGAAAGATATTTGTTTCATGGTTGACTGTGACAAAGTTTATACTAAAGAATTCAAACCTAGAGTGGCATGGGTTAAACCTCTAGAGTATGAGGTTAACATTAATGACACTAAGGATATCATTTAAGATCTACTAAAAGAGCCTATGAATCCAAAAGCTACCTATTTTGAAACATATGATGAAGCAAAGACAAGAATTGAGCTTGAGATCAAGCTACCTCAAGCAATGAACATAGGAAGAAAGATGATAGAAAAGTTAATGAAAATCACAAAGCAAGCAAGTTCTCCTCTCATGCTGACAGAAGGAAAAGGAGATGATGTATAAGATGATGATGAAGAGGAATCTAAATCTAAGAAGGAAGAGCCTACCAAGAAGAAGGGAAAGGTAATTATAACCAGAACTACCAAATCCTCTCATGTAGTATTCATAAGAAGAGAAGCCAAATCCAAAAGGAAGTTGAAGTCAGGTGAAGATGAAGTCGAATAGATTATCTTCAAAAGATATGCACCTACACTCCAAGAAAGATTGAAAAAGATGGAAGAAGGAACTGGCATGACATGTTTTAAGTTTCTCAAATATGAGACAAGGAATGAAGAAGAGAAAAGGTAGATTGAGGATACTCTTATGACTAAATTGGGTAAATGGAAGTACTCACCAGAAAATCTTTCACAACAAATTCCTAATGAAATTATGAAGGCAATAAAACCTAGATGGGAAAATGCAAAGAAGACCACAAAGGACATCTTTGAACAAACCTTGAGGCAACTCATGCTGAGTCTCAATGAGAAGGAAGTAAAAGAATCCTTGAAGCAAAATGAGAAGAAGTTCACTCTCAAGTTAAATACATGTATGATATTTCTTAAGGATATTGAATTTGTAGTGAATACAACTACTACTACATGGAAAAACATCTATCAACTGCACAAACTTAATAACTTTGTTGTGCACATTAATTACAAAGATGGTGAAGATGCATAAGAAGAAGTAGAAGTAAAAGATGATGAAGATATGAAGGAAAGTGCACACCAGTTGTCAATTGATTTGAGTTATAGTTCTGCACATTACACAAAGATTAGATATCTTAAAAATCTATAGAAAAAAATATTGAAGGACGAATCTAGAATCAGGGCCACACTTGCAGAAATTTAGGGCATGATTCTTCCAAACATGGATGCATTGCAGAAGCACATTGCACATGCAAAATATCTCATCCATTACAACAACTTCTCCATATCTAACCACATGATGGAACTATCAAAAGAAGTTCATATTGCCTTGCATGCAAGTAAGGTATTGCAAGAGAATTGGGACAAGACTATGGTACTAATTTTGAAGGTACATTCTAATTTCTTGTCACATTTTTCTACTAACATATTGATATTATACATCTTTTACATTTATCTCAAAAAGGGGGAGAAGATATTGTATATTATATTATTTCATAAAGAGGGAGAAGATATTGACAAAGGGGGAGAAGTATACTATACTCTAGATGTATATATATAGGAGAGATATATGTATGGGGGAGTAGTATCATATTATGCAAATACATGTATAGATAAGAAAAAAGTATCTTTACAACAGAAATTTTGAAAAATAAAAAAAATAGGGTATGCTATTGGGCTACAACAATAGGAAGTCAAAGTGGTTAGTCCAAGTTCCTAAGGGGAGTTCCATTCATCAAAGTGTTGTTGCAATGTGACAATAATATGTATTATGATTACTTTATGATGCACAAAATAATTTCATATCCATAACTACTTTATAATAACATTCATTTAATCACATGTTACAATAATATAGATAGTTTACATATCATCTTAATAAAAAAAATTAAAAATAAGCATATGGGTATGCTTATGTCCATAGTTAAATAATTTCAAGAAAGCCACATGAAAAGTATCAACAACTAGGTGCTAAACCACATAATAATGACAATACATAAATAATAAATTCTATAAAAATGAGCCATTATTTGGGCTTATTACTCCCCCAACACAATGTGTTGATGATGATCTTCTAGGTGGAATCTATTTCCTATGTATTACATATATCCCAAAAAATTTTACTATTGGCTATCCCTCAATTTTTCTCCTTGTTTCCAATAAAATCATTTTTTTCTATCCAATCTCTCTCACTTGGAGTTATATATTGCTTCATTGTACCAATGTTCTTTGTAGCTTGGAGTAGGCCACAGAACAATTGTTGGATGAAAAATTAAATCGAGCCAATCATGTTTATTTCTTCTCCCTGATTGAACATACCTCAATGCACTCCTCATAATGGTTCCATAAAGTTTTTGCAAGGAATGGGATTTGACTTGCTTCAAGTTATGAAGTCATCCATTCCATTTTTCTACCAGATATCCCAATATTGTCTCTCCTATAGTTGAAGCCACCTATTCAAATTCCTAAAAGGCTTACTCTCTCGCATTGAGGATTTGAAGATTATATTCATCTTTGTACATAACTTTGTGCCATATATATTAAATCATTTTAGGGTCACCTAGTTGTTCCATTAAAGGTGAAGAGGTTATGATCTACCTATCTCTATATGCTATTAATTATTTCCCCCAACTATTTTATTTTTGAATCTAAGATGTTAGTGCTCTTATATGAATATCTATAATATACATTAATGGATTTTAGTCATGATCATTAGGAACAACATAGTTGTGCAAGGGTAATTCACAGAGTAAGTTTTTAGTTTCCATGGGGGAAGGCTCGTAATTTTGGAAGAAATATTGTGGAGCCTCTATAGAAGGATATAAGCCAGATAGTACTCTTGACAGTTGAAAATAAAGACTAATCTTCTTTAGATGTGGTACATATATCCTTGGAGAGTTCTACATTCTAAAATTTGTGGCACCAAGGTCATTATGTTGTTTACTTTATCTATTAATGCCACATTTTTTGCATTCTTCCCCTCAATCTCCTTTTCTTTCTTTGCAATCATGTCCTCTAGCTTGTAATTCTCTTTATTACATTCTTCTTCTTTATCCTTAATATCTTTCCACAAATATAGGACTATTAATTCCCATGAGAAAGTAGTGAGTTGATGAATACCTGCTGTGAATTGTCATTTTTTGGATCTCCACTTGCTATTTTTTCAACTACATCGAAAAGTCTTAATAATCCTAAATTATCTTGTTCCATCATTCCATTCACAAGCCCTCTTATTCTTGGGGAAAGCCCCTTTCTCAAGATATCTACTTGTCCCTCTCCTTGGATTATTTTGTAGGAATCATTGTCCTATCCTACTACTCACACGAGGAGGTAAATTTGGGGCTTCCCTTGGGAGGTTTGTTATAGATTATCATTTCTTCTTCACTAGGAGTGGTATGAATAGAGTTCAAGGAATAAATTTCAATGCTCACTTCAGGTGTAGTAGTTTTTGTTGGCATTAAGTTATGTTTGTCATTAGTGAAAACACTTATTCATAATTATGTATGGTTATCGAGTTGATCACTCAGTCTCCAATGTTTACCAAGCATTCAGTAGTTTCTAAGTGAGTTCAGCAATTAAGTAGTTCACACCGAGCATTCCAAAGGTTATCGAGTGAAAAGAGATAGTGTGCAGTCCAACAGTTATCACCAAGCAGTTAGTGGTTACTGAACTTCGCAATATTTACTGAGTCATCAGTTAATATGATGTGAAGCCAGTGTCTACCAAGTGATGGGATGAGTAGTGTTTATCGAGTGCAAGCAAGGTAAACATAGTGTTTAGTTCTTACCGAGTTACACTATATCTACCGAGTCTCCAATGTTCACTGAGTTCAAAGCTATGTTGAGTGACTAGTATGGACCAGGCTTCTACTTCTACTGAATGCATGATGATGTTGAGTAATGCAGTGGACACTAAGTATCAAAGGCCACCAAGTCAACTATTCTGAGCCTGAGTTTCTACATTTGGGTTGACTTAGTAAATATTTGTGTTAACTTGTGTTTTGGCTGACTTTGTAAATATGAGAATTGGAATGGTATATATGTAATGTAATGTATCATTATTCAAAATTATTATGTGAAGTAATGTTTTGAGAAGAGTGAATGAGAATCATCAGCAAAGTAGAGTATTCAGCAAGGTCTATAAGGAGCAGTCAAGTTACATCTATCACAAAAGGTGATCAACATTTCAAGGATCTAATCAGCAATCAAGTTGTAAGTCAGATCTACTATTTCATCCTAATAGGTGAATTAGATTCAAATCCTTTAACAAGGTAGACTTAACAACCTTTTCTTTAAATATCCTAATAGAGTGCATACTTCATTGTATGTTTGTAAAACCTCTAACAAGGTGGACCTAACAGTCCTAATTGCTCCTAACAGGGCTGATCATCAGAAGTGATCATTGTAAGCCTTAATAGGCCAACTTTATACTGTAGTATTGAAGTTTTTTTGGTATCATCCCCACCTGAATTTCACTTTCTATTTGGAAGGCTTCTGGGTCACCAAATATTGCGTTCATGTGCTATGAATTTTTATCTTTCAATTCCTCATGCATTAAGTAGTTTAGATCAATTAATGGTGAATGGATTATGTTGATTAAGTGCTAAATTTGTTAAAAGTTTTGAGGTTACTGATTCACCCCTCCCCTCTCAGTAACCTAGCTAGTCTTGATTATTTCTAGCAATTGATATCAGAGCTATGTAGTTATCAGGATAAAGTTTGATAGCTTGAGAAAAGATCGAGGACAATGGAGATATTCAGACTTGACAAAGCTATTGACAATAATAAGAGAGATATAGATCAACTCAAGGAAGCAAAAGAGCATCTTTCCCAATCCCTAAAAAGAAGGAAGGAACTTGAAAAATAGATGAATGATCTCCAGCATGTTGAAGAAAATATTGAAGACTCTTTCCCTTCAAGTAGTTCAAATGAAGCAAATGAAGAAATCAAAGAACTCATAGAAAAGAATGGCTCTCTACAAGAAGAAGTAAAAAAATTGAAAAGAGAACAAGGAATTCAGTCAATAAGTATGTGTGAAATCTTGAAACAAAGGAATAAGGCAAGTGAAGACTTGGAGGCAAGGAACAATGAAACTCAAAATCAATCCCTTTAGCAAGAAAATCTTATCAATTAGCTCTCCAATGCAAATGAGGAAATCATGAGTCTAAAATCTGAAAATGAAAGGTTAAAAAAAATTTAAGCACTAAAAGACAAATCAATGAAAGATTGAAAGCTGATCTGAATTTTGAAAAGCAACTCAATGAAAGATTAATGAAATCCCAAGCAAATATGGATAAACTAAATCAACAAAGTGAACAAAATCTTTATAGGAAAAAGGGTAAAGCAAGACTTGGATACAAAGAACAAGGTGAATCCTCCAAACAAGATGCTCAAAGAAATCAAAGACCTACTTGCAATCACTATGGTAAGATAGGTCATACATCAAATAAATGTTGGAGCAAAGGAAAGGAAAAATTCAACGAAAAATGCTATAATTGCAGTCAGCATGGTCATAAAGCTAATGAATGCAAGGAGAAACCAAAGTTTGAAGGTAAATGTCACAAATGCAAGAAACAAGGTCATAAGGCATCTGAATGCAGATCTAAACCATTCAATCTAGCTGAACAACTTGTAAAGGCAATATTTGGTTGGGACTACAATACTTGGTGTAGATGTCATTATTGTGGAGAATATGGACACATTGGCATAAACTGTGCAAGGCATCACTTAAGAAAGAAGATACAACAATAAGATGTTATATATGCATTGAACTTGGTCATATAGCTAAGAATTGGATGAATATAGGTAGAGTTGAAGATGAAAAGAAAGCCAAAGCTGACAACATTAGGAAGCAGATGAGATAGTAGTGGATTCCAAAATCTACTGAGCAAGCTAGTTCAAATGATGGTCATGTCACTCAAGAAGTGGGTGACTCCACCATTTCCAATTAAGTTCTTAAAGGAAGAATTGGAATTGTATCTTCAAGCCACATCTTAAGCAATTCCAATGAATGAAAGAAAAAGATCCAAATCAGTATTGCAAATACAGAGGGATCACATAAAGTTTAGCATCAGTATTCACTGAGCAAGGCTAGATCATACCGAGCGAGGTCTAGAGTAACAAGTTTTTTTTGGTCATTGAGTTACAAGGTTCTACTAAATTAGCTAGATAGATAGTGGATGATAGTCTGTCAAGCACTATGTCATTATGGCTCTCTTTGTACCAAGCATTAATGGAAGGTTTTCATCAAAAGGGTAGAATTTTGACTTCATTCTCATTGTGAATTCAGTCTATCCATAGTAAAGTGACTTTCACAGCATCCAAGAAATCTTGAGCTTAGTTTGTAGCAATATTTTCAAAGGAGATTTTATTAGTCTACTGAGCAATCATGGCATCCACCAACAGTAGCAGCAAGGCAAAGAAAGGTTTGGACATGTTGGTGTGTGGCATTGAATGGAAGGCTCCAAACTTCAAGCTAGTCCCAACAATTGTGGAATCACTCGACCCTAATGGAACTCAGTCTCAAATTTTGGCAAAGGTGCTTCTCATAAATGACATTCATACTCATTTTAAAGTTGTTGTACAAGAAATTAGAACCCTAGAAATGGACAGTGCCCTATCTGAATTATGTGTGGATGGAACCCTCAAACTTGAGCATAAACACCTAGAGGAGAAATGTTTGAATCACATTTCGCACCTACCAAGGAACTTCCAAATTAAGTGGAATAGGTATATTTTGAGCCGAGTGCATAATGGTCAGTTACGGTTAGAGTAACCCATCTTGATAATAAAGAAGATGATTCATAGGATTATTTTTCTTCTCGTGCTCAATAAGGTTAAGGTTACTAAAACCGTAGGTTGGGATGAGCTACAAAAGAAAACCCTAGCTGAATGGGACGATAGAGGACTAAAGATTAGTAATGTATCTAAATTGGAACTTAGGTTTGGTATTCATAGCATTGCCCATAAGATATATAGCTCCAGCAGATTGAATAGTGTGTCGTGTGAGGCTGTGGACTTAGCATATAAAGTTGTAAAGAAGAATTTGGAGTATGATTTGGTAGATTTGATGTTGAAACAACTTAACAAGAACATGGAATGCATAAGGACATCAAAGAATAATCCATGAAAATTTGGTTCTTTGTTAACTTGTTTGTTCTTTTATATACAAAAGTTTTTCCCATCAAAAGGATCAGTGGTATGGAGAAAGGATACTCCAGTTCTATACCAAATCAATGACTTTATTGCAGAAATGGGTGAGAACTTTGATGGTATAACAAACAACTATTTTTAAGTGTTCAAGGAAAAGATGAACAATAGATTTTGAATTCCACCAAATCTAGTTGAAGACTAAAAGGATGATGTTTGTTTCATGGTTGACTGTGATAGGGTATATATTCAGGCAGTTAGGCCCAAAATTGTATGGATGAAACCTCTTCCTTATGAGGTTAATATTGATGAAACCAAGGATATAATTGAAGGCCTAGTGAATTAGCCAGTAGATCCAAAGTTACCTATCTTTGGAACATATGATGATGCAAAGGCCAAAATAGAGCTTGAGATCAAGCTACCTTAGGCGGTAAGCAAAGGTAAGAGGAAGATAACAAAGCTGAAAAATACAAGTACTCCTCTCATGCTCACCGAGGGAAAAGGAGAGGAAAATGAAGAGTCTAAGGATGAAGAGTAGGAATTAGAAAAGAAGGAAGAACCTATAAGAAATAAAGGCAAGGTGATTATCACCATGCCATCCAAGGCCTCCATAGTTGTGTTCATAAGAAGATCCAAGAAGAAAGGAGATAGTGAAGTTGTGCTTATTAAGCCTCTTCCCACTTTTCAAGAAAGACTCAATCAATTAAGGGTAGGTACTAGAATCAATAACTTTAAAGTACTTAAATATGAAACCAGGACTCTAGCAGAACAAAAGGAGATTGAAGATCTTATCATGGATAAGTTAGGAAGATGGAAATTCTCTCCTGATTAGTTTGTTTCACAAATCCTTTCAGTCTTGTTAGACAAAGTCAAGGTTAGATGGGAAGTAGCTATGTAGATAGCCAAAGATATATTTGAGCAAACTTTGAGAAAGTTGCTACCGAATCTTACTTATGCTGAGGTTAAGGAAGCAATGAAGAAAAATGAAGAGAAGATGATGATGAGATTTCATACTTGCTTAATTTTGGTGAAGGAAATTGAACATGTAGTCAAGGATGCTACATCTACGTGGGAAAATGTTTATAATTTGCATGAACCTAGTGAGGACCCAATTGAAATAAATGATGATGATGATTATAGTGACAATGACGAAGATAATACACCATGTGTCACTTTTGATGCTGAGGATTATCAGACATTGAAGGATGGTGAAGAAGAGAAAGAGGAAGAAGTTGACAGGGAAGATAAGGAAGGAGATGAAGAGAATGATCTAGTGAGGATAGCTACACAAGTTATAGCCTCCCTTCCTCACTCTCCACCAAAGACTGCTACATCATCTGGCATGGAGACAACTTCAACAAGTGTGATTACAACTACAACAGATACATCATCTGCTCAATCACTATTTGCTACCTCTCAACTCCAGGTATCAATAATGGAAGTATCTACCACTTCATCCACCGAGCTGCAACCCTCCTCTTCATCAGCTCCCGAGTCAGGGACATCAATAGTGTATACAACATTAAGTTCTAAAATTTTGTCAACTTCAATTTTGCATGCTCCTGTAAGTACTTCATCTATAAATACTTCTATCAATGCTCCTATTGTATGCACTTCAATTAGTGTTCCACCTATTATTACTTCAATTTTGGATTCTATTAGCACTCCTGTTAGTATTCCTTTAGTAGGCCTTATTCAAGTTTTCACAGCAAGCCCTACTATTTCTACAATTGTTTCTATTTCCAAGTCCAAGGCAGTAATATCAAAAGTAGAACCAAGGACACCCCTAAAACTTCTACTTATTGGAAAATAAATTGATGAAGATATAGACTTGGACAAAGAGATTATAATTCCTAAGTTGGATCTTGATAATGCTACTATGGAACAAATGAGATTGGTTATCCAACTTCTGAAATAGAAAGCTAGGTAGAAGTAGCTCAGAGAAGAAAGGGATAAAGAGTTCAAAATCATTGAGAGTGGAAAGAATATTTTGATAGAGGCCATAGGAGTAGATGTTGATTCATCTCAACATATTTTATTATAGTTGGAGGAAGTAGTGAATAAATTCAATGAGGACACAACTGGTCAAGAAAATTTGTTAGAGAAAGCTAAGAAAAAATTTGACAATAAAGTGCTTGAGCACATTGCTATTCATCAGGTAGAGCTTTCCTTAATTTTGGCTAATCTTGAAAATTATTTTACCAATGTAACATCTCGTTTTTCCAAACTTATTGATGTTACTGAGTACACCAAGGAAATAAAAGAAAAATTGAATAAAATTGATGAGGATTTGAAGGCTAGTGCCCAAAGGTTGTAGCTTGATCCCAGTTCAAGCTTTTCACATCACATAAAGGTTAGATTTTTGTCAGACATGCAAGCTAAATTGTTGAGAGAGGAAGAAAGGATTAGGTCTACATTAATAGACATCCAAAACATGATCCTGCCAATCATGGACACAATGCAGAAACATATTACATATTCAAAAACATTGATCCATGATAACAATTTTTCAATTGCAGACCACATGATTGAACTTTTAGCAAAGGTTCAAGTGGCACTTCATACCTACAAAATTTTGCAAGAGAACTGGGATAAGACATTAGATCTTATTCTGAAGGTACATTCCAAATTTCTCTCACATTTTAGTGTCTCTATATAAGTACTATGTGAATAAATGTTTGGCATTATTATCAAAAAGGGGGAGAGAAAGAGATATTTGTAGAGACATATGTACAATACATAATAATAAAGAGAGAATTGTATATGCAGTATGGTACTATGCCTTATACAATATGTAAATTGTATGGGGGAGATATGTGCAAATGTATATACAACAGGTTTACAAAGATAATTTTTGAAAAATAAAAAATTAGCATGTCACTGTACATAAATTTTGGCTAATAAGTGTTTTTGTCACTAATGCCAAAGGGGGAGATTGTTGGCATTAAGTTATGTTTGTCATTAGTGACAACACTTATTCATAATTCTATATGGTTACCAATTTAATCACTTAGTCTCTAGTGTTTACCGAGCATTTAGTGGTTGCCAAGCGAGTTCAACAGTTAAGTAGTTCACACCGAGCATTCTAGAGGTTACCGAGTGAAAACAGACAGTGCACAGTCCAACAATTATCACCAAGCAGTTAGTGGTTACCAAGCTTCATATTGTTTATCAAGTCATCAGTTATTGTGATGTGAAGCTAGTGTCTACCAAGTGATGGGATGACTAGTGTTTACCGAGTGCAAGCAAGGTAAACATAGTGTTCAGTTCTTGCTGAGTTACACTATATCTAGTGAGTCTCCAATGTTCACCAAGTTCAAAGCTACATTGAGTGACTAGTATGGATCGAGCTTCTACTTCTACCGAATTCATGACGATGCTGAGTAATGCAGTGGACACTGAGTATTAGAAGGTCACCAAGTCAACTATTCTAAGCCGAAGTTTCTACATTTGGGCTGACTCAGTAATATTTGTGTTAACTTGTGTTTTGGCTGACCTTGTAAATATGAGAATTGGAATGGTATATATGTAATGTACTATATCATTCTTCAAAATGATGATGTGAAGTAATGTTTTGAGAAGAATGAATGTGAATCAGCAGTAGAGTAGAGTATTTAGCAAGGTCTATAAGGAGCAGTCAAGTTACATCTATCACAAAAGGTGATCATCATTTCAAGGATCTAATCAACAATCAAGTTGTAAGTTAGATCTATTGTTTCATCCTAATAGGTGAATTAGATTCAAATCCTTTAATAGGGTAGACTTAACAGTCTTTTCTTTAAATCTCCTAACAAAGTGCATACTTCATTGTATGTTTGTAAAACCTCTAACAAGGTGGACCTAGTAGTCCTAATTGCTCCTAACTGGGCAGATCATCAGAAGTGATCATTGTTAGCCTTAACAGGCCAACTTTATACTATAGTATTGAAGTTTTCTTGGTATCATCCCCACTCTAGTTTCACTTTCTATTTGGAAGGTTTTTGGGTCACCAAATATTGTGTTCATGTGATATGAATGTTTATCTTTCAGTTCCTCATGCATGCAGTAGTTTAGATCAATTAATGGTGAATTAACTATGTTGATTAAGTGTTGAATTTGTTAAAAGTTTTGAGGTTACTGATTCACCCCTCCCCTCTCAATAACCTAGCTGGTATTGATTATTTCCAACAGTTTTTTCCTATTTACTAAGTATACACTAGAGTTCATGACTCCTCCACTAGGGTACTTTTTTAGTTTTCTACAAGAGATTATTCATCCATAGTTTTCTAGGGATTTCCTTTATAAATTTATGCATTTTACCCTTTCCCTTTTCATCCTTAGTCTTTTTAATTTTTCCTTTTTCCCTTACTACTGCTTCTCTAGTGCTATATGTGTTAGAAATAGGGAATACTAAGAAGGGGAGGGGGGTTGAATCAGTATTATACAAACTTTTGTCACCAAGTGAATATTATTAATTACTTTGTACCATGTATAAGAAAGTAAACAAGTAATGCTAAATAGAAATAATAACCATGCATAAAGAGAATTCATAACACCGTATTTTGTTAACTAGGGAAACCCTAGCCAAAGGAAAACCCCAGTGGGGATGATTCCCAATAGGTAATATACTAATATATATGTTCCTTGTTAAAGGATAGACCCTATTAGAATTAAATGACAAAATTTAGTATAGAGAGTCCCTCTTAGGAGACTTTGAATCCCTATTAGGAGATTCCAACCCTGTTAGGTGTTGTAGTACAGTAGATGCAAGATGAGCTCACTACCCAAACATGCACTTCTAATTACAAGAAAATCTCGCTGCCCAAAAAAGTAATTATTCTTAAAGTATATATGCATGGTAACTTCCTTCTTGACTAACCTCTGACCTCATCTTGATCTTGGATCACAAAATCAAGTTCTCAAAAACTTTGCATATGTCGCTTCACAAAAAGTTCACATATCACTTATTAAAATATAGTTGCACACTTCTTTTCACAAGTTTTCCTTTGCATAAATACCATGTATTTTCAAAAATTGTTGCTAGGTTGGATAAGATCAAAATACACTTTTCCAACTTAGAGTAAACATCTAGGATGTTGGCTCTAATTGGTAAAGTAATTATTTTGTAAATAAAATAATTTCTTTACCTCCAATTCTGATGTTATGTAAATCTTGAATACCTTTTATCTGTACAGTTTGTACTGATGTCCAAGGTTGTACACATCATCATCAATATGTATACCATCTACATTTAACCTCTCTTTTAGAAATAACATCATATAAACAAGTTATATGTTAAATACTACTCTATATTCCTGACTGATAATCACAGAACTGCTTTCACTAAAACTTGAATAACAAGTGTTAGAGTTAGTATTCCTACACATGACATTAGACACATGTTAATATAATTCTTTCTTCCTCCATGTAACTTTTTTAGTCATAATATAATGTTAGCAACAAGTTACATACAAAACAATACACTATTGTAAACCAATTTCATACTTAGACAATTTTTTGGGTACCAAAAGCTAAGTATCTTTATTTTTGAGGTTTTCTACAAGCATGTACATCATATGTTTCCATAAATGACAAATATTACATATCTTCATTATCATATTATTAAAAATCTCCCCCTTTGGCATTGATGGCAACAAAATAGGGAAAATTTGCTAAGTATCAATAACTTGTCAAAAGTATTACAGTATCAATACATTAATCATCTTTTACAATTGATCCATCTTACACATGCTCCCCCTTTCAATATGATTTCATACCTTACCTTAGAATTTTCTTATGCATCTTCGCCCCCTTTGATATCAATGACAAAGGTTTGAATGTCAAAAAATCTATCAAAATTGTTCATCTGCTATCAAAAACTCTATTCATCTGCCTTAAACTAATAACATCTTCATGCAATCATCAAAACTTGCCTTGAGACTATTCAAAACTTTTACCCATGTGTCCTTGGCTATTTTAATAGAAGTTAGAATTGCACATTGGGCATATGATGCAATCTTAACTACATTGAGATTGGAGTATAAGAAATTTGAATAGGTGTCCTTGGATTTGACACATTCCTCCAACTATCACTCAATAATTGATATCCTCAAAGAAATAGACTCTCTGAATTCTAATAATCTCTTCAAAATTTGTTCTTTCTCAAGTTCCAATTTTCTAATATTATTGTGAATACTGGCCACTTGTCCTTCAAAGTCATCAACTTTGTTGGAAGATTGTTGTATTTGGCTTGTTAAAGCTTCTAGCTCACTCAACTTTCCTTCAATATTTCTATCAAAATCCTTGGTCAACTTATGAGATAAAGTACATTTAATGTACAATCAATTTCCATCTCGTTGACATCTCCAAAGTTCCTTGATACAAGTAGTAAGACTTAGCAAATCATTCTTGATATTCTGAAAAATGGTGCTAAATAGATTAGCATCATGAGAAATCTAGGCCTTGGACTCTACAACATTCAACAAATTTGTAAATTCCTCATCAAAATATTTTAACACTACTTGTTCCCTCTGTTCTGGATCTACTTCTATATGCTTGACTACCACAGTACTATGTAATCTATTAGTTACCTTCATTAAGGCTCTTTGTAAGCTCTTTACTTTTCTATTATTCTCAATCAATTTTGTCAGAGATGAGATCAAGTCAATTTGATCATCATCATCACTTGTTAGGCTAGCAAGCAAAAGTAGAGTGGATGAACTAGATGTTTAGTCTCATCTTCCTTTTTCTTCTTCTCTACTACCTCCTTAGCTCTTCTCTCTTCTTTTTGTTTCTCCTCCTTTTCTTTTCTTTCCTTCTCTTTCTTTTCTTCCTCCTCTACTCTTTTCTTCTTTTCTTCCTCTACTCTCCTTTTCATTTCTTCTTCAAGCGATTTCTACTTGGATTCTTTGATCTTTCTCTTTTCTACCTCTAATTGCCTCTTTTCTTCTTCAATTTGTTTTAATTGATCTTGAATGACCTTGGCCTGAGACTTGGGCTGATTGAAACTTTCAAAAGGGTTAGTGTCATCAATGTTGATAGTAATATTGGTTTGGTCAATTTTCATAGTGTCACCACTTACTGGCACTTCCAAAGTTTTAGGTGCTTGTGTAGGTGTTTCCTTTGACTTTTTCATCATCTGACTGATGGCTATAGCTATTTCACTCGTTATTATATTCTTCTCACTTGCCATAAATAGAAATGGTCTCATCTTGTTCCTCAAGTAGGGTGCCAGTTTGTTCAATAATTTATTGACTTCCTCTTCATCATTTCTTTTGCATATAGTCCTTAACATAGACTTTTGAAGCTCCATATCCTCTTCCTAAGCTAGTGCTTTCTTCTCTTTAAGTTTGTGATAGACTTTCTGATTTACTGTACCTCCAATATCCTCAAGTTTCAGATTGTTAGCAATCATATATCTGACAATAGAGATATCAATCTAATCTTTCTCAATATCATTATATAAATCATAGAATTTGTTCATTTGGACAAAGTTCCCTTCATTTGCAATGGCTGAGTTGATCTTCTCAATCCTCGACTTCCAAGGTTTCCTTGCTTTTCCTATTGTGTATTTAGAAACAGTAACTTTTTTTGCTTGTTTTACTTCCTGTTCTTCTTCTTCTTCTTCATTGGATTCCACAATTTTCAACAATGACTTCTATCTTTTTCTTGTTCTAGTAGCCTATTTATTGACCCTTTTAGTCTTGGTAGTCACAACTTCTACTAATCTTTCTTTAGCTCACATGGTTGTTTAGCTAATACTGCAACATATTGAATACTCTATTTTGAAGGTGTTTCTATAATTGACACACTAGATGGTTTCCCAACTGATAATGGTTGCACATACATTATTCCTTGTTTCATTTTTTACCTAACTACCTATGACTGACTTTCTATCATATTGGCCTCAGTTAAAGTTTTCTTCATTATTGTCTCAATCTTTTTGTGAGATGCTTTCTCTAAGGATGCTTGATAAGATGATTGGGTAATCTCTTCATATGTCCCAAACCTATACTCAACTTGGTCCTTTACAAAGTTCAACAATAGATCAATATATCCAATTGCTACATCATCACTTAAGTCATAACCTAAGGGATCAAGGAATGTTTCCTAAGGTTCTGCTGCTTGAATATGAGTTAAATTTGTATCAATCATAACACATATATCATTTTTGAATCTTTCTACAATTGCAAGTGCAATTTTAAATCTTTGTTTCATCCCATTTTGAAATGTTTTCATGATCAAATTTACATTGTCCAAGATTTTGTCTGTTGGATGTCTTCTACATACATCTGTAATCTTTTCCATCGCACATCTCTCACTACTCATAATCTCTGTAACTAATAAGTATGGAACTCTCTTAAGTACATGAAATAATATATGATTGATCAATGATTGGAATCTAAATACACCATTCTTGGTCCTCTTGATTTTCTCTAAGTTTTCAAGGAGTTGCACTCTTAGAATTTCACTTAGGTTAACTTGTTCTTTCTCAACACAAATCTTATAAGCTGCATAGATGAATCCTACAAATAATTCATCAATCTTAGGACTTGCACAAATAGAATAGGCAATGATTCTGCTTAGGAATCTTACATCATCTTATTTAGTGGTGCTAATCACCATGGCCTTCCCATTATAAACTACCTTAGTGTAGCTCCCAACCTTCTTCTTAACTAGTTTCTCACCTATAGGTACACTACCTTGTTTGCTAAGACCAATTACCTTATCTTTCATCCACAATTTTCCATCATGAATTCTACTTAGTATGATCTAAGGCCATTCTTCATTGTCCAATTCTCAGTAGAAGTGATTTTTGAATAGGTCTAGTTCTTTCAAATGTTCAAATCCAAGCTTTATTAATATATCATATTTAAAGACAATTTCCATATCTTTGTCCCTATACTCACTCCCAATAGTTTCAAACTTACTATTAAGATAACTTCCTACATCTTCCAAATACACTACGTTGTTCAGAGTAATAGATAATGTTGAATTAGGGTTTCCTTCTATGGGTTTAATTGAAGCAACCTTCAATATTGGTCTATCCTCAGTCTCAACACTATGAACTAACATAACCAGGATTTTATCAAATATAAACTTTATCAAAGAAATTCTATAGAGAAACAACAAAATACCTCTTTCCAAAATAGGGTTTAGTTTGAAATCACCTTGTCAAGTCACTTCTAAGTGCTCTATGCTTTTGATGTTGTCACAATGAAGTGGTAATCAAGTCTTTACTCCATTTTATTCATTCCATTTGAACTTGCATTAATTGTGTACTTTGCAAACATGAATAAGCTATCAATTACATTCTAAAATCAAATATCTACTCGAAATCATTGTTTCATCTTCAAATGCTACTCGAGGTTTACCATAGCTTCCTTGTATCATGACAATTCTCCAAGGAACTTTTCTCCATGAAATTCTTTATAAAAACATATTTTTCATCTTCTTCTATAGAATTAACTTTCTCCATTATAACAATAACTCTTAATTCCTTTGTAACAAGTTTTGATAAGCTCCAAATTGCAAGTGAGCTTAGCTACAGTCTAAACTTATCTCAATACATATTTTCCCAACTTCACTACCCATAGTTTAATCTCTAAATGAAGTTTCAAATTTTGGTGTGGTGATTAAGATTGATTTAACTTAGTTGAATCAAACTCAATTATTGACTTCAACTTTCCTATCTTTGCATCATCTAACTTTTCTTTACAAATATTCAATCCCTTCACAGATGCCTCATTGAGTTCTTCTCAAAGTTCATTGACTATATTTCTTTGATCTTCATTATCTTTGCTAGTTCCTAAGTTCCTTTCATAGTTCCTTCTATCATTTCTAATGTTTCTTCCATCATTCCTTTTATTTCTAAATTTTCTTCCATTGTTCCTTCTATCTCTGAAGTTTTTGTCCATTCTATAATACTTTTTTGTATGTCCAAAGTTGTTTCATAATTGACATATTGGAGTTTTGCTTCTAGGATTCTACTAATCAATAGGTGCATGACAATTCTGGGCTATGTGTCCAAAGTTGTTACACTTATAACACATGATTTGCATTCTTTCTTCATAAGGTCTTCCTTCTCTCAATGCCCTCTTATTAGCTATTCTTCTATCCACATGATTAGTATTTCTAGACATTCTAATATTCCTTCTATCATTATCATATTTAGGTTTCCTACAATCAATTTCTTTATGACCCATACCATGACAATTATGACAATAAAAAATTGTAACATGATTAAATGACTTATTTGTACAATTTCTTTTCATATGACCTATTTCATTACATGAAAAACACTTACCTCTAAATTCATACTTGGTTTCCTTAGGAGATTCAACTTTCTTTGGTTCATCCAATATCTCATCTTCCTTATCTCATCCAACTTCTTTAGGTTTATCAGAAGATTGTCTAGATTCAATCTTATCATCAACTTTATCTTTTCCTTCAAATCTGATCTATTTTCAAGTTTCTTTGCAGACATGTTAAATAGATAACCACGACTAGTCTTATTATAGGTAGGTCTCTATATTGACATTGAATCATCAAGCTTTTCTCTACTAGAATAAATATCTTCAAGTTGAACTTTTCTTTGAGTCAGTTCACCTTTCATAATAGTATTGTACTTCTGGAGTTCTTCATGATCTGCTTTTAATGCTTCAAGCTTAGATGCGATCTTTTCTAGATTGGCTCCTAGATCTAAATTTTTAGTCATCAAATCAGATTCAACTCTACTAGGATCACTCTTCAAGCTCAACTTTAGATTGGTAATCTTCAATTCATGCTTTAAGATCTTGTGCTATGTCTTCATTTTTGAATAATCATCATCACTAGTTCTAGATTTACTAGATTCAGGCTTGGATTTGAGATGTTTAGTCTTGCCCTTCAATTGTCCAATATATACTTTGGAGTCTTCATATCTATCTTTCAACTTATCTCTTTCTTTAGTAAGGAGATCAATTTTTTCAAATGCCTCTTCAAGATTTTTCATCAAATGTTCCATATCCATAGGGATCTTACTCAAGTTGTTAAGCCTCTTCTGAGTAACCTAGCTCTAATACCAATTGTTAGAAATAGGGAATACTGGGAGGGGGTGGGGGGGGGGGGGGGGGGGGTTTGGGGTGGATCAATATTCTAAAATTTTTTTTTGCCAACCTTCTTGACTAATCTTTGACCTCACCTCGATCTCGGATCACAAAATCAAGTTCTCAAAAACTTCACATATATCACTTCATAGAAAGTTCGCATATCACTTATTATAATACAATTGTACACTTCTTTTCACAAGTTGTCCTTTGCATAAATACCATTCCTTTTCACAAATTATTGTTGGGTCAGATAAGATCAAAATACACTTTTCCAACTTAGAGTAAACATCTAGGATGTTGGCTCTAATTGGTCAAGTTATTATTTTGTAAACAAAATAATTCCTTTACCTCCAATTTTGATGTTTGATAAATCTTGAATATCTTTTATCCATATAGTCTGTATTGATATTCAAGGTTGTACATATAATCATCAATATGTATACCATCTACATATAACCTCTCTTCCAGAAACAATATCATATAAACAAGTTATATGTTAAATACTGCTCTTTGTTCTTGACTAGTAATCACATAATTGTTTTCACTAAAACTTGAATAACAAGTGTTAGAGTTAGTATTCATGTACAAAACATTAGCCACATGTCCAACATACTTCTTACTTCCTCCATGTAACCTCGTTAGTCATAATATGAAGTCCATAACAAGTTACATATAAAATAATACACTGTTGTAAACCAATTTCATACTTAGACAATTTTTTGGGCACCAAAAGCTAAGTATCTTTATTTCTTAGGTTTTATGCAAGTATGTACATCATTTGTTGCCATAAATGACAAAAAATACATATCTTCATTAGCCAATTTTCAACAATATGGTTATTTATTAGCAACATTTCCATTAGGATTTAAATAGGAACTTTTTACATCTTTGTGCAAAGTCTCAGGTGAACTTGTTTTGGCTATAGGATGATTTGTGCTAGGAACCACCCAAGAAGTTTCAGCCTCAGGGTTATCTCCTTACTAAAAATATGTGTAAAGGGTTGACCTATAAGATGCACATTAACTTCTTTGAATGTGATGTATATCAAAATCATCCTATGACATTTGAGACACATATTGTAAGGACCTTTCAAAAACTAATTTAATTAAACAATGATGGGAAACATAGTTTTGATTTCCTTTCTATATCTTAATAGCCATAATTGCCAACATTTTATATAGCACATTAGGGACATTCAATAAGTGGTCTTGAAGCTTGAAGTGCACAAAGTGTAGAATTGACAAATGACCCTCACAAGTAATATATTTGATAATATAAACCATAACTTGTGAGTACTTATCTCATAAGGAAAACGTCCTTGCTCCATGTTTATATACTTCTAGTTGAAAATCCTAAGGTATGATAGACTCTTCTCCAACTATTATCGTGTCTTTATTTGTATGGTAGGGTTCTCCTACCACAAGAAAATTGACACTTTCAACAATTATCTCCTTCATGGTAGTAACCTTCAATCCCTTCAACATTGCCTTACCATTGTTAAATATTTGAGAAAATTCCATAGAAATTTCATTATTGAACCCATTCAACTTCAAAAAGTATTCTAGTCATCTACTATTTTAGAATCCTAGCTCACATATTGCATCCTATAGGATTAAATTATGAATTGATTGTTCACTTCTAATCATTTAACCTCCCATGTTTCTAGTCACACCATTGGAAACTCCTATGTTCTATAATTTGTTAGCTACAAAATCACCTAATTTTTTTTGTATATCCTTCGTGTAGTGTAAGTCCAATGTTTTAAACCTATTTCTTACTACCCTTTTAGTCCCATAAAGTGGGAATTCAAACTTTAATACATGGGCATGCACAATGACATGCATATGACACATGGGAACACTCTCCTACTAATATGAAGCATGGGTCCACACATCCCTGTCTACAAGGAAAATTGAATGCACTCACATATGTAGTTACTTTTATCAAGTTTGTTTTCTTTTTTCAAAAGCCTAGACCATGGCACATCATTATTGCACCATAGACTATGCCATGTCAGAGTAGTTATAAATCAACATTACAATTATTTAATAGATGCATCTAAAGTAATGAATAAAAAATTGGGAAATGGCTACACAAGCATTCAAATAGATAGATAAGAAGACCAATTTATGAGTTTAATACATATTTTAAAAGCCAAAATAAAAATGTATTCTAAATTTTATATTAATTATTAGACTTAGAAATTGGTCAATTCAATATTATTTTACCTTGCTCATCTATTGGCTCCTTTAGGAACACTAAATGTTACCCTTCCATCAGCCTTCTAGGTTCAATAAAAAACACAGTGGCCCTATTCAGGAGGTTGTATAAAACTTAGTGGTCCTAATGAGAAAGATGCTTCTCATTTTCAAGAGCCCTTAGTGTTTTTTGAAGGTTGCATAAGATCATGATATCATTTATAATTAGTTCAAATGTTTTTGTAATGAAATTGATACCATTTTACTCATGTAGACCTAGAAGGTCTTGATTGGGTCAAACATGGTCAAATCAATTAAACTATGTACAAAATTGGTAGAATTTACATTGACAACTTTGGTGACTTTCTAATGCAAAAGTGCAATTTGAAAATCCCAATATTCTCCCATTCAAAAATCATTTGGGGATTCTTTGGGATGAGATAATTGATATTAATAAGGCTTCTTGTGGTTTACACACAAGTTATTGTTGAGATTTTAAATATCCAACTACAAATGTTTCTTTATTTCCCCATTTTGAGGAGGGGAGGATCTAGTTTTATATATAATTGGTCAAAAAAAATTCATTAATGTTTAATGGAGTTATTGACATTTTTCTTAAAGTGTGTCTGAAACCATCACCAAGTAGGGTTTAATTATTAAGAAGAAAATTGAATGGCATAAGAAGGAAATTAAGCGCTTGAAAGATCAAATGAAATAGTACAAGGCTACAAAGTATAACATAGGTGATTTCATGAAACAATAGGACAATTCAGTGGGATCTACAACCAACATAGAAGCACTTTAGATCTCATCCTATGCATCAACAAACAATTCAATAGGAGAAAATGAAAATTGATATATTAATGTAATAATATAGAGCTAAATTATCGAAAGTCAACTATTGATATCTCATTCTCCATTAAAATTACAAAATCTATCCACTTTTTTCTTTGTAGAATTTTCTTTTCAAATGGCATTGGATGCTAGCCATATTTCTTCTCTTGTCAAAACATGGCACATGGACTAGTTAAGATAATTAATATATAATCATTTATGTTTTTCTATAAAAATATATATCCTTTAACACATTAAATATACTTATAAATATACAGGTGAAGGTGTGTAAACCTTTTTGGCCACTATGATGTGTGGCTTGAAGTTTGGCAACCCTAGCCTTCGAGGCCTTATCCTAAAGCATATATACTAATTCAATTTAACTATGTAATATAAAATTGAAGTATATTTTAATAAATTTGGTATTTTATTAAGAGAAAGTTCAAATACATGTGTACTCTCTTCACTGAAATTCCTCCATGCCTCAAACTTCTCATACACTTTTCCAAAATCTTTCCATACTCTCACACTTACATTAATTGGCCTTTCTTTAGGTAATTTGTTTATCCTTTTCATTTGGTTACACCAAAATTTATTAAAATTTTGAGTCATTCATAGCTTTATCTTCCATATAGACCAACCTATGCCAAATTCAACATCCAAGTCAAGGATAAATGTTTTTTACCAGTACAAGGGTATCCTTGAGAATGATACATGTAGATGATGTTTGAACCATTAAAGGTGTGCTTCTTTCAACCTATTCATAAACATTTTTCCACTGTCTCTCATTTAGGCTTCTCCTAAAATCACCTCATACTCTATCTTGGTATTGTAGGTACCAATTCAAGATGAAATGTCTTCCATGGTGGAAGAATTCTATGTCCCATGAGTGGTTGCAACCATAGAATTCTATGTTCCCTATTGCACATTATTAGAGGTTATTATTTTGAAATACTCATGGATCTTATGTTCATTACAATAGTGACTAAGGAATTAATTGATTCCCTTTGACATGCTTTAGATTCTATAATAGATCATTTTTCAAAGTATCTGGAAAACATTCTAAAATCAATACCATCTAATATGTTTATTATGTTTGACCCAATTATGGTTGTCAATGCTTCTTTTTATTTGTCCATCTCATGTCCCTATATGTATGTATGTATATGTAGATGTAGATGTATATGTGTATGTATATATGTATATGTGTATGTATATGTATATGTATATGTTTGTGTGTGTATTGTTAATCTCAGATTAGTTTTGGCATATGAGTGATAATATAATTAAGTTATTTACCTAGTTTATGTTGAAAAAGTAATACATGCAGAGCATAAGTTGTCAAATAGTATATACGAAGTGATAGATATTTAGTATGTGCTAAGTAACAAGTAAGTGCCAAGTCACTCAAGTGTCAAGCAGATGATATGTGCCAAGCTATTCAGATGCCAAGTGATCAGTGGATGCCAAGTCATTCAAAGGTTGAGTTACAACATTGAAGTTGTAGTTGATGTTGAGCATTAGGGACTTCAAGTGTCGAGTTATACAATTTTGACATAGTTGTTTCTAATGGCACAAACTTCTATGTAAACTATTTTTGGGCTGACTTAAGGATTGATTTATGATCTTTGTTGATAAGGATGAATCTTAATTATGAATCCCTATACATTACATGCATCCAATCAAAAAAAGGGAAGGTTTAAGTGGCAATATGGGTGAATCACTACCATTCATTCATACCTAACCCTAAGTCACCTAGGTCTTCTTAAGGAAGACAAACCCTTAACTTTCTAATGAATGCTAAGGGGAATTGTAGAGAGTTTACATGCACAAATAGAGCATTCATGGTGATTAAGGTGTTATGAATTGAGTTACATTGAAAAATAAGCTAAAGGAGAATAGAAGAAAGGAATCAAAAGAAATTAAAGATACATCTGATCAAAAAGGATTAAGTACACATCAGTATAGAGGTTATCTAACATCAAGCAATAGAGTATTAACTGAAGGATCATTGCTAAGACATTCTAATAGGTGAATCAGTTAAATCTCTTAACAAAGTATTTTTAATAGGCTATTGTAAATCCTTTAACAAGGTGCTTACTTCATTGTAAGTTAAAGTCCTTTTATGAGGTACACTTTTAGCAGGGTGTATATTTTACTTCCATGCTATGGGTGTATATGCTTAATTTGGTATTTTAGTTTATATGCATAGATTGTGAGATGGATGTATGATGAATAGTTTTAGAGGTTGAAAGTTTTAAGTGTTGATTCATAGCCACCCCCCCCCCCCCCCCCCCCCCCCCCCCCCCCCAACCCTTTAGAAAGGTGTATATTTTACTTTCATGCTTTTGATGTATATGCTTAATTTGGTATTTTAGTTTATATGCATAGATTGTGAGATGGATGTATGATGAATAGTTTTAGAGGTCGAAAGTTTTAAGTGTTGATTCACAACCCACCCCACCCCCACCCACCCACCCACCCCCCCCCCCCTCTTCGAGTTTACTTCCCTGTTGTATTTCCAATAATTGGTACCAAAGTTGTGTTCTTTGAAAGTAAAGATTTGCAGCTTTGAGGAAAGACCTTGAAGATGGAAGTCTACATATTGGGAAAGACTAATGAGAATCAGAAGATTGAAATACAACTTTCCTTACATTAGTTGAATGAAGCAAGAAATGATTTGAAGATATCACTAAAGAGAAGGAAGGAAATTGTTATTGAAGAGAATGACACACAATACCAAGAGATTGACACTACTAAATTGTTTATTGATGGAAACAAAAATAAATTTGATGGAGTAGTTGTAGATCTGATGAAAAAGAATGGAATCCTAACTGAAGAAGCTATAAATCTAAAGAGAGAACAAGAAGTCCAATCAATATTGCTATGTGAGGTGACTAAGCAGAAAAAGAAAGATGAAGAGGAAAAAGTCATGATTGAAGATGAAAAAAGGATATTGACTAACAGACTAGAAAATAAACATTAGAGATAACTAGGATTGCTAACATGTAATTGGAAACTTTGGGTCAAATGATGATTCCAAATCATGAACTAAATGCAAAGGATATTGAGATCACAATACTGAAGTTGCAAAATGAACAACAGAGAAATGATCTAAAAAGAGAAAAAGAGTTTGTTGATAGTTTCAACAAACCTAGTGAAGCCATCAAATACTTTGAACAATTGATGAGATCCCCTAGATCCAATAGTGCTACTTCTAGATTGGGATACACTGGTACTGAAGAAGGAGAATCATCCAAAAGTGGTGAAGAAAGAAGTAACAAAGGTAAGAATTCCAAACCTACTTGTCATAATTGTGCTAAGATAGGTCATACTACTAATGTTTGTAGGAGCAAGACTATGAATTAGAATCCTAAGCAAAAATTCACAAGTCATTGCTATAAACACAAAAAACAAGGATATCAGGCACATGAATGCAAAACCAAGACCATAAGTACACAAAGATTTGAAGGATACTAGTATAACTTTCAGAAATATGGACATAGAGCATATGAGTGTAGATCCAAGCCTAAATGGTCATCAAACAAGTAGACAAAGGTAAAACACAATGACAACTCTTATAATTGGATTATAATACAAGGTATAGTTGTCACTACTATCAAGAGTATGGACATGTTGCTGAAAATTGCATAAGAACACATTTCAAAAGTGTCTACAGTAGATGGTTAAGTCAAACCACATGTTTTAGCTATTTGAAAATTGGTCACATAAGTATAAATTATCCAAAAAGGTCAAAGACACCAAGTAGTGAGTTCAAAAAAGGCAAAGGAAAGGTAGATGTTGAGAATGTTAGAGATGAGATGAACAAGACATGGAAGAGAAAGGAAGATTGCAACACATCAAGTTTAGAAGGGATCACCTCACCCAATGGGTCAAGTGATCACATCTCCTCCAATTAAGCAATCAAGAGGTATGTGGGACTAATATCTAAAAGACATACTATACATCAGTTCCAAGGATTTAGTTATGAAAAGGTTACATATGCATGAATAAAGATACAAAGTGTTGTTAAGAATCTAGAAGAAATTTTTAAGTTTTGCTAGTTTTCATTTTATTGCCAAGCATGAAAAGTTTCACTATGGTCATTGAGTGAAATGCTAGTTGATGTTGAGCCATCAAATTTTTTAGTGTTGATCGAGCTTGTAGTGGTTGTCAAGTGGAAAGGAAACTTCATGGAAGCCGAGTGAGTCAAAATCTTCATTGAAGTCAAGCTTACAGTTGTGTAAGAACTAAGCATTAAATGCAAGGTTTTGAGGTATATATGATTAATTTCTACTCATTTGACATCATTTGAATTTTAAAAAGATCGTGAAGAGTGAAAGGAAAAATTTAAAGAGATTGTACCAGTGTTTGCAAGTCGAATTCAACCTTCACTCGACAACATCACAACAAATTCACAAAGGTATTTATCATGTGCCGAGCTACATAGTTTGAATTTTCAGAAACTCTAGTTTACATTATGACATATATTTCTTCAGCTACTAAGGTTAAAGAGGGAAAATAAGTTTTGAATGTACAATTGATAAGTAATGAGATCAAACAACCATACTTGATATCACTTACAAGCAAGATCCATTTGGTGCATTGTTGATGATACCACCGAGATTTTTGATGATTCAATATATAATATGTTGTTGTACATGTAAGGTTGGTAGCATAGGAGACATGAAAATTAGGGAAACTTATGGAAAATTATGTGAAAAGGGAGCATTGAAGGATGAATTCAAAATTGTAGAAAGGAAAGGGTTGACCCATGCCCTAGATTTCCCCAATGTTTTCAAGACTGAATGGATTAAGATAGTCCTTAGTAGAATTCATGATAATTCTATATGGTTAGATAAAGGACTAGTGAAGATCACTAAGAAAATTGTACATAGAGTAATAGGGTAGCCAACACTTGACCAACCTAAAATAATGAGAAGTAAATCTAAAGAGGTCATTAAGAAGAATATAGAGGTAGTGTGGAACAAATGAGGGATGACAATTGATACTATTTTAGATCCCCTAGTTGCATTTGTAGTGAGGATAATAGCACATAAATTCTATCAATCAAGAAGGCTCAATAGTGTACCATGTATTGCTGTTGACATGGGCTATAAGTTAGTCATGAAGGATCATACCTATGACCTTGTTGAGTTGTAGATGCAACAATTGTCATAAAATTTGGGAGATATAAGAAAGACCAAAAGTGCACAATGTAAATTTGGCTGAATTCTTATATGTATGTTCTTTTATGTACATAATACATTCCCCACATTTGGTAAAGTGTCCTAGAAAACAAATAGATCTATTGCAGTGTAGATAGGATAGTTTATTGAGCAACTTGGGAAAATTTTTGAGTCAGTTATGACAAGCTATTTTGAGGACTTCAAACAATCAATGAAGAAGAGACTAAGGATACTAGTTTCACTAGTTGAGAAACATTTCAATGATGTTTTCTTTCTAGTTGACACCAATTATACTTATGTTCAAGCTATTGTTCCAAGGGTAAGGTGGCTAAGGCCACTAGGCTATGAAATCAATGTTGATGAAGCTTCTGCAACAATATTAACATTACTTGTAGAAGATGTAGATGCTAAGGCTATTGCCTTTGGAAACTATGATGTGGCCAAATTTAACATAGCAATGAATTTGAAGACTACCTTAGTCATTAGGAAAAAGAAAAAAATTGTGAAGAAGTTAAAAGAGAAATTTGGTGAAGGAGAAGATGAAGAAGAAGATGATATAATAGCTCAAGCACCATTGGTCTTAACTCAAGGTCAAGGAGAAGATTAAGCAAAAGAAGTGGAAATTGAAGAAGGTTCCAAGGGAGAAGAAACCAATGAAGCACCTGAGAAAAAGAAGAGGAAAGTTAAGACACCAGTTGCTAGCAAACCAAAGAAGGTTGCAAAACCTAAGCCTACAATTCTCTCTACAAGAGAAAGCACAAGGGCTACTACAAAGAAGGCTCAAGAAGTAGTCAAGCCAAATGATAAGAGAGCTAGTCAAGCTAGCAAGGGTGAAGAACTTGAGAAGAGAATGTGGAGAAAATATGTTTCTCTAGTTGAATCTAATTAAGAGTTGATAGAATCTAATGACAACAACTAGTTTAAAGTGGTAAGCCACAATCCTTCTTCAGCTATAGACAATACATGTGAGAATATAAAGAAAAATGTTGATTTATTTGGTCTCTCACATATTAAATTTGATACACTTGGAAAAGTTGAGATGAACCAAGTAGAGGAGTCAATTATTCCATGATGGCAATATTTAAACAAACTCCAATTGAGATTTCCAACTCTCTACCAAAGGAATTATCTGATAGAGTTGAGAAAAAGTGGCAATATATTCTAACATAAAAAGATAAATAAGAGAGACTACACTTGCTAGAGTGATGCCAAAATTGGATAGAGAGTCAATGGACAAGGCATTGAAGAAGCATACAAAGCATTCAACATATTGCAGAACAAGGTTGAGGATGTTGTACAAAAGAAAATTTTGATTTGGAAATCACTATATGGTTTGACAACACCCAAGGCAATAATGTAGGCAACTATTGAGGTAGGTGAGGACAAAGAAGAGAAACAAAAGGTAACTGAGGTAATCACATTTGATATTGAGCTAGTTACACAAGAGGAAGACACTAAAATAAATATAGATACACAAGCACTAGCCAAGGATGAGCAACAAACAAAATAGAGTGTACCGATACACTAGTGCTAAGTGCCAGTCCTACAAATGAAGTGAACGCAGAAAATGATGTTGTAAAGGTAAATGATGTTTCTAATACTATCACTCAAAACCTCAATCTCCTCACAATGGATGACTTTAAGAAGATACTGGTGGAATCCACTACATAGGCCAAACTTTGTGAGAATCCTATACTAGTGAGTGTTGATAAGATTGAGAAGGCAAACAAGGTATCTGCAGGGTAGAAAGTATAGAAACAAGTTATACCTACAACCCCTCCTTAATTTTATATGATACAACCTACATTACCCCTTATGGTATATCAAAGGAAGGAGCCAGCTACTTCTACCATTAGTACATTGGCAAAAAGTACTCTAGTCTCAATCACTATAAAGTAAAGTGAACATGATAAGGGTGAGATAGTTGGAGAGTAGAAAGATGAAATAGAGAAGACTGAAGGAACACAAGTTCAAATAGTTCAGGTAGAAATTCTTGCACCTATAGCACAAGAGAAAGGTGTATCAATGGATGTAGAGGTGGAAAAGGATAAGACTGAAGAGCTGGGTATGACTACCAAACTTGAGGAGCAATTAGCACTACAAACACTGGTAACTTGACCAGAAACTGTTGCTCCTCCTAGTTAAGCTCTTCATAGGCCAAGTATAGAAGCTATACCCCTACAATCATCATGGCTAAGCCCAAGCACACCTAAGGTGGATGAAGTCACATCATTTGTTAATGTGAACTTGGATGAGGTGATTGAGTTGCCCAAATTTGATTATGCAACTATCACTATTGAGTAGATGGGCATAATCTAGGAAGCTCTAGCAAAGAAGAAGACTAAAAAATTTCTCACACAAGAGCATAGGCATAAGAAAGCCTTGAAAGATATCAAGGAAATTTTTATTGATGCATTCAGCCTATTGGCTCTAGAGGAAAATAAGCCAATAATTGAACAATTAACCAACTTAATGGATAAGCTAAATGACAAAGACCTAGATTCAAATGTAAAATTACTCGAATGGTCTGAGAGAAAGTTCCAACATAAGGTTGATGAAAAGATATCAAGTGTTAGTGCACTGTCATAGGTTGAATTAGCAACCAAAATAGACAGTGTGAAGAAGGTACTGGAGAACATCTTTTCTTTGTACACTAAATTGTGCAATCCCACACTCTTCACACAAGAAATAAGGAGTCATATTCTAAGTTTGGAGAGTCATTTACAGTCATTTGGTATAACTCTTCCAAAATCTCTAGCTCAGAGTGAGAAGCATTTCAGTAATATTCTCAATTCCCAAAGTTAGTTAGCAGTGTTACACATAGATGAAGTAAACATCAAGGCTACACTTATAAGCATCTAGTCAATTCTGACTCCACATATGGAGATATTGCACAAGGAACTAGCCTTTGCTAAAATAATCATAAAGAAAGATCTTCATATTTCTACTCATGAAGGCTTAGTTCACCTTGCTGCTGATTTGGCCATCCAGATCAAATCATTGGAGGTAGCTTGTGATAATTGGGATGCAACATTGGAAATCATGCTTGAGGTCCACAAATCTTTTTTTGAAAAACACACTCTAAGTGTATAACCCTTTGACATCAGTGTCAAAATGGGGGAGAAATAAGGTATGGAGATATAAGAGGTATGGGGGAGATAATACTTTTAAGGGCAACACATAGATCAACCAATACAAATCTAATAAGAGGTATGGGGGAGATAATATTTTTAAGGGTGATACATAGATCAACCAATACAAATCTACTCAGTAGGAGGAATAATTTTTGAGTTTAGATAGAGAACAATGCAATCAACTCAGGGGGACTTATTAATTTTGAGGTATGATTGATGAGTCATAAGCTTTTGCAAAATTTTAAAGTTTTTGAAATTTTGTATGTATATGGATATTATTTGAGTTATGCTTGAAAGGCTAAAGGTTATTCATACATGATCAAGTATTTTTCCACTCATGTCAAAGGGGAATATTTTTAATCTCAAATTGGTATTGACATATGAGTGACAATATAGGTAAGTTATTTACTTAGTTCATGCCAAACAAGTAATACATGTCGAGCATAAGTTGTTAGATAGTATATATCGAGCGACAAATATTTAGTATGTGCCGAGTAAACAATAAGTGTCGAGTAACTAGTAAGTGTCAAGTCACTCAAGTGCTGAGCATATGATATGTGCCAAGCTATTCAGATGCTAAGTGATTAATGGATGTTGAGTCATTCAGAGGCTGAGTTATAGTATTGAAGTTGTAGTTGATGTCAAGCATCAGGGACTTCAAGTGTCAAGTTACACATTTTTGACATAGTTGTTTGTAATGGCACAACCTTCTATGTAAACCATTTTTGGGCTGAATTAAGGATTGATTTATGATCTTTGTTGATAATGATGAATCTTAATTATGAATCCCTATGCATTACATGTATCCAATCAGGAAAAGGGAAGGTTTAAGCGGCAATATGGGTGAATCACTACCGTTGATTCATACCTAACCCTTAGTCACCTGGGTCTTCTTAAGGAAGAAAAACCCTAAACTTTCTAACAAATGCTAAGGAGAATTGAAGAGAGTTTGCATACACAAACATAGTATTCATGGTGATTAAGGTGTTATGAATTGAGTTACATTATAGAATTAGTTAAAGGAGAACAGAGGAAAGGAATTAGAGGACAACAAAGTTACATCTGATAAGAAAGGATCAAGTACACATCAGTATAGAGGTGATCTAACATCAAGAAACGTAGTGCTAATCAAAGGATCATTGCTGAGGCATTCTAATAGGTGAATCAATTAAATCTCTTAACATAGTAGTCTTAACAAGCTGTTGTAAATCCTTTAATAAGGTGCTTATTTCATTGTAAGTTAAAGTCCTTTTACCAAGCACACTTTTAGTAGGGTATTTAAATCCTTTAACAATGTAAGATCTAACAATCTTGTAAGCCTTTAATAGGGTAGACCTTTCACAGCGTAGATCATATTTCATGATAAAATAGTGTAACCTTCATTGGATACATTTTATTACTGCAGAGTGAAGATTTGTGGGTTTCATCACCACCCTAGTTTTACCTTCTCCTTGGAGGGTTTCTGGGTAACCAAATATCTTGTGTCATACATGTGTTGAATATTTTACTTTCATGCTATGGATGTATATGCTTAATTTGGTATTTTAGTTTATATGCATAGATTGTGCGATGGATGTGTGGTGAATAGTTTTAGAGGTTGAAAGTTTTAAGTGTTGATTCACCCCCCACCCCCCTCTCAGAGTTTACTTCCCTATTTTATTTCCAACAATGATAAATAAACATCTCCTTTAGATTTAGAAGTAAAGAAACATAAACTAGAAACCAAAGAAATAAATGGAAACAATCACTAATGTATAAATTGGCAATACACTACCTCATTCTGCCCAGAGTCTTCTTTTCTCCCTCTATTGCATAAAATGTTGAGGGAATTTAGGGGAAAATATATCTAAACATATTTATATGGATTCAAATTCAACCAAAATTAAAACATTTTACATTTAAGGGGAAATTTGGGGTTTTATTTCTATTTAACAATCCTCTATTCTCTACCTTGCAAAAAGTTTAAATTGGATGACCAAAAACTATAAATGCCATCTACTTATGCATTGTATTTGGAAAAATGAAAAAAAAAAAAGAGCATCCATAATGAGAACTAAAAGAACAACAAGGCTAATAGGCAATCAACAACAATCAATACAAAAACACATAGTGACATGTGGCAGTAACTTTAACATGAGATTAATTTTTAATTTTTTTTTAACATATTGATGTCCATGATAGTGATTGTTTCTCATAAAAGAATTTGTAATTCAAAAAAATGTGAAATGTTCACAATAGATATACAAATGTTTATTGTGTATTGTCTTATTTAACTACATAGTTGTTAACACCAATGACTATTTTGACCCATAAATGTAATTTTTTTTAGATGCTAAAGTTGGCATTAATCATGTGTCATTTTACACCAACTATAAACTTTTAATGCAGTGTAGCACTAATTTAAATCTATGGCCATCCTATAATCATAATATTTGAGTTTTAGTTTGTTATATCATTACTATATAATTTTTATTTTACTTTTTCTTTCAGTTTTGTCTAGGTTGGGTTTCTCTTCAATATAGAGTTCAAGTTGACATAATATTAGGAAGAAGGTTCAATTTGGTTTAATGTTCATTTATGTTTAAGGTTAAAATTTATTTTATTTTATTGTTAGGATTAGCATTTAATTTTTTTTAGTGTTAATTTTAGTGTATACATTGATTTACAATTAGGGGTCAATTTTTTTTGGTGTTAGCTTTAGGTATACTTTGGTTTGGCATCAAATTTCAATTTGGTTTATTATTTAGTTACATTTGTAGTTATTGCCCTATTCAGTTCTCTTATAGTCATTTTTTTTTTAGGGTTGGGGTTTAATTTAGTTTAGATTTCAAGATTATGATTTAAAAGGGTTCCAAGATTTAATTTGATTCTATGTCTTGTATATTTGTATGGATTAAAAGAGCAACAAAAATTTGATAATCGCTTGGTTTAGTTTCTTGTACTCCTTGATCATTAGGTTTAGGGTTAGGGTTCAAATTTTTTTATTGTTTTACTTTTAGTGGTAAGGTTCAATTAACTTTACCTTAAGGTTTAGGTCCATTTTTTGTTTAAGTGATAGTATTTAATAGTGGTTTGGTGTTCATTAATTATTTCTATGATTAGGGTTCAAATTGATTTAGGGATTCAATTACAATTTGATTTGATTTAGGTTTAGAATTTATTTAGGTTTATTTTAGAGAACTAAGTTTCAACTTACAATGTGTTAGGTAGGGAAGGTTTAATTTTATTTTGGGTTTGGGTTTATCTTTGTCTACTATCATTTTTTTTATTCCAATTTGGTCTGCTCTTAGTTTTTAGACAACTATTTTTGTTTAAAGATTGTAATATTTTTAGGTTCAAAGTCAAGATTGGTATTTACTTAAGCTTATGGTCAAGTGAGGTTTGGGTTTAATATTGTTTAAGATTAGTTTAAAAAGGATTCCAATCTTTGATTTGGATATGTCCCATAGATCCATGTAAATTAAAAGAGAAACAAAAAATTGATTGTTGTTAGGTTTAGTTTCTCGTGCTCCATGAGGTTTAGAGCTGGGGTTCAATTTTCTTTATTGTTGACAAATACTTTCACTGTTAGTCTTTAATTTTCTTTAATACCCTTAAGGTTTAGGTAAACATTATAGAATTAGTATTTAATTTTATTTGGTGTTCATTTAGTTTTTTTATTAGGGTTCAACTTAATTTAGAGTTTTGATTATAATTCGATTTGGTTTAAGTTTAGAATTTATTTTTATTTCTTTTAGAGAAATAAGTTTCAATTTCTTATGTGTTATTTTTGGTAGGATTTAATTTGGGTTTTGGTTTGGGTTTGTCTTTGTCTTCTATCATTTTTGAGATTTAGTTTGTTCTACTTTATTTATTTGCACAACTATTTTTGTTTAAATATTTTAATTCTGTTGGGTTCAAAGTAAAGGTTGGTATTGATCACTTAAGCTTATGGTTAAGTTTATGTATAAAAAGGATTTCAAGATTTGATTTGATTCTATGTTCTGTGTATCCATGTGGATTAAAAGAGAAACAAATAATTGATAATTGCTAGATTTAGTTTCTTGTACTTCTTCGTCAAGTTTAGAATTAGGGTTAGTGTTAGTGTTCAATTTTCTTTAATACCCTTAAGGTTCAAGCAAAATTTGATTTAGAGTTAGTGTTTAATTTTATTTTTTGTGTTTATATACTTTTGTGATTAGGATTTAACTTGATTTAGGGTTTCAATTACAATTCAATTTGGTTTAGTTTCATGGTTTATTTTTGTTCATTTTAGAGAACTAAGTCTCAAGTTCTTATGTGTTAGTTAGGGTAGGGTTTATTTTGGTTTTGGATTTGGGTTTATCTTTATCCATTCCCATGTTTGAGATTCAATTTTTTCTACTTTTAGTTTTTGTACAACATTTTTTGTTCAAAGATTGTAATTCTATTAGATTCAAAGTCAAGTTTGGTATTTAATTAAGATTGTGGTCAAGTGAGGTTTGGGTTTTACGGTATTTAAGGTTATGTTTAAAAAGTGTTGCAATATTATATTTTATTATATATCTCATAGATTTATGTGGAGTAAAAGAGAAAACAAAATTTATAATTGCTAGGTTTAGTTTCTTGTACTGCTTCATTGGGTTTAGGGTTTGAGCCTATTTTTGTATATTACTGAAAAATACACTCGATGTTAGGATTTAATTTGTTTGATACCCTTAAGATTCAATTAAATTTTTTTTTGGAGTTAGAGTTTAAATTTTTTTGGTGTCCTTTTATCTTTGTAATTAGGGTTCAACTTGATTTAGGGTTTTGTTTAAAATTCAAATTGATTTAGCTTTAGAAAAAAAATAATTTGTTAGGGAACTAATTTTTTATGTGTTAGGTATAGGGTTTGATTTGGATTGGGTTTAACGTTGTCTACTATTAGGTCTAAGATTCAATTTGGTCTACTTTTAGTTTTAAGATAACATTTTTTATTAAATGGTTGTAATCATGTTATGTTCAAAGTCTATTTAGTTCTTGAGTCATTTTCAGTAATCAAGCTCTTTCTTTTCAAGCATTTTCCTCCAGTACTATTTCCTTAAAGAAAACTAGTTAAAATTATACATTGATAAAATTATCATGAAGAAAAATTTGGTTATTTTGAATAGACAAACTTATGTAATAGAGAGAAAATGGAGTAGGAGACAATCTTCAAATGATATTTTCAATTAATCTCTTCAGAAGTATTCTTAAATTTCATTTCCTCAAAAGTATGCATACCTCTATAAGCATCACAAACAAGATACAATCGGGGATAACTTTAAAAAAACCCCTCCCAAAAAAATTATAAATTCATGGCAAATCCAACATTAGTTTAAAGGAAAAAAAAATTATTTCTATTGGCGATTGTTTTTCAATGTTGTGAAAAGTTTAATTTTTGAGGAAATTTTTTCCAACCATGGTAAAATTTCATAAAATTGAGCTGATTTTTTCCCTTATAAAAGAAAAAGATATAATGTAAGAGGCAACTTTGTCTCATGGTAGAAAAATATATAATGTATGAGGCAATTTTTCGTGTTTAATGGAAATATATATATATATATATATATATATATATATTGTATGAGGTTATTTTTCCCATTTAATAGAATATATATAAGTAATTATTCCCATTTAATGAAGAAAACAATTATTAGGAAAAAATTCCTTTTTAAAGAAAAAAAGTACAATGTATTGGTGAATGTGCACTTCAAGATAACAAATAAGTTCATATCATCTGCAAATGGTGTGATTACAAAATAAATCAATGATATGAATTAATCATATATTTATCAAATTAGTTGTCATATTATCAAAATATTATGATCAGTATTAAATCAAAGATTGATAAGAAAGTGAGGTATCAAAAGGATGCCACATATGTGGATGTCCTATTGCATTTATGGAAGAATGGAATCTAGTAGAGAAAATATTCTTTAAATTGCAGACATCATACTCATTGCTTGTCATTATCAAAACATATTTGATTGCTACAAATGGGACTACTAATGGTAGAGGGATTGTCGAATGGAAATTCAAGCCATGTTGTCAACCTAGATTTGACTATGGAGGAGGATGAGGAGAAAAGTGATCTTATTACTAGAATAATGGTAGCTTCCTAGCTTCTCTTTGCTAATCCTGGGGACATCATGAAAAAGGTAGAAAAGGAATAAGAAAAGGAAAACCTCTGAGAAATGTTCATTGAGATGGGTCTCAATCCTACAAATTTTGAAAAACAAATTGCAAATGTGGTGGACCAGTAAATTTGGAACTTCAGCATTTTTGAGATGTTTTGAAGGATAAAATAAGTGTTATGTGAAAAATCATCAGTTTAGGGTTTGTTTTATTAAACATATAATTGAAAGTTTTAGAAAATATAATGGTTGGAAGCTTTTTGCTTTTCTTTTTTAGGGAAACCACAACCATTTTTGGTGGAGTTAGTATGTGTGTGTGTATATATGTATGTATGTATATATATATATGTATGTATATAAGTATGTATATATATATATAGATATATGTATGTATGTGTATATATATAAATATGTATGTGTATATGTGTTTGTATATGTGTGTGTGTGTATGTAATGTCCCCTTGTGTCAGGTTTGAATAATTGACTATAACATTTAGTTGTTCTCTACTTTTTACCTTAGTCTCTTTTAATCTATCTTATCTTTGGTCTCTCTCTGAATTATTAATCTTATCTTTAAATAATGGGTTTGATTTATGAGAGGACTGATTTTGTCATAACCATTCCTTACTTTACTATGTACCCAACTTTTCTTATTCTCCTATTGTTGTTACCTTCTATAACTTGTGTGTTCACATATATGTGACTGTAATCTCTTTAATGGTATTTAGTCAATCTATTCTTTTATCTATAGTTTATTATTGTTTTCTTATCCCTTGTGATAGTTGTTATTTGTTATTGGTTGCTCATAGTGCCTGTCTTCTGTCATGTCCTTCCATTCCTCAAAATTATGACTCAAAGTATTGAACAATGTTACACTATTGAGCTATATGAAATGTTAGTTTGATATGTATGATATATTTCTACTCTTCTTCCCTCTACTTTTCCTCTATTATTATTGTTCCCTCCTTCAGACTTTGTCACTATTGACTATGTGCATTCAATTTGAATCTTTGTTCTTAAACCAATACAAATCTTTGCTACAACTATGAGAAGGAGCTTACTCTTAATGGAGATATTGTTTTCTTTTGGAAATAGCTATTTGGATTAGAATGTTGTCCTCTTCCACTAACGAGTATTTCGTTGCCTATAATTTCTATTACTTATTTTTGCCTTGTCTTCCATGTACAAAGGACTTTTTTGATTATTAAATCATCTGATGAAGGTTATGGATTTTATTTTGTGTTCAAAGTGTTGTGACGACTCTCTATATGGACTATTGCTACTTATTATATGGGTTGTAATTCGATAGTTGACCAAGTAGAAAATGTAAGGTTTAATACAATAAGAATTGCTAACTCTTATTCTATTATGTAGTGTTTTCCTTTTGTCCATTATGCACTTCTTTCCACCCTCATTGTGGCTTCCTTGGTTTACATGGCTAGATATTGAGAAATCTAGCCAGATATAAAGATATCTAGATAAATTTATACCTTGAATTTATATTAAGATATAAATTTAATATTATTATTCTTTTATATATATTAGTGTAATGATACTCTTTCATTAATAATTGTAATATAGTTTATTATTTTATTTATTAATAATTATATCCAATTATTTATTATTAATTAATTTTATAATCTTTTATTAAATCAATCTTGGAAAAGGGGACACACACACACACACACACACACACACACACACACACACACACACATATATGAAGATGAAATGTAAAGCAGATATATATATTATAATAAAAATCAAACCCACTTTTGATATTTCAGTGGCATGATGTTTTCTTTTCGGCTATAGTTATTTTATAGTAATCAAATGATATATTTAATTATTAATTTCCAACCTTGTGTGAATCCTAATTTAATTTTCTAGTAAGTATTTTCTAGTTAGTACATAGTACACATGTGAGCTTGAATTGAATGTTTGAAATGATTACTTTTTGGGAAATGTTTCAAATTACATGTCATATCTCCAACATGCACGTAACATCCATCTATCATTTGATGATTATAAATTAGTGGTTGAAGATTTATCTTGGGTCAAACATCTCGAATGAAACCTCTACCTTGTTCAAGTCTCTAGAATGGTGAAACATCTCCTTCCACTCTATACCACTTGAAGTGGACATTAAAATAGGTGTCTTGTCACTATCAATGACATTTCCTCTTCCATCGGCTCAACACAAGTTACAAATTTTTTGGCACAAACCTGCATTTATGATGAAGATTTCCAAAGGTTTAATCATTTAAATAATTAAACTAGAAGGACACATGTTTAGGGGACCAGGATTAAGAAATTTGTAGGCACATGAGCTTATTTATAGGTAGTGGAGCTTCTTCCTTCATCATTTATCATCTCATCTTTCATAGTCACTAGTCTCATAGTAGTAGTGCTTGATAAATTTTGGTTTGGTTTAGTTAATTAGTGTGATAGTCATTTCTCTATAGGTAATGTAATTCATAGCCAAATAGTTAATTGGTGTGGTAGTCATTGTTCTATAGTTAGTTATTTCTTGAATTCTTCTGTTTACATAGATTGAGAATCAAGGTGGACACTCTAATTTGTTTGACATGAAAAATAGAAGAGGACCATAAGGCCTTTTTAGGCCCTTGTCCTAATGAAAACTTTGAGTCAATTAGCAATGAGGTTGAGCTCGTTGTGGATTTCATCAATCATTCTATGAAAATGGTGTTGGGACATGAGTTTCAGAGAATAAGGATAGGTACTATGTGAACACAAACATTTTTTCTCATTTTTTAGCCTCTCTCCTTGGCCTCAAAGGAGAAAAGGGCCAATTGCTTGATGCTCCTAAGGAAGACTTTCAAAGAAGAATACATGCTCAATGAAATTGAGGTTTTTTTACATGTGATATTAGGGGTGGAGATCCCTTGGTCAAGTGAAATCCACAAGCTTCTAGAACCTGGCTACCAGAATGTGGCCCTATAACCATTTATGTTGGGCCTAAATGCTAGGCAGTTGAAGCACCATAAGAAATGGGTTGGCAAGGATTTTCTCCAAAAATGGTTTAATCTAGATGAAGTGGAAGAGGACAACCATTGGCTTCAAGAATCCATAGACTTAATTATGTCTCTTGATTTCTACATAGAGTAGTACAGTAGTACTAGGGTTTTCCCCTATTGACATTTTTGTTCGGTTTCTACTTTGTTTTATCAAATTAAAATCATTGTTCATGTGTCTTCCTATAGATTATGATTTTCAAAAAATACCAATGAATTTTTTTAGTTCCATATAACATTGTGTTTTATTGTTTTGTCAACTTCATCTTTGTTTTGGCATTTTCAAATTTTCCCAATAGATTTGTACGAAACGAAATATAACATTTAAAATTGAATAAAAATTAATAGATTGAGGTTTACCATTTAACATGTAATTCAAATTTAATTAATATAATAAATTATTTAATTCACATTGCAATTAAGTTTATGCTGATAGTAACTGTCATGCCCAAAATACAGTGCAAAAATACACTTAATTTTATTAAAAGTTAATTAAATCTACTATGTTAATATCGGTTGACAAAAGACATACATAAGTCACATTAGGTTTTGATATAATCGATATGTTTGTTTCACAAGTTAAGCTATAGGTATGTTGAGAGACAGGTATAGGTTCCCCTAACAATACCATGACAGTTTATTTCAATTTTTTTAACTATCGTGTAGGAATAATTTGTTATATTAAACATTCGTTATTTAATCGATTATTTAGAATAAACAACCCGACACAATTACTTAAAGGGTTAAGCATTAATACTTTTTAAGTCGTATACTAATTAACATACTAACTCATCTTTTAAAATCAATCTTAGATTTCACTATATTAATATTAATTAATTCTTATACGACAAAATAATATATATTAATTAAATTAAATTAAGCAAAAACAATATATTATTTTTATTTACTTTTCAAATAATCCTATTGTAAAACAATAATACACTAAATCCACTAATAACCATAATTTACATCGAAGACCAATTTAAAATAATATTAACTAAACATAATAAAATTACTTTTGAAAATAAATTAAATAAATCTAAATCTAACTAATCAAAATCTTAAATTTAAAACAAATGAACTAACTACACTAATATTAACATGTAATACTAAAAAAATAACTAAACTTTATTTAAACTAACACAACATTCATCTTTATTCTAACTAATTATATTTAAATCTACAATCTATTCTAAAATAAAACATATCTAACAATAATAATATAATTAAAATTAAATAAAACTAAATAACAATTCTTCAAACAAATTAACTAACTAATTTAAATTTAAACTTACTCACTTAACTTTAAATTTTCAACAAAATAACATACTATCTACTTTCTAAAATTTAACATATTCTAACACTAATTTCTAACATCTAACTTTAAATATATATAAAACTACAAAATTAAACTTACTACCTTTTTCCTATCCTCCTTTTTAAACATACTAAATCTTATTTCAAAAAAAAAAACTATTCAAGGATTCTTCGCGTGCATTCCAAGAATGTCCCTTTTACTTGGGAAAAAGGTATTTAGGGCATCATTAACTTGGCCGCCTACCTAAGCTTGGTTGGAAAAAGGGGAAAAAAAGGAGTTTCAAATTCCTATTTAATGTGTTTTCAAACCAACAACTTTATTTGCTCCCCCCCCCCCCCACCTCGTCATGTCATGCGAGTTTAAAGAAAATGATTTTTCCTTGGTGGGTGAGAGGGTGATGTCACCTCCCTACAAGATAGGATTTAAAGTTTAGTGGGTGGTAGGATAGAATAGGATAAGGTAAGTAGTATTTTTTTTCCTTCTTATTTCAAATTTTAATGTTATCATATTTATAAAGTAAATAATTTACCTATTAAATAGTATTTAAAAAGGAATCCAAAAGAATATTCCCTAGGATTATTGTTTTTTTTTTTCCAATACAAACTCCAAAGAGCTTTTTTTGCTCTAGGAAGGTTAGTTTTTTTTTTCTCAAGTCCATTTTTTTCTAAGTGTAGATTTAGAATGCAAATTATATTTGCATGGAAAGGGGAATAATTTTTTTTGTTAAAGTATTGGATTGAGCAATATATATTTATTTAACCAAGGGGGGAATATATATATTTTTAAGTTGATTGTAACATAGGGTTAAATGTAAAGCTTGATACAATAACGTAGGAATATTTTTCTTCCTAATAATCATGAAATACCAATGGAGTACCAATCATAACATCAAATTTCTTAACGTAATTTGGTATTGAATTACATAACTTTATACATCATCAATTCGTCTAATTGTGATTTAATCCACAAATACAATTTTGAACTTTAATAATGTCATGAAAAGGGTAGAACATCATTGCATTTATTTTCAACAAACATATGCATAAAAAATTAATCACATGAAATATCATATGAACGAAAAGTACTCCATCATTTTTTTCATTCATTTGATTCAAGGACTCCCTCGGGAAAGAGCCAGGGAAGAAAACTCGAGATCATAATCGTTTCATAAATACATTTAACAATAACATTTTATTTACAACAGGATCTTAATCTCAAGGAGAAAACTCCCAAAACATATTTTGAATTTAAATAACAACTTTGAAATTCCTGCTTGACTCCACAATAGGGTAGCCATTACAAAAATCTACAAACACATCAAGGTACCCATGGAGAGAACAAAACTGACTGGGAGACAAACAATTTAACATGAAGACAAAATCAAATATTTACTCCCATCCAGGTTTGCACAATAGGTTCGTCGTTGAACCAGGCTAGGGAGAAGGTGGATTTTTCCAGATAGGAGATGTCGATCACAACACCATAATAGATGCCCATTTGAGGCTAATATCACAAGAAATTTCGTTCTATTTCATAGATGCCCTTTCAAGGTTGATATCAAAAGAACTTTTGACCTTTCACTTCTCAAATTCCCAAAACAAAAATATGGTTTGTACTGATGAGTAGGGGCCCATAACACCCTACTCTCTCCCTCTCCTTGTCATGAGGAGAGACTCCACACTATTGGAGTCCAACAAAAGCCCTCCTCCCATACATGGCCACTTCTGCCCTATCCAAGGGTGAGTAATACCAACACAACCTATCAAATCCCTTCGAAAATCAAATGTAAAATACAAAAGAAAGCATTTAAAGAAAACCCATTACAACCCATCCCAAACATGTTCATCAAACACACAAACATACATATGCAAAAGAAACTACTTAAGAATGCAACATAGCATGGACATATGAGCTTGAAGGATTTCCTACCTTCACAATATGGTTATGGCAACTAAAATTTGAGAAGAGCTATCCTTCATTCTCCTTCAATCTTGAATTTTTTCTCTAAAACTAGAGGTTGGGTGAACAATCTTCCACTCTCAAAACTGTCACTAAATAGGCTCCCAACTCAACCACCTACAAAAAGCAATAACTCCCCCACTTGACTAAGGTTTCTTGAGTCTTCCAACTTAACCTCACCACTAAAGCAAACTTTAAGGTGGAGTTTATCTTATCAAACTCATGATGAAACTTCAATTTTCGCAATAAAGCAAAAATGAGATATTTGGATGGTCATAAAAGTCAACGAAAGGGGCTAGAGGGGTGGAAAATGCTTCCAACCCATACATATACTCCCTAGGTACTTAGTTTTCATAATTTTTGGCCTCTAGGACATTTAATGACTTGCTAAAATGCTAGAAATATTTGGACTTTCTAAAAAATTCTAAGAATGCAATTTTTTTACTAAACCTTGATTTGGGTAATTAATCCCAATTACCCACTAATTAGTATTAGGTTACTAACCTAGTCTAACTCAAATTATTGGGTTACTCAGCTAACCCTAAGTACCATGCGGATATTTGTATATAGATTATGAGTGTCAAGTGATGTCATGCCTGACCTTACTCCTATCTATTTCTTTTCATCTGTTTCAGTTTGATGTTGTGGTTTATGCTTTATGCAAGGAAACTATCAAACTCTATTTTTTATTTTATTTAAATTCTAGTAGTGTTGTTTGGGTTCATTTGAGGCATTGTCTGCTTTGATTTGGAGGTAGGGGGCCTTTTTCTTAAACCTTATTCTAGTTTGTTTCTGCATTTCATTTTTGAAGTGTTTAATGGACGAACAAATTTAGTTGTTGTATGCTATTGTATAATTGTGACATCTTCGTCTGTGTATGTGCATAATTTGGGTTTTTAAACCAAGTTCTGTATGTACCCAGATGTGGGTGTGGGAAAAAGAAATATTTAGTTTGTGGAAATGGAATCTAGGGTTATGTTTGTATTAGGTATTAAATAATTTTTTGAGTAGGGCACGAATCAATGTTGTATTATGAATTACTTGTAACAAAATTAGGGATATTTGTGGGAAGGAGGTTATGATTGTTGGTTGATCATTCTTTTAATTAAATAGTATGGTTGTTCACGTCGGTTTCATAAAGATTCAGGAACATGATAACAGTGGTGTTGAGTTTAGAAGGAATAGCTTTATACTCTCTGTTTCATTCTGATCTTTTTGAGAAGGTAACATGTATAGAAAAGGGCATAAACATTATAAAAAAAAGTTTTGGTTGTATGCTATGTTTTATCGTAATTTTTGAAGAATGATTTTTTTTTTATGTTTTACGAAAACAATAGTGTTAAGTGTGTGGGTAACAAGGGCACTCTATTTTACGTTGGATGCAGACTTAAGTGATTGTTTTTGTGAAGTTGATTTTATTGTAGTGACTATCACCCATTGTATATTCAGTAGGAAATGGGCCTGCGACTCATTATAGTTGCACGTTAAGCTAAACTAGATTATTGTTGTTATTAAGTTGAAACGGGACTTCGAAATCACTGATGTTTTCATTTTTTATTTTTTTTAATTCGAGAAGGAATTGTGATTGGGAAAAAGAAAATTGTTTTGTTGCTATAGTTTTAAATGGAATATAGGATAGTTTGGCAGAAGTTAATGTGAATTTGTAGTTATGTTACAAAGCATATTGATTTCAAAATTTCAATATATAGATATTTGGTTTCAGTCGATGATGTTTAATTTGTTAAATTAGTTGCAAACAGAAGTTGCCTTTCTTTGATGTAAATTGAACTGTCGAATCTTTTAATGTAATTTCCTATTAAATATCAATTACGTAAAAGATTACTAGGCAACAAATCTGTAAACATTTTGAGATATTTTAAATGTTTTAAAGATAGAATCTTGTCTAAAAGATGTTTTAAATTCGTTATATGTTTGGAGATATTATTTCAATAGTTTAGATTAATGATATGTGTTGATGAAACTTGAATTTAATTCAATCAGTATATTATTTGAACATTATTTTTCTATCTTAGTCGTTTGAAGATTAAGCTTGATTGTCATGTTAGTGAGGATAATTAGCGTATTGTTATAACCAACTTAAATATCATTTAACTGAGTAATCTATTACTGGTATTTATTAGATTGTAATGTTATAGTATTTATCATCATTGATATGGTAACCTAAGTTTATTTTTGAATATGGCAGTAGAAGATAAGTAATAGTAGAAGAGAATGTAGAAACATGTGATGAACATAAATGTTGTCTAGAAACATGTACATTCCTTTTATATATGTATGACGTGTGTTTTAGGAATAACTGTAATGATCATATATCGGGGTGGCTGAATTTAGGTTTAACCTATTCAGTTAATTAATTCAGTGATAACTCTAAAATGAATTGGGTGGTTTAATTACATATAAAATATAATTGGCCTTATCAATGACTTAAACCTAATACGGTTAAGTTTGAAGAACAAGGTAAACCTCTATTACGTCAAATGAGGAGTACAATAGAGAGTTCCACCATGTGTTGACTATGGGCATTCTTTTCACGGATGCAGTATCTTAGTACCATGGTGATGACACCTCAGTATATATATGAATCATTTAAAGGTTATTCTTAGTGCAAGTTTATTTCTGCTTTAGTGAGTAGTTGAACACTTCTTGCTTGTGGAACTTTAATTTCGAACTGCACTATATTTGATTTATCTGGTGGTTGTATATTGTTTATGTATATTCAATTCTAACATGATTACAGGTGCACATGCTTGAATTTCAGAGTGTGCTGAGCCCCTTTTGTGTTGTGTTGTACTTCTTTGTGTTTCTTTTCAGGTGCTTCTAGTTGGCTAACAAGAGTATAAGGATTTTTGTTGAAGTTCACCTAGATTAGAAATTTGATTATTGTAGAGACCTTGTAGAAGGCTTAGGAATTTTTAAAGATGATGTTGTATCTCATTCTTATTATAAATTCCATATGTATTTGTATCTCAATGGAGATGTGTGTAGATGGAATCCTTTATTATTATGAAGTTTACGCACTTAGTGTAGACAGATCTATGTATGGACATATTTACTATGTTGAATTAAATTTTTTTTTTTTTGTTTTCATTTTCTTGTTCTTAGTATCAGTAATATTTATTTGCTTAGGGTAGCATTACATTTGGTATCAAAGCTAGGTTTTATAACCAGGACTCTTGGGTTATAGGGTTTATCCCATCGTCGATGATATTTTAACGATGATTTGTTTTTAGGATTGCTATCATGCCTCCCATCACTAGAGGAATTTGAGGACACGGTATCCCTGAGGATGACCTTGCTGGTAGAGGCAGTGGTAGGGGACATGGTAGAGGTCCTAGGTACCATAATGATGCTGGAAATGATCAGTTTGATCAGAATGCCAGGGTTGGTAACAACCAGAATAATCAGGCAGAGTAGGCTTTGGTACTTCAAAGAATTCTAGAACGTCTTGATAATATTGAGGCTAATAACCAGATTCCTAGTGGGGGAGTGAATGATAGGAGACCTCTTGTGCAGGGCATTAATCTTCCTGTAGAAGAAGATCTAGTGGCAAGAGCTCAGCTCAAGGACCTTGCCAAGATGAAAGGACCATTGTTCTATGGTACAGAACAGGGTACAACGGCAAAAGCTTGGCATTGATATCTCCCTGGTCACATGGGAACTTTTTGTTGAGCACTTCAAGGAGAGATTCATGTCAGAATATTGGCGTCAGGCCTATGCTGAGGATTTCTTTCAGATCATGCAGTTTAGCTCTACAGTGGAAGCTTACGAACGAAGGTTCTTCGAACTTAAGAAGTTTTCTGGGTGGGCTGAAAATGATAAGGCCATGATACAACATTTCATTAGAGGGCTTATGCCCAAAATTGGGGAGTAAGTGAGAAATTTTTGACCTTTGACTATGCAAGAAGCCTCAGAGCAAGCAAAGTTAATTAAGATGAAGTCTAGTTATCATGGAGCTGCTTACAAAACTAGCATGAATCCACCTACTCCGGATGTCAGTAAGAATTAGAAGCCTCCACAGAGTAGTTTGAAAACTGGATTTTCAGGTGGAAAATTCAAGAAGAGGAAGTTTGATAAGAACTCCTAAGGTTCGGAACAACCTAAGCAGTCTCAACCACTTCAGAGTGTGCAGAGTAACAAGCCATCTCCTAATCCTTCTGGTCAGAATATGGGATTCAGGAAATCTGTTGAGTGCTTTCATTGCGGACAGTTAGGGCACTATCAGTCTCAATGTCCTAATTGGGATAAGTCGAAGGTAGGACCTAAGCTAGCTAGGTCTGAAGTGACAGTTGGTGATGCTGCCAGGAACCACCGTATCTTTCCAACCCTAGATCAGAAGCAAGCCAAGCATCAAAACATGGTTATTGAAGCTCAGGGTAATACTCGAGGTATAAAAGTATCTATTTTATTTGACTTTGGAGCTACAGACTCATTTATTTCTTCTGTTTTAGTTGCAAATAGTGGTATTCCTGTGGTTAAGGCAAGAAACAGTTGGCAAGTGGAGTTAGCGTCAGGTTCTAGGGTGTGTGTTGATTTGATTGCTCCTGACTGTAAGATTCTTATGAAATCTTTTACTACTTCAACAAACCTTAGGGTTATACCTTTAGGGTCGTATGACATAGTTTTGGGTATGGATTGGTTAGAACAACATCAAGCTATTTTGGATTGCAAAGATAAGTCAATCAATTGTGTTGATGATTCTGGATCAACTAGAGTTATCATAGGAATCAAGAGACCTATCTCCTTGCAGACAATTTCTACCAAGCAATTGGCAAGGTATGCTCAGAAAGGCTGTAGTTTGTTTGCCATTTCAGTAAACAACTTAGAAGATTTTGTAGTTAAGAGTTCTTCTCTCGATCATCCAATTTTGTGAAACTTTTCAGATGGTTTTGTTGAGGAGATTCCTAGGATACCTCCGAAGAGAGAAATTAATTTTCAAATCGATTTAGTGCCAGGAATGGAACCAATTTCTAAGACTCCATACCAGATGACAGCTCAAGAGCTGGTCAAACTTAAATTTTAGTTAGAGGAGTTGTTGGAAAAAGATTTGATTCATCCTAGTGTTTCACCGTGGGGTGCTCCAGTAATCTTTGTTAAGAAGAAAGACGGTTCCTTAAGGCTCTGTATCGATTACAAACAGTTAAACAAAGTCACTATTAAGAATAGGTATCCGTTACCTAGAATTGATGACTTGTTTGACCAAGTCAAGGGTGCTCAAGTCTTTTCAAAGATTGATCTGAAATCTGGATATCATCAACTTAGAATCCGTGAAGCTGATATTTATAAGACAACTTTTCGTACCAGGTATGGGCACTACGAATTCACAGTAGTACCTTTTGGGTTAACGAATGCACCATTTGTCTTCATGAGTCTGATGAATGGTGTATTTAGAACTTTCTTGGACAAGTTTGTGGTTGTTTTTCTGGATGACATTTTGGTTTATTCCAACACTATTGAGGAGCACAAGCAACATTTAGAGCAGGTTTTGGAATGTCTTCATAGGAACAGATTGTATGCCAATCCTGAAAAGTGCGAATTCTTCAAATCGGAGATTTGTTACTTAGGGCATATTATTTCTGGTGATGGAATTTCTGTGGATCCATCCAAAATTTGAGCTATTGTAGATTGGCCTGCACCTAAAAATGTGTCTGAGGTTCGAAGTTTCATGGGCTTAGCAAGCTATTACCATAAATTTGTGTTAAATTTCTCCAAAATAGTGCATCCTATCACATCTCTTCAGAGAAAAGGGAAGAAATTTGTGTGGACAATTGAGTGTGAGGCAGCATTTTAGAAACTGAAGGAATGTTTGACCAGCGCACTAGTTCTAGCGGTCCCTGATTCAGTTAAGGAGTTTGTGGTTTGCACTAATGCATCATTGAATGGCATAGGGGCAAGGTTGATGTAGGATGGACGTGTTATAGCTTATGAGTCCAGAAAGATGAAGAGTCATGAGGTGAATTACCCTACTCATGATCTCGAACTTGTTGCGATTATGCATGCTTTGTCTAAGTGGCGGCATTTTCTTCTGGGTCAGCGATTTGAGTTGCACACTAATCATCGTAGCCTTCAATATCTTTTCTCTCAGCTAGATCTTAATGCTAGATAGCGAAGATGGATGGAATTCTTATGTGAATATGATTTTGTTATTAAATATGTGCAAGGGAAAGAGAATGTAGTTGCTGATGCACTTAGTAGAAGGCGACATGCATTATCTTCTTTGATCTTAACGGTGGATCTTAAGAATAAGATTTTGCACAACCTTTCTGTAGATCATTGGTATCAAGATATTAAGGTAGTTATTGGCAGTGGCGATGTTATCAAAGGCCATTTTGAAGGATATTCAGTGAATCCTGAAGGTTTGTTGCTGTATAGAGGGAGTGTGTACGTTCCTGAGTTGGGGGACTTGAGAGATTTAGTTTTGGTTGAGGCACACAAGGCACCATATTTGGCTCATCTGGGTGTCAAGAAAATGCATGCTGACCTTAAGCAGCATTATTATTGGCCTGGAATGAAAAGAGACATAGCAAACTTCGTGGCTCGATGCTTGGAATGTAAGCGCGTTAAGGCTAAACATCAGCACCCCGCAAGATTATTGCAGCCACATAGTATTCCAGAATGGAAATGGGACACCATTTCGATAGATTTTATTACTAGATTGCTTATGACAGCTCGAAAGCATGATGCTATCATGGTGGTTGTGGATTGTTTATCAAAGGTTGCTCATTTTTTACCAGTTAGATCATCCTATAATACAGCAACGGTTGCCAAAGTATATATGGAACAGATAGTTAAGTTACACAGAATTCCTAAAAAGATTATTTCTGATAGGGATCCAGTGTTTACTTCATCTCTTTGGAAATCAATGCAGCGAAAGTTAGGTACTCAGCTGAATTTCAGTTCAGCCTATCACCCTGAGATGGATGGACAAACTGAACGTGTCAACCAGATTCTGGAAGACATGCTTAGGATGTACGTAATGGATAGACAAAATAAATGGGAGGAGTATCTACACTTGGTTGAGTTCGCATATAACAATGGATATCACAGTTCCATAGGTATGGCACCATTTCAAGCATTGTATGGAAGACCTTGTAGGACACCTCTCAGCTGGGACAATTTGGAGGACAAGACTCTTATAGGACCTGATATGTTGTTAGATTTGGAGCAGCAGGTTAAGAGGATTAGAGAGCATCTTATTACTACTCAGGATAGGCAGAAGAAATATGCTAATAAGCATAGAATCGACCGTCAATTCTTGGTTGGTGATAAAGTGTTTCTCCGGGTTAGGCCGCGTAAGAGTTCGATTCGTTATGGAAAGGGGTCCAAGTTAGCAACACAATTTGTTGGTCTGTTTGAAATTCTGGAATGAATTGGACCTGTTGCCTACAAACTTGCCTTGCCACCGAATCTTTCACGCATTCATAATGTTTTTCATGTTTTAGTTTTGCGTAAGTATATTCCTGACATTACTCACGTGCTGGACTGGAAAAAATTGCAGAGTATGGATGGTCAAATGATGTTGGGACCAGTGCAGATCATGCAAAGCAGAACTATGAGTTTAAGAGGAAGAGAAATAAGGTAGGTAAAGGTCCTATGGGACCTCAATGATGAAACATCTGCTACCTGGGAGAATGCTGATTCTATGAGAGCATCTCATCCACACTTGTTTGCTGAATTCTAGGAAAAAGTCAAGAACTAGTGGGGGAGGATGTCACGCCTGATCTTACTCCTATTTGTTTCTTTTCATTTGTTTCAGTTTGATGTTGTGGTTTATGCTTTATGCAAGGAAACTATCAAACTCTATTTTTCATTTTATTTAAATTCTAGTAATGTTGTTTGGGTTCATTTGAGGCATTGTCTACTTTGATTTGGAGGTAGGGGGCCTTTTTCTTAAACCCTATTCTATTTTGTTTCTGCATTTCATTTTTGAAGTTTTTAATGGACGAACAAATTTAGTTGCTATATGCTATTGTATAATTGTGACATCTTCGTCTGTGTATATGCATAATTTGGGTTTTTAAACCAAGTTCTATATGTACCCAGATGTGGGTGTGGGAAAAAGAAATATTTAGTTTGTGGAAACGAAATCTGGGGTTATGTTTGTATTAGGTATTAAATAATTTTTTGAGTAGGGCACGACTCAATGTTGTATTATGAATTACTTGTAACAAAATTAAGGATATTTGTGGGAAGGAGGTTATGATTGTTGGTTGATCGTTCTTTTAATTAAATAGTATGGTTGTTCACGTCGGTTTCATAAAGATTCAGGAACATGATAATAGTGGTGTTGAGTTTAGAAGGAATAGCTTTATACTCTTTGTTTCGTTCTGTTCTTTTTGAGAAGGTAACATGTATAGAAAAGGGCATAAACATTATTAAAAAAAAGGTTTTGGTTGTATGCTATGTTTTATCATAATTTTTGAAGAATGATTTTTTTTTAATGTTTTACGAAAACAATAGTGTTAAGTGTGCGGGTAACAAGGGCACTTTGTTTTACGTCGGATGCAGACTTAAGTGATTTTTTTTGTGAAGTCGATTTTATTGTAGTGACTATCACCCATTGTATATTCAGTAGGAAATGGGCTTGTGACTCATTATAGTTGCACATTAAGCTAAACTGGATTACTGTTGTTATTAAGTTGAAACAAAACTTCAAAATCACTGATGTTTTCATTTTTTTTTTAAAAAAATTCGAGAAGGAATTGTGATTAGGAAAAAGAAAATTGTTTTGCTGCTGTAGTTTTAAATGGAATATAGGATAGTTTGGCAGAAGTTAATGTGAATTTGTGGTTATGTTACAAAGCGTATTGATTTCAAAATTTCAATATATAGATATTTGGTTTCAGTCGATGATGTTTAATTTATTAAATTAGTTGCAAACAGAAGTTTCCTTTCTTTGATGTAAATTGAAGTGTCAAATCTTTTAAGGTAATTTCATATTAAATATCAATTACGTAACAGATTACTGGGCAGCAACTCTGTAAACATTTTGAGATATTTTAAATGTTTTAAAGATAGAATCTTGTCTAAAAGATGTTTTAAATTCGTTATATGTTTGAGGAGATTATTTCAATAGTTTAGATTAATGATATGTGTTGATGAAACTTGAATTTAATTCAATCAGAATATTATTTGAACATTATTTTGCTATCTTAGTCGTTTGAAGATTAAGCTTGATTGTCATGTCAGTGAGGATAATTAGCGTATTGTTATAACCAACTTAAATATCATTTAACTGACTAATCTGTTACTAGTATTTATTAGATTGTAATGTTATAGTATTTATCATCATTGATATGGTAACCTAAGTTTATTTTTGAATATGGAAGTAGAAGATAAGTAACAGTAGAAGAGAATGTAGAAACATGTGATGAACATAAATGTTGTCTAGAAACATGTACATTCCTTTTATATATGTATGATGTGTGTTTTAGGAATAATTGTAATGATCATATATCAAGGTGGCTGAATTTAGGTTTATCCTATTCAGTTAATTAATTCAGTGATAACTCTAAAATGAATTGGGTGGGTTAATTACATATAAAAGATAATTGGCCTTATCAATGACTTAAACCTAATACGGTCAAGTTTGAAGAACAAGGTAAACCTCTATTACGTCAAATGAGGAGTACAATAGAGAGTTCCACCATGTGTTGACTATGGGCATTCTTTTCACGGATGCAGTATCTTAGTACCATGGTGATGACACCTCAGTATATATATGAATCATTTAAAGGTTATTCTTAGTGCGAGTTTATTTCTGCTTTAGTGAGTAGTTGAACACTTCTTGCTTGTGGAACTTTAATTTCGAACTGCACTATATTTGATTTATCTGGTGGCTGTATATTGTTTATGTATATTCAATTATAACATGATTGCAGGTGCACATGCTTGAATCTCAGAGTGTACTGAGCCCCTTTTGTGTTGTGTTGTACTTCTTTGTGTTTCTTTTCAGGTGCTTCTAGTTGGCTAACAAGAGTATAAGGATTTTTGTTGAAGTTCACCTAGATCATAAATTTGATTATTGTGGAGACCTTGTAGAAGGCTTAGGAATTTTTAAAGATGATGTTGTATCTCATTCTTATTCTAAATTCCATATGTATTTGTATCTCAATGGAGATGTGTGTAGACAGAATCCTTTATTATTGTGAAGTTTATGCACTTAGTGTAGATAGATCTATGTATGGACATATTTACTATGTTGAATAAAAAAGATTTTTTTTTTTGTGTTCATTTTCTTGTTCTTAGTATTAGTTGTATTTGTTTGCTTAGGGTAGCATTACAAGTGATACTATCAAAACACTATTATAAAACATTAAACATTTTACGATTATAGAATGATACATACATTCAATTTATGATACAAATAAAATATGAAACAACGTGGTTTGCATCTTTCATTAGACTCAACCCTGGTTTTCATAGATGGTACATAAGGCCCAGTTCTGATTCTCTATTAGATTTCCTAGCTAATAATTTTGCACACTAAGTTCACACATCGGTAGTTCAAGAAAAATCACATGCATATATTCAAAACTCATTTGGATAGTCACACAAATTAAAACATAAATCTTTCATAAAATTAATTGTTTAGTTCATTTCTACTCACATTTAATCATTAGTTATTACATAATAAATATCACATAACTTATTCATTATTTCAAATTAAAATAGTAGAATAATCATCGTTAGGCATGCATATACCTAATATCATAAACATCACGAATTAAGGAATACTGAACTATCTGAATGTGTATAACCTAATCATCGAGGTACCATAATCAACATCATCATCATAAGGTGAAAACACCTCATATTATCATTAGTGCAATTTAGTGTTTAAACAATCGAGATAATGTAGCAGTTCTCAAATCACTAAGTATTTAAAACATGAATGTATCACCTGATCTCAATATTCATTAGGACATCTAAAACATACAATAATACTTCATATCCATTCTAATCTCCTATATGGATTTAACAGAGGAATTCATATTTAATAAGTACATGTGAGGAGGGACCTTACAGTAGCACTATTTCATCAACTTAGACCAATGACCCGAGATGACTTTTCAACAAATTTGGGGAACGCTCAACCATTTTTACAAATGTCACCTGGAAAGAAGACACATGTAAACTGTAATAACTAGTATTGTAATCATCTTATAGTATAAAAGTATATCCAACAAAATTTGTGTAATATATATCTATAAACTATTTATTAAGAAAGTAAGGGAACTGTATGATCCATAAAATGAGAATATAAGAGTATTGTTGGATTAGTAAAGAATTGAGAGTTAAAAATGATGTTTCATTATTTGTATTGCAATATTTTGAAAGAGAGGATATGTATGACAGAAATGATATTTACTTTTATAATCTATTAATCTATTAATTTTTTAATTAATTTAAATTTGATATATTTTTCTTGGGAACTCTCAAGTATAAGATTAGTAAATGAAAATATATAATTACTGCCATACAATTGTTAAGTATGAATTGATGATTTTCTCTTATGTTACCTCTTTTATTATGTGTGTTAATAATTATTAATAATAATATTCAAATTTCAATAAAATTTATATATGTAAAAACTAGATTTCTTTTAGTGCGACCAATTCAAGTGTGTAAATTTGAATGACACTGGACAATCAAATTTATTTCTCCATTAGATGGGTATAAAATGAATAATTACTTATTAAAGTTCTATAAATTCATTTTTTGTGTTGAAAGTGTCACTCAAAAACTATTTTATCTTTAAAATTAGAAATATTCTAATATATTTAAGAACTATTTAGTTGTATAAATATAATAATATTATATTAATTTTTTAAAAGTAACATAGAACAAAGAAGATATTATTTTCATTTAATTAAAAAACAAAATACTTACATTTATAAGGGTTATTTTTTGTTTTACTTCATTTGATTTAAAATGTGATAATTAAATATCTTAAATTTTTCAAGAAATAAAATATATATCTATAATATTATTTATCTTATGATTAATAGAATGTACACCTATATCTTATGATTACTCAATGATGTACAATGTATTATGAGAAGGCTAGGATAATAAATCCAAATTTTGCAAAAACCTTTTTAGAAATGTCACACATGTTCAGTGATCAATGTGAGTGTAAGTGTGACACAAAATCTATAGTCTACCAAAAAGGGGATGCCCCAACCATCATTGGATGAACAACTATCAAAATGTATTTTGGGCCAATTTTGGTAGCACTCAACTTTTTTCCCAAATGGCCCCAAAGAGAAGACATGTGGCATACATGTATCAAGTGTGACTAATCACTATTCATTTAGATGTGGTAAATATCATAGTGATACATGGTGACATGATATCATCATAATTTATGTTGTAACAAAAATGGGACACCCTGACCACCATTCAATCGACAAAGAGCAATGACTCTAGATGTATTTCTAGCTAATTTTCATAACTCTTGCTTGTTTTTGCAAATGCCCCCAGAAAGAAGACATGTGGCATATATGTATCAAGTGTGACTAATCAGTATTCATAATTTAATTATGACATGTGTGGTGATGAAAAATATATAACATTTATTCTCTATAATATAGAGTTGATAGTTGATGTATTGATCACTGTTGGATCATCAAAGATCAACAAATCAAGATGTATTTCAAGCCAATTTTGGCAACACTCATCTTTTTCAAAATTTCCTCAGAAAACAAGTCTTTGGAAAGAATTCTTTGAATCTTCATAAAGTAGCAATAATTATCAAAGTTAATCTTAAATTATATGTGTAACGTCGCACATTTCACAAAAAAATATAATAACAATTGTAAAATGTATGATGTATGTGACATAAATTAATATCAAACATAGTCTTGATTCTCCTAATTCTATAATTTATTAAATTTTATTTTGTGTAGACCATAACATCTCTATGAAAAATACCAAGATTCAGTAAAAGTATTGGAACATCAATGATCATAAAGGGGTTAGGATTTGCAGGTTGCAATGCAGTCTTAGTCTTCTAAGAGAGCTCACAGACTAAAGTTATCAATTTGAGTTTTAGCTTTTTAGGTAAAATCCTGAACACATTTTTCTCACCACATTTTTTAGTATAAGTGCAGTAACAGTTGTAGAATTTAGGGTTAAAATTGAATCAATCAATGCATTGTAAGTCTAATTTGTTACATTGTAGAAGCTAGCTAACTTGCAAAGTAAAATAATAGAATTAAAATTTAGGGTTTGGTTTTTAATCGCCTCTGTAAATTGTAATTTGTGACTATGTATACAGTTTATTAAATTTTTTAATGATGACAAAAACATTCAAGATGAGTGGCAGGCAGTGGTAATGCAAACCAAATTAAAATATAGGGGACCAAGAAACTGATATTAGACTTGCACAAAATGGTTAAAATGTCAAGTTTCACTAATGAATTCCATGATATTTGTGATCCTATTATCTATGGAAGAAGTATGAAGGAAATTAGATATAAATTTGAAAATAAGTGGAATGATCCACAAAAGGAGTCAAATATGTTGGACTAGACAACATGATAGGGTCCTTTGTAAATAAATTTGCAACATGGATTGTGGAAATGATCCATATGGGGTTACTTCCAGTATTCCCTTGTCCAAAATTTGTAATTGTATGTGCTGAAATATATGATGAAAATAGAAAGATGATTATCATTAAAAATACGCAAGAGGTAATTATATTGATAACAAAGAGTAAATTTTCTATTCTATTGGCCCTAGGGTGTGAAGCACAAAAATCAACCCACATTGACCTAGAAAAATTAGTAGAAACATATGAGGACTTACAACTAGATAGAAAACATTTGTATATCAGAGTGTAAGAATTTGTCTAAGGCATTTCAAGATATAGAAGCACAAGAGAGACAAGAGATGATCAAATGAGAATCTCAATAATGATCAAATGATAATGGATTTTAGATGAATACATCATAGAAGTGCCTTGCATATAAATGCAATCAAGATGACTAGAAGTCATGCAAGAGATAAGCATAAAAACTAAGTGCATGTCCACCAAAAGTGGCTCATCCCCCATTATTAATGAAAGTATGTGGCATGATAGAGGATAAGAATAAAAAGGTGTATCTCATAAAGAGATGTGGTAGATAACATGTGCTCAATTGGAGTCAAATATTTGAAACAAATAAGCTCCAACTTAATTTTTAGAAAATAATAAATGAATGGATACCTCTAATAAGGATGAGTGATAATCAAATGGACTAAAACTACTATGTAGACTTATTTTTGGCACCCCTATATCATAATATTATAGGCATTTCAATACCTAGAGTTTATGTGTCTTGTAAATATTGCATTCAACTATAAAGTGAATTTCAATTAGTTGATTGGTACTTTTTTGAAGAGTACATTGTATTAAGGTTTTACAGTTCAGCAGTAGAACCCTACAAACTTCCAATACATGTGTCGAAGAGGATTTTTGCATTGGAATGTACAAAAGATAGAGAGTACAAGTGTACTATTTCATGGTTGACAAATGAAAACCATATTTCCCTCCTTGTCTTTCTCACATGGAGGGTTCACATTTGAGAGAAAAGCATTCAATGTGGCACATGAGTTTTTTATAGTTTCTAAATTTGACATTGCTAGGCACTGGTAGTATGATCCACTAAAAATAATTTTTATAAAGCTTATACAAATGGGAACTTTGCAATAAAATATCAACATAAGAGTATGCCATTTATTGAAAAAATTAAAAATATGGAATCTTGGGAAGCGATCAAAAAAGGGATGGAGAAATGTGCTAGTGAAAACAATATTTCAATAGAGAAATTCTCACCACAAATTAAAGAATTGCACAAATAGAAAGAAAAAGTATAACCTGTGACATCCTACAATTTCTATGAGAAAGTGGATCATCAAAGTAAAAAAATTATTCTAAACAAAATAAATAAAGACAATGAATCTACACATTGGCCTCTAGGACAAATTACTACTTTTTGGGAAATAAGGAAGAATTAATACTTTCAATCAGTATGTCAGTCACTTTGTTCAAATATTTGTAAGTCTTTCTCCATGTAGAGTAACCTTGGAATATACCTTGATCATCTTTTGAATCAAACTTCTCATTCCTTGCATCTTTATGGATATAACACCTACTTCCAAAGATTTTGAAATAACTTAAATATTGGTGTATGATCATACCTGAAATCATATGGTGTCTTGTTTATTCATTTTTTCAATTGAACTCAATTGAGAGTATATACTATAGTGCTTATAGATTCTCTCTAAAACATTTGTGCAACTCTTATTTCTATCACGAGTGTTATGTCCCAATCAACAATAAATCTGAGCCTTGTCTCTACTATTCCATTATGTTGTGGTATACTTAGTGCATATGATTATCTATTAATTACATGCTCAACAAAATAGTTAGTAAATTCATCAGATATAAGCTCACCATCTCTATTATATCTCAAACATTTTAGTTGTTTACTAGTTTCCATTTTAAATCTAGCTTTATACCATGTGATCATATCAAATGCATAAGATTTTAACTTCATGAAAATTATAGTCATCGTTCTTGAATAGTCATCAATAAATAGAATGAAATATCTATCTCTATAGTAGCTCTCAAATTTCATAGGTTCACATAGGTCCATTGAGTTGACATTGCTTGCACATAGCATTATCAAGTTTATGTAGGTTTGGTAAGCCTCTCACTTTCTTCTTTCTACTCACTTTGACCATATTCTCAAAATTTACTTGACATGGCTTCTTATGCCACAACCATACATCTTTAACTTTGGAAAATGTGCATGTATTAAAATTAGGATCTAGATAAAATAATTTACCTCGTATTTTCTCTCCACTACCAATAAAGTTCCCATTACCATCAGATATCTTTACTTTTCTATTTTGAAACTCCAATCTATGACTTTTGTTGTTCACTTATGCAACACTCAAAAAATTATACTTTATACCTTGAACCCAATAAGAATCATCGCATATAATCTTATCATTTAGCATCAATAATCCTCTACCTTTCAGAGGACATAGAACATCATTTCTAAGTTTTATAAATCCTCAATTATATTCCTCTAACTTGTTAAAATTATCTATATCATCACTGATGTGATGTAAACATCCACTATCAATAATCCATGTATAATTTTTACTAACATGATAAATAAGGGCTTTTCTTTCTTCATACCTTTCCTCATTTGATTCTTCTTTAACAATAATCCATACCACTTCCTTACCTTCATTCTCATCATCAGAATATGAATCGATGTTCTCCTCCTAAAAAATATAACATGACTTATTTCCTTTGTCTTTTTAGTCCTTGTAATCCTTGTTCTTTTTGTACTTTTTGTCCTTCTTGTCTTTCTTGTCACTCTTGTCCTTGTTAGGAAATCTTGTAGCAATATGATCAGCTTTATTACATTTAAAACATATCTAAGGAAGTTTATCTTTGAATCTTCCTTTACCACTTGGTAGCCTCCTAGCCAATAGTGCTTCAAAATCATCCATCTCTTTATCATCTATATCTGAATCACTATCATCCTTGCTACTCTTATTTGTTGATATAAAATATTTTTGAAGAAAAGAACTTGTAATGGAATAATATTTATTTTTTCAATGATGTCAAACCTACTACCTGCTGGTGAAACAATTGATTGTTGGTCTAAAATCTACTATTTAGTTGATTGATGAAGAGGATTTGAAAAGAAGAGCTAACAATAGCACCTAGAGAAAGGTTGAATTATTTGGTATGTAAAAGAAGCACTAAGACCAAGTAATACATTGATGCTATAGTGTATTTTTTATCTACATAAAGTCTAAAATGAAAGATTGCTCAAGTTAATACTGAAGAATGTTAAGTAAGAAAAGTATTAGCCAAGCCTTGTTGAGTAGTTAGTGCAAGTTGAGAAAAAATCAATGAAAGCTGAGTGAAAACCAAGAGGTGCTAAGAAAAGATGAAAAATAGTGCAAGTCGAGTAATAGTTAGTATATGCCAAGTAAAGTTTAGTTGGTGCCAAGCATTACTGTTTTCTAAGTGAATTAGTATTGGTTGAGTGACAAAATATTATAGTTGTCGAGTGATAGAAAATAGTATGAAATCAAAGATTTGACAAATCTGAGCCAACTATTTTGTTTACTTTAATTATGTGAAGCATGTGGAAGATAACTATGATGAGTTGGTGGAAAATAATTCAAGGTAAACTTTTTTTAGGCAAATTCAAGGAATATTTTAGAAGAAGTTTCTAAAGGAACCAAATGGAAAAGTGGGTAGATTCATTGTATCCTACCTAAATCTAAAATGGACGGTTGTGGTTGAACAACAAAAGATCTTAATTCTCTATTTATAGAGATAGTTAGTCAGAAGGAAAGGTTTTTATGTTCAAGAACCTAAGGAAGACAAGGAATCTAGAGTATTGCTTCATTCAGTGGCTGAACATAAGTGACTACAGTTGGCATGCAAAGCAAGAAGGCTTAAGAGTATGAATGCTTGAAGGGTGAACAAGCTATCAGAGCCAAAGTGTGTGAATGCCAAGTAGAATGGAGGACTGAAACAAAGATCTATAATTTGCAAGTGAGTTGTAATTTTTTATCAGATAAAGCCTTAGTGCTACTTTCTAATCATTGTATCAATCTAAGGTAAATCCTTTGGATTAAGGTTGGCCTAATAGTCATTTGTAAATCCTTTAACCAGGTGACATTCTAATGGAATAGTCTAAAGTCCTCTAACAAGGCTCACTCCTAACAGGGTGATTAAAATATTTTAACCAAGTCACATTTAACAATGTGTATTGTAACTTTAATAGGGTTGACCTTTCACAGCGCATCACTTCAAAAGAGTGAGAATTAGTAGCATGTTACTAGTGGTTTTTCCCAAATTGGGTTTCCACGTAAAATCCTTGTGTCAAATTATGTGAATGTTCTTATGTTGTTTCATGTTTACATTTTTGCAAAGTTGTTTTGACCCAGGACAATAACCTACAAAGTTTAAGTATTGAATGATCCAATGGATGCATGCACGATAAGGTTTTGTGGATATGGGTCTACTAAGCATTAAAAAGTTTTATTTGTACATTTGGACCTTAGATAACTGATTCACCCCCCTCTCAGTTATTCTATAGAATTCTAACAATTGGTATCAAAGCCACAATGCTTGAGAGGATTAGTTTGAAGGTACTAGAAGTAAAAGATCAAGATGTCCAAAAGAGAGGTACCCAATCTTAATAGGGAGAATTTTCTTGCATGGTAAAGTTTGATGAAGCTAGACCTAGGAGGTCTTAGAGACCATGTACAATCTACCATCACTACTAAACATGTTGACCCTACTGGAGCCCTCATTGCTGAGTATCTGAAAAAGAAGAAAGAACACAATCAAGCTATGTTAGAGATTTCATCTTCCCTAAGCTAGACTGAGTCTGATGACATCAAGGAATGTGATACTACTAAGAAGATGTGGATTACTATAGAAAAAATATATGGAGTAGACAAAAATGTACTAAGAGCCAAATTTGAAAGTCTAATAGGTAAGTTTGATGATATGTGAATGCAAGAAGGTGAGAGTATAGTTCAATATTTTGCCAGAGTAAAATAATTAGTTAATGTTATTAGAGGAGCAACTAGTAAGATTGAAGATGAGACTATGATCAACAAAGTACTAAGAACCCTACTACCCATCTATTCTATTAGAGTTTCTACCATACAATAACTAAGGTGCACACCTAGTAATGATTTGACCCTTAAATGATTGATAGGTAGACTCACTTCTTTTGAACTCTCCAATTCTAATAAATTTCAAATATGAGAATGTTTAATATGCTTTCAAAGATAAATTGTCATTAAAAGAACCTAAAGAGAAGAAGAAAAAGGTAAAATATGTTTCTAGTGACAGTGATATAGATGAGGAGGATGTAGAACAACTTGAAGCATTTCTAGCAAGGAGATTTCACAAAGGAAAAGGAAAATTCAAAGGTAAGATACCTACCTTGTGTTTTAATTGCAATGAGGTCAGTCATATTGTTGCTAGATGTCCAGAGAAGAAGAACAATAGAAGTGGAGACAAATATAGAAGTAAAAGAGACAAGGATAGAAAAGATTACAAAGATAAAGGAAAGAAGTCTTGCTACATTGCTGAAGAGGAAACCAAAGATGGATTTGATGACCATGATGATGAAGTGATGTATGTTTCAATGAAGGATGATTCTGATGAGGATGAGGCAATTGCACTAGTATCTTATGTTAACAAGAGTGACAGATGGATCATTGATAGTGGGTGTTCACATCACATGACTAGAGATAAAAGTAAGTTCATTACCCTTGATCATTATGATGGAAATAGTGTAAGGTTTAGTAATGATGCACCCTATCTGATAAAAGGAAAAGGATCTATCAAACTCACTAAAAAAATCATGTGTGATAATGTTTATTATGTAGAAGGAATTAACTATAATTTGTTGAGTGTGTCATAACTAAATAGTTTAGGTTGAAAAGTTGATTTTGAGAACAAGATAGAAAAGATTTGACACTAATGGGAAACTAATTGGGAAAGATGATCACACTAGAGGTAATCTATTTTATCTTGATATGAATGATGTTTCGTGTCTTGTTGTAGAATTTGATGATGTGTGGTTATGGAACAAGAGGTTATGCCATGTTAACTTTGATAGCTTGGTAAGTATCAGTAACATGAAGAGAGTCGGAGGTTTGCCTAAATTGAAACAACTTGACAATATGATATGCAAACAATGTCAGTTAGGAAAGATTAAATAATCTAGTTTTAAAAGTGAGACTCACACCTCTAAAGAAATTCTAGAGATTGTTCATACTAATTTGTGTGGACCAATTGATGTACAAAGCTACAAAGGTGGCAAGTACATTATCCTATTTTTTGATGATTATTCTAGGATGATAATAGTTATGTTTTGAAATAAAAATCTGATGCTTTCCAAATGTTTAAGTGGTAGTTAGCTAGAGTTGAAAAGGAGATAGACAAAATCTTAAAATGTCTAAGATCTAACAAAGGTGAAGAATTTATAGAAAATGAGCTTGAGATCTTCACTAATGATAGAGGAATCAAAAGATAGACTTATGCACCTAGGACCCCTCCACAAAATTGGATTTTTGAAAGGAGGAATAGATCTATAATGGACTATGCCAGGACACTCATGATGGAGAAGAATGTTCTTTAAATTATTGGAGAGAGGTTGTAAGTACAACTATCTATACCTTGAACCATGTGCAAATCAAGAAAAGTACTCATTCAACACCTTTTGAATTATGGTACGGATACTCACCAAATGTAAAATATTTTAAGGCATTTGGAAGCAAGTGCTACATTCTTAAGGATTTCAAGAATGGTAAATTAAATGCTAAAAGTGAAGAAGGTATATTCCTTGGCTATTCCACAAGAAGTAAAGCTTATAATTGTTTAAATACTAATGCTAATAAAGTTATGGAAAGTACAAATAAGAAGTTTGATGAATATATAGAGGTACATGAAGATGAACCTATGAAGGAACCTGAAGAGTAAAAATCTTTTGTATACTTTTATGAAGGTATGCCTATTGATGAAGATGTTGTAAACCAAGTTGTAAATCAACAACAAGTTTCAATGACTACCAAGTTGCATTCAGGAACTGAGTCACAGACAAAATTTGAGGCACATTCTAATTCTAAGATAAGTGTACATGAAAGAGATCTTGAATTACCTAATAGAGAAGTACATAGTGATTCTGAAGTTGATATACCTATTGAAGAAAGAAGAGAAAAACCAAGATTGTCAAAGTATGTCAAAAGAAATTACCTTGCTAAATAAATTATTGGAGATAAAGATGTTAGACCAATGACAAGAAACATGCTGAGAAGTGATACATGTTTTTTGATAATGCATGAGTCTAAGACAATGAAATATTCCTTAGAAAATGAGGACTGGGGTAAAGCCATGAAATAAGAGATTGAGCAGATTAAGAAGAACAAGACATGGACTCTAGTTCCTAGACTAGAGGACAAGAATGTGATTGAAACCAAGTGGGTGTACAAAAAAAAGTTAGATGAAAATGGTGAAGTTACAAGGAATAAAACAAGATTAATTTGCAAGGGGTATGCACAAGAAGAAGGAATAGACTATGGAGAAACATTTTCCCCTGTTGCAAGATTGGAAGGAGTAATAACTCTGCTTTCTTACTCTACATATAAAGGTTTCAAAATTTATCAAATGGATATGAAGTCAACATTTCTAAATGGTATATTAGAAGAAGAGGTTTATATAGAACAACTAGAAGGATTTTTTGATGCTAAAAAAAATAACATGGTATGTAGACTACACAAAGCTTTATATGGTTTAAAGAAAGCCCCAAGAGCATGGTATGAAAGGCTTCACAATTATCTTGTGAAGATTGGTTTTGAAAAGATAGATGATAACAACAATCTATACTTGAAGATAGAAGGAGGTAAAGGTATTTTAGTAGCTGAAATTTGTGTTGATGATATCATATTTGTAGGTCAAGATACATTATGTTAGACATTTTCAAATGAAATGAAGAAAGAATTTGAGATGTCTATGTTTGGAGAGATCAAGTTCTTTGTTGGTTTGCAAGTATATCAAATAAAATATGTTAAATACATCACTCATTCTAAGTATGTGAAAGGAATATTGAAACTTTTGGATCGGAAGATTCAAAACCAGTTAGCACACCAATGGCGACAGGACACAAACTGTCAAAGAATAATGATTCTGCTGATGTGATCTAATATTGTACAGGTCTATGACTGGAAAATTTTAATATGTAGTGCATAGAAGACCTAACATTGCATTATCTATTGGGATTGTTGCAAGATTCTCTAAAGATCCTAAGGAGAATCATTTGATGGTTGTTAAGAGAATTATGAGATATTTGAAAGGAACAAAAGGCTATGGTCTATACTACAAGAAAATGAAAATTTTGAGTTGAGAGCCTACATTGATGTTGATTGGTTTGGAAACATTGATGATAGAAAGAGCACAAGTGGTGGAACATTTTTCTTAGGAAAGAGGTTAGTCACCTGGACTAGCAAGAAACAAAATTGCATATCTCAATCTACTGTTGAAGTTGAATATGTGGCTATTGTAGTAAATTGTACAAATGTGGTATGGATCAAACAGCTACTCAAAGGTATGAAGGAGGAAATCACTAAACCTGTGGTACTTTATTGTGATAATACAAGTGCTATAAATATATCAAAGAACCCTGCGATGCACACAAGGACTAAGCACATTGCAATCAAGTATCATTACTTGAGAGAGTTAGTTCAAGAAAAAGAAGTGAGGATGGAATATGTGGATACAAAAGAACAGATAGTAGATATCTTCACAAAAGATTTACCTAAGGATGCACATGAGCATCTAAGAGGTAAAGCAGGGGTGATACCCCTATCCGAAGCTACTTAAGAAGCATAAGTAGTGCCCTACATCAACTAAGATGAATGTTGTATCTTACAACTTGATGTAGTGGTTATTACTTTAGGAGCTACCTAAAGTAATGAAGGAGTTGAATTAGAAGATTTATAGTCACATGAAAGATGACAAGGGGAGAATGTGAAATTTTTAATGCCCCGCCAAGGGATCCAAAGAATTAACCTAGAATTTCACTAAGTTTAGTAGCATTTTTTTTTTCCATGAAAGTAAATACCACATATAACTTATGCACAAAAATGAAAGCAACAACAATGTCCATCTGAAAGTAAACATAACATACATAACAGGTTACATTCTTTAAAGATCCCTTAACGTTGAATTACATATATGAATCCATCTAGTACAACATCCACATGAAATAATAATGATAAGTCCAATGTTTATACATTACATTTCAAATACTCAATCATCCACTGTACATGCCACAGGGTATGAAAAGCTCAAAAAATATACATATGTAGAATAAAGTACATCATCCTATTCTAATCCATGATACAACAAAGTAACAATAATCACATGATACATCATCATAGAAGACATAAACATCCATCATAAAGATCAAACATAATAAACTAAGTGCACGGTTCCTCCCAACTGTTAATAGCATCAGTAGACCATCATGGATCCTAGCCATCCCTCCGTGTGTAACATCCCAAAATATCGAAGAGATCATCAGTATTAATATAGTAGGAATGTCACTCCTAACATATACAACATCATATGCAGAAAGTGATCTAACATAAGATAACAACATCTAACATATGCTAATCATCAACGAAAGGATACATATCCACCATCATGAAGGACGCATCAACCACAATGTCTGAATGAATCTCAAATGATAAGAGTGGAAAATACACTACCACCCGACCGCATGGTACCTAAGTGGTCCACTCCCACCATGCTGAGGAGATAATCTCAAGTCCCAAATAGGCTATCCAAAACACATAGCACAAATCTCCATAAGTTCAGGAATCCTAAAAGTATACTAACTCAAAGGTTCCAAACACAAAATCTGACATCTAATCTCCAGAGGCACACAATGACATGTAGGAACCTACTATGCAAGCGAGAAAGTGTCATCAAATTTATCATGTACAAGTTATCCTAGCAGTTAGCTAAACTTCACAGGTCCATATTGATCTCATGCGGCCACTAGTATCCTCTCATACTGACGAGGCATACTACGAAATGCAAGGTCGCAACCATGCGTTCTCACTACTCCCATCCTAGCCTGTACAAGCACTCAAGGCATGGGCGAGAACAAAAATATTATCTTTTTAGGTTCATTCAGTTAGTATTAGGTGTGAATGTTATCACTTATTAATCCAACTTACAATGAGTTACCCTGGCAGCCTCTTAGGGCCCCGGCCCCCATTGCAAGCCACTTCCCGTCACTACATGCAGATATCCTACCCTAAGCTCATGGAATCATAAATCTCAAAATCACAAAAGATAATCCATAATAAAATGATCAAATATGCATAAAAGCATCAAATATCCATGAGCAAACATCCATAGAAAAATCATGAACACAACAGCTCTCTATTGGCAACTGAAGTATCACTGATAATCAAGTATCCAATGGTTCTCATTGACCAAAATATATCTCAATCATACTGATCGAAGACTCCAAAAATGGTTGAGTCAAACATGTCACAACATGACATCATCAAGAATAAATCCACATTTTATTCCCATCATGGCGACTAGAAAATAACCAAGGATAACTGATTGATGACCAAAAATAATGGTTAAGTCAAGTGTCTCGTACACAAAAATCTCAACTATAACAATTAGTAATTACAACCAATAGATAGAGAATTCCGTCACATAACCATGGTTGGGTTTATAAAGATCGAGATTAAAACATCATCATGACATCACAATCACATAACTCCCAAGCCTCTGGTAGACGTCTTATAACTGGTCAACACTAGTCAACCCAAAACCCAAAACAATAGCATAAGAATACACAATGCAAACACATGTTTTGGTTTTGCCAAGTTTACAACTTAAATTTAAATGCAGAAGTCTTGATTTACATTTCCCAATTTAATTGTCAAGTGGAGAAACTTCACGTTTAACCTAGCCCAAGTTTTTTGTAAAAGTTCTAAATGTCACTTATATTTCCATTTAGACCCCCATCATTTTTTAAAATAATATTTGAAATTCCTTCCATATTCATTTTTCTATATTAAAGATTATATTGAATCTATATTGCTCATCATTATTAAATATCTTGTTATTAAAGAATTTCTCTTTAATTTCCAAACATCAATTACTATATTAATTATTTATTATTGATAATGTATATACATATATATATACTTATATACATATATATATATATATATATATATATATATATATATATATATATATATATATATATATATATATATATATATATAAATAAATACATATATATAACATTTAATAATTTAATAACAATGCAACATTGAAAAGCCAAAATTCATAACATATGAAATATTGTTTAACAATGTCCACTTTTAAAAAAACAAACTGCAAACCGCATGGAATATAAATACTGCCGGTGCATGTATGACCTGCGGATCGCAGGTACGCTGCGAGTCGCAGGTACACTGCGATCTCGCAGTACCCTGCGATACCGCAATGGTAATAACGTTGGCAGAGGTGGGGGGAAATAATTTCATCCGCCCATATATATATATTTTTAAAAAATGATATCAATAATGTTTTTCAAACATTGATCCCATACAAATCGCAATGCGATTTTATATATATATATTTTTTCACTGTGATTATAAAGTACGATTATCCAATGTATGTGTGTGTGTGTGTATTTATATGTACTTGCAAAATCAAATATCGCAGCATATATATATATATGCATGTATGCAGATGCAAAAATTATTAACATGTATATTTTACAATGAGCATATACACAATTTATTTAAAAATCTCAATTTCCAAAATTTTTCTATAAACTATTTGGTCTCAAAATTTATCCATTAAATCATCTAATCATTTTGGCTACAAATTTAAACCCTAGCCCCATGTTCTTTTCAAATTTATGCATATAAAATTCTCAAATAAATTAGACTACCCATATAGAGAATGCATACAAATAAAAATATGAAATTTCTCAGAAGACATATGGAAGACACGAAGAAGATAGGGAATGGATGATGTGGAAATAGCATAAGAAAAAATCACAAGAATCTACCCGGATTCTGATGCTAATTCACTCTTCCTCAGAAAACCCCCAGAGCAAGCTCCCTTGTTCAGAATTCTCGAATCCTCCAATGCTCCAAATTGCACTCCAAATGCTATGTCTAAGGTTCTAGGAATACCTGAATATAAAGAGCTCTCAAGAAACATCTAGAATGCCTCTAGAAATAGCTAGAAGGTGTCACCAACTAAGCATGGGTCTTTTCCAACCTTTTTGATGAGCCATAGGGTTGTAGACACCATGTGCTTAATTGATGCACAAACCTCCGTGTTGTTAACACATGAGAAATAGAAAAGTGTGTTAATTCCCATGCAAGCTTATAACTCCAATTCACTTTTTATATAATTTCTATTTAAATCTTTATGACTTTCATTTTAATTTTTATAACTTTTATTATTATTATTTATTACTTTATTATTATTATTAATTTTAATTTCTAATTTTCTTTTATTTAATTCTTTTTTCTCAATTAATTCTCATTTAATTAATTATAATCAAAATATCAAATAATATGATATTTTATATTAATTTTCTCAAATAATTAATTTATTAATTAAATCTATTTATTAAGACTTAATTAATAGAAAATTCACCATAGACCTCCAAGATAAAATATGAAAACCCATCATAGAGCAAATCACTCAAAATCAATCTGAAGGGTTAAAAATCATGAATTATGTCATCCGACACATTCGGTGGGTAAAATATTCAGATACTTGTCCTAGCTTACTAGGACAAATGGCTTAAGGGTTTGGGATTTGAACTTGAGAATTTATCTCCCTTCTCTTATCATTGAGATAGTATAATAGGGTACGCTCATCCTGGCAATTCAGGGAAGTCGATACCTGGTACCTGCAACCTGCAAAAAAACTATGCATGTACATACAATATATATAATGCTAAGCTAAACAGACAATGGTAGGAAGTGGTGCATTGTGTAGATCCCGACTAAGCAGCTGACTATGACTCCCTTCCTTAACCACATCAAAAATGCCATACAATAAGAAAACACGCACACCATACACATGCAAGTATGGGGTAAGTATCCATAATAAAACACATGAGATATTAAACCATCTAACTAATCATCAACAATAACTGAAAAAAAATATAATGATCATCATGTATGAATGAAATGTAAAGTCTAAATGATCTCATCATATAACCACTGAATCCATAACCTAATGTCTGATAGTCTCAAAACAATACCACTAATCCATCAATATAAAACTAGTCCATCATAGTCTGATAATAACAACAACAATATGTCCAGAAAAGATGTGAACGAGGGTAGGCACTACAAAATTAATTATATCTACATACATAGATGACAAGTCTTTGACATTATTTTCAAAGAGGGAGAAATAACTAGATAGAGGAAGAAATACATATACATACATACATATATATATACCTAGTAAGAGGGAGAAAATACTAAGGGAGATATAAGAATAGAGAAAAGATAGATAGATACCTAAATATTAGAAAGAGGGAGATATAAGAAAGAGGGAGCAGTAAAGGAATTTGACATAACTCACATTACCCGACAAAAAGGAAGGACATATACTACACTGATAGAGGGAGAAATTTCAAAGATTTATTTTCTTTTTGGTATTCTTGTTGGTATTGGTTTTCCATCAATGCCAAAGAGAGAGATTGATGATATAAGATTTTTTTGAGGAGAAGAACCTATAATAAAACAATCATTATTTTGTCAATGATGTCAAACCTACTACCTGTTGGTGAGACAATTGTTTTTTGGTCTGAAAGTTATCATTTATTTTATTGATGAAGAGGATTTGAAAAGAGGAGATAACAATAGTACCTAGAGAAAGGTTGAGTTATTTGGTATATAAAAGAAGAATTAAGACCAAGTAATACACTAATGCTATAGTGTATTGTTTATCTAATTAAAGTTTGAAATGAAAGATTACTCAAGTTAAGAATGGAAGAAGGTTAAGTAAGAAAAGTGTGTGCCAAGCCTTGCCAAGCAGTCAGTGCAAGCAGAGCAAAAGTTAGTGGAAGCTGAGTGAAAATCAAGAGGTACCAAGCAAAGATGAAAAATAGTGCAAGCCAAGTGATTGTTAGTATATGTTGAGTAAAGTTTAGTTGGTGTTGAGAATCAGTAAAATTTAGTGCTGGCCAAGTAACATAATAGTATAGTTACTGAGTGATAGAAAATAGTGTTAAATCAAAGATTTGATGAATCTGAGCCAACTATTTTGTTTTCTTGAATTATGTGAAACAAGTGGAAGACAACTATGATGAGCTAGTGGCATAGAATTTAAGGTAAACCATTTTGAGGCAAATTTAAGGAAGATTGTAGAAGAAGTTTTTATAGGGACCAAATGGAAAATTGGGTAGATTCATTGTATCCTACCTAACCCTAAAATGGATAATTGTGGTTAAGCGATAAAAGATCTTAATTATCTATTTATAGAGATAGCTAGTCAGAAGAAAAGGTTGTCATGTATGAGAACCTAAGGAAGAAAAGGAGTCTAGGGTATTGCTTCATTTAGTGGTTGAACAGAAGCGACTATAGTTGGGATGCAAAGAAAGAAGGCTTAAGAGTATGAATTCTTGAAGGGTGAACAAGCTATCAAAGCTGAAGTGTGTGACTACCAAGTAGAATGGAGGATTGAAAAAGAGATTTTTAATTTGCAAGTGAGTTGTAATTTGTTATCAGATCAAGCCTTACTTCTACTTTCTAATCATTGTATTAGTCTAGGGTAAATCCTTTGGATTAAGGTTGACCTAACAATCATTTGTAAATCCTTTAACTAGGTGACATTATAATGGAATGGTCTAAAGTCCTCTAACAAGGCTCACTCCTAGTAGGGTGATTAAAATCCTTTAACTAGGTCACATTTAACAATGTGTATTGTAACCTTTAACAAGGTTGGCCTTTCACAAGGCATCACTTCAGAAGAGTGAGAATTAGTAGCATGTTACTAGTGGTTTTTCTCAAATTGGGTTTCCACATGAAATCTTTGTGTCAAATTGTGTGAATATTCTTATGTTGTTTCATGTTTACATTTCTACAAAGTTGTTTTGACCTAGGATAGTAACTTACAAAGTGTAAGTATTGTATGATCTAATGGATGCATGCATGATAAGGTTTTATGGATATGGGTCTACTAAGATTTGATTTTTTTTTTTGTACATTTCAACCTTGGATAACTGATTCACCCCCCTCTTAGTTATTCTTGAGAATTCCAACATTATCTTTCTTTAAAATTCCAATAGTTAGTGATGTCTTAAAATAATTCTCAATCTTAGGCACACTATTATCAAAGTTACTTAAATGCAAATAATCTACCAACTAGGGCATCAAGAGTAAGAACATTGCCACACATAGCTCTAAATTCTTGAATAGTAGATACTCTAATAGCATAAATAGGAAATAAGGTTCTCAATAATTTACTAACAACTTCTTCATCACTAATGACTCCTCTAGTAGCTTTGATATCAGTAACAATTTCTTTGATTTAGTTGTTGTATTGAACAATGTTTTCTCCTTCTTTCATCCTCATCTCATCATAATTACCTCTTATAATTTCATCTTTGGCTCTTAATACATTCTAATCTACACCATTCACAAGCATCATCTTGTCCCATATCTCTTTAGTGGTAACACAGTCTTTGACATCGTCAAATTCAATATCATTTAGTGCAAAAGCAATCTCAATCATCAAGTTATTGTGTTATTTCTTTTGGTTCATCTCTTCAACCATCGTAGGTAGGTTTGGAGGGGCATATTGGTTGTCCAGATAATATAATGCAATGGCTCCCATTCTTGATAGGTGCAACCTCATCCTTCTTTTCCATAAATATTTTTTCTCCTTGTTCAACTTTGGTACCTCTCTCTTATACATCTTTATATCTTTAGCTTAAGTCCCTTCAAACTTTTCCTTCAAGCACTTAGCTCTGATACCAATTGTTAAACAACTAACATGGGGGTGAATCAATTACAACCAATCATCTTACAAGCTGTTAAAACACTTTACACAAACTAAAATACTTTAATATTTTTAGATCTCTAGCCTATTTATCATATCTAACATCATAACATAAACTGATATAAACTTTACATCATACTGTTAACTTCATTTATCAAGTATTAGAGTAAACTTCCAGGTTATACAAAGACACAATGATAAACAGTAAAAGTAAAATAAACATGCAAAACAAGAAGCATCCACACAATTTTGATACAAGTATTTAATGGGGAAATCTTGTTAAGGGAAAAACAACCTAGGAATTGGCAACCCAAAATTTTCACTCTTTTGAAGTGAGCATTGTTAGGATCAAACCTTTTTAAAGGTTAAAAACACATTACTAACGTGACCTTTTTAGAGGATTTTCACCAAAGATAACCTAGACCTTATCACTTCTAAGATCTAGAGTGTCCTAGTCTAGAGGACTTACAAAATATTTAGCAGAATCTCATCATAAAATGGATGGTTAAGTCAACTGATTAAGAGACTTTTTGCTACAATGGTTAGAGAGTATTAGTAAAATGACATGTTTGGTTTTAGCACTACCTTTCTTGTTTAGATCTTTGTTTCTTTCTATCTCTTTCCCCATTCTTCCTTCTAATCTCTTCAAGCTAATCCACTTACTCACATATCCACTTAGTACTTCTCTTGCTTGATCTTTACAATGCAACTCTTCTCGGTTATCCTTCTAGCTATCACTTTCTTATTCAACTTGATCACCAGCAATAAACATTGTATTCATCCCTTAAGTAGTTTTTTTTTTTTTTTTCCCATTTGTCTATAACCTTCCAAGTTCTTCTTCTTAATCATAATCAATGATCTTCATCTAGCTCAAGTACATTGAACCTAGAAACTTAAGTAACATGCTTCCACCTTGAACTTTGTGTTTCAAATAAAATTGTCAAATCTCCTTCATCATATCTTTGAATTTTTATAGTCATTGATCTAATAACTAACTTATTCCTTAGCCTTTAAACTTCTCAAACAATCTTTATTTTCATCAAATGTCAACTTTGAATTAAATATTTTCTAAACTAATCTTCCCTTTCATGCTAAGTTATCATTGCAACTTTCTCAATCAACACTAGGCTTGGTTAACACTGTAATTTCTCGATTAATAATGTACTTCCTTTCACTTCTTTATGAGGTGTTAGATGAAAAAATTAGTAGCTCAGTTAATACCAAGATTCTTCAATCACTAACCATACTTTATTTCTTATACATGATCTCAATACTTAATCAAATCATGTGAAACAATCAAACCAACATTATACTATTAAAGTCTAAATCATTAAAGTTCCCATTAAATACCATACACTTTATCAACACTTACATCATTATACTATCTTCAAATCCTCTTTATCAATTAAAGGATATGGCACTCTATTGAATTATCATAATATCTCACCAATTAAGGCTTGACATCAATGATATTATAACAACCAATATGACTCTTTCTCATACATTAATAGCATTATCAGTTAGAGATAACACTTGTTCCCACTGAAAGATGATATATTGTGATTATTGGAGAGGATGATGAGACTTAATCATCTAAAAGTCCCACATGCAAGAGACATAAAGTTGAGTAGCTTTTTCAACTTATCAAAGACTCTACTAGGACTTTGATTCCTAAAACTAGCATGCATTTTTAGGATTTGAGGAAGAGATAGGTTGAGGCTTATGAATCCCCTCTATAAGAATTAGGTGATAAAACCATGACCATTATTCTCAATCTTTTATAACTCTTATTTCATATATTTTACCCAATCTTCATCTTTAAATGCATCCTTACAATTTTGATTCAAGTTTAGATTTAAAAAAGTACCTTCTCTTTTCTTTCCTCTTGTTAAAACACCAACATTTTTATCACCAATACTTTGATATGTGGAATTATTTAACTTGACATACATTGGCAACACCAATTCCACTCTATGATTTTATTCACTTACTTGGCTTGGTTCCTACTCATTCACCTTTCTCTTCCATGTAGCTTTCTTCTCAACCACTTTCATATAGAAAAACTCATGAAAATATTTTGGTTCCCTTTTGTTGGACTCATCATTTTTTTAAAGTATTCATTAATCCTCACATTTTCACTTTCTACTATCTTTTTTTATCTCTATGCATTTCTCTGAGTGGAACACCCTAAGAATATTCCTTTATCACTTCTTCAGTTAAACTTTCCTTCATGATCATCTCTCTTTATGTAGCATCTTCTTCCAAATAATTTTAAGTAACTTACATAGGGTGATTGTCCATACCATAATTCATAGGGGTTTTTTTGTAATTTTCTTTATTCAATGTATAGACTATAGTACTCACCACTTCTCTCTAGAATTTTTGTGAAAAACCTTTCTACAACAGTAAAGCCCTTGCACAATCAATGATTAACCTATCTCTCCTTTCAACAATATCATTTTTTTGAGGTGTTCTAGGAGATGACATATGCCATTTTTTTGTTCTTTATAGTATGTAGTGAATTCATGTGAAGTCAACTCGTCTCCTCTATCTAATATAAGGCATTGTAATCTCTTACCAGTCCCCGTTTCTACTCTATCTTTGAATATTTTAAGCATGTGGAAAGCTTCAAATTTGTATTTTAGGAATATAACCCACATCATTATTGAGTAATCATCTACAAAAAACATGAAATACTCTTATCCATAATAAATTGGAGTTCCTATTGGACCAAAAATATTAATGTGAACTATATATAGGATTCCTTCATAAGGATTACTTTTATTGATGAAAATAGAACTAATTAACTTCCCATGTTGATATCATTTGTACATTACATTGTTAGTTTTCAATAGGTTAGAAAGGACTCTCACTACTTTCACCTTACTCACTTTGATTAGATTATCAAAATTAACATGGTATAACCTCTTATGCCATAATAAAAAATCTTATACACTAGCAATCAAACAACTTTTAATAGTAGAATTCAGATGAAACAAGTTATCTTAGGTTTGTTAATCAGTAATAATCACATCTATCAATTTCTCAATGATCTTGCACATTCCTTCACTAAACTCTAATTCATATACTTTTTTATTTATCTTAGAAACACTTCATATATTATACTTCAAACATTAAAGCCTATAAACATCATCACAATTTGTTTTGGAGTTCAAAGCAATGGATCTTTTATCTTTCACAACACAAGGAGCATTTTTGCCAACCTTATTGATCCTCTATCACATTCTTCCATCTTGATGAACTTATTTTTATCACTATTTATGTGATGAGAGAAATGAATGTCAATTATCTAGTCTCCATTATGAATCATATTGGAAACTAATGCTTTCTCATCGCCATCAGAGCGATTTTCTTTAATTGCAATGAACATAATTTCTTATTTTTTTCATCAAAGTAACATGCTTTATTGTTGTTCTCCTTGGGTATTATTTCATTCTAATTGTTTTCCTTGTTATGACATCTAAAGGAAATAATTATAATCACTTTTCATGAAAAGAACTTCAAAAGAAATGTACCTTTCTATTTACCACTTCCTCTAGATAACCTCCTAGAAAGAAACACTTCCAATTCCTCTTGTTAATTTTATTTAGTAAAAAAAATCCATAGCCATTAAAAAAATAAGTATATGAACTACTTGAGATATCATTTCCTTTTCTTGTAGGAGAAAGAGTCATAGATGACTTGAATGTGACTTCTATCTTACACATACTATTGTCAAAGTTACTCAATTCAAAAGTATTCAACTTGCTTATCAATGCAACCAAACTAACATCATTTGTACCTAAAGATATGACTTATTGAATGGTTAAGACTCTAATAGAATATTGAGGTAGGTAATATAGCTCTAATTATATTACTTACCACATCCTCTTCCTCAAGAATACCACCAAAACCTCTAGTAGAAGAAACCATATCTTTTATCATTTGACTATATTATTCAATATTCTCATTCTCTATCATTATCATGTCATCAAACTTACCTCTAATTTTTTCACCTTATCCTTCTACACATGTGAGTATCTACCATATAACCACATTCATTTGTTTCACATGTCATGAGCAATCTCTAGATCTTGGACATTGATGTATTCTGCATCAGAAAGAGTACTAGTTATGGTCTCCATCATAGTTGTATGTTTCTATTATACCTTCAATTGAATTACATCAAGAATTTCTATAGGAATAGCATATATTGTGACTACATGATTCTAATATTTTTCACCCATACTTTTTAGATAAACCTTCATCCTTCTATACTACACTACATAGTTCTCACTTGTAAATTCAGGACCTTCCTTCCTCGACATCTCCTAAGCTATTAAGCTTAACCACAAAAAATAACTTATACCAATTATTAGTCTAAAGGGATCATGTTTAGGAGAATTCAACACATAAAGTAATTGATAAATTTGACACAAATAATTTTCTATTCTAGAAACCCAACTTGAGTGAAACCGGCAGTGAGGATTACCACCCACAAATTATGCACTCTTCCAAAATACACCTCGTGAGAAGCCTAACCCTTTTAGGAGTTATAAAGATTCTTATGGGATGTGTTTCCTTTTTAGGGGATTTATGTATAGCCTTGTTAGGAGATTAACCATGTTAGGGATAGCCTTGTTAAAGGAATTTAAACACTAATTAAAGTATCATCCATTTAAAGGATTTATAAAAAAGGACCTATTAAGATTCACTCAGTTAAGGGAATTTAATTTTTTCAACTATTAGGGAAAAAATAGAATGATCATAGAAAATCAACTCTACTTGATCAAACCCAATAAAAATAAAACATGCTTCATGATACCCTTAACTTCTTTTTGGATAGATTACACCTTTAACTTATTTCCTGTACTTTCTTAACCATAATCAACAACAACAAAAATGTTCATGTTCTTCACCATTATATATTGGACTTTCAAGTCCATCACCTTAATCAATCCCTAGAATTTGAAATCAATGCATGTTTTAAATATTCTATTGTAATATCTTTAATTTGAAGGAATTAAATTTATAACATTTTAGCTACTCTTTAGTGTGTCTACATTGTAAATTTACACTTGGAGCGCACACTTTCTTCTTTATTTTTCTCTTTCCTAGGAAAAATTGAGGTAGGATCTAACACGTCCTTCTTAATTTCCCTTTTTCTCACTTAAGGGATGAGGTAGAATCTAATTTCTATGCATCCTCCTCTTTCTAGGTGCTATTTCCCTATTTCAATTGCAATTTATCAATCGCTTATACACATTACACCTAGACCTTCTACAGTCCTAGAATCTTGGGGTAGAAATCCAATACTTTGTCCTCCTAGGGAATAAATCAACCTAGATCAATATCTTCTAGAAAAAATCAACCTTGGTTAACCTATTCCATAATAGGTTGACCCATTTTGAGTTGTCCTCTAGTGGTGGTGAAGTTTAGGTCTTGATCCTATTCAAAATTATAAAATGATTATCACTCACTTTAGTCAACTCTTATAGGGTTAATATCATAAATTCACTATAAAATAGCATCAATGGCCTCATTTAACAAGAATAAAAGAAAGACACAAGCACACATGGACATCCTAATCTAACATAAGGAAATTGTAATTTGAGACCTAAGGGATGAATCTAATTCAATCATTTCCAAAGAGAGGTCTTCATCAATATTCAAATACTAAATGACACCATGAAGATGCAAGGGGTTCATTAATATGGGCAAAGTACTTTATCCACCTTTGGGGATTGGTATTATTTCTATGGTAGGTTTAGATCTAACCTTTGTCTCTTCATGTTTTGCACACATTTACACTTAATGCATATCTATAATCTAAGGTTCATGAGTACAACACACGTACACAACAATATTTCTAACAACCATTTATGGAAGTATAAACCACCAAAATGGGTGATTGACTAAGGTGAACCCCTATATACCCACCCACACACATCAATTTCATAATAGACTTGCAAATTATCAAACTTGTGACTACAAACCTGAAAACTAGTTGTTGAGACCTTTCTAAACAAGTTGGATAAACTTTTCTATAGTGTTTTGGGAACATTTCCTTCTTCTCTTAAAGTGTCCAGATACTTTAGTACCAAGTTGAGTTGTTCCTAGAGGTTTGAGAAAATAGTGTTTTTTGAACTTTATATCCAGATCACATATTTGCAAGAAGAAGTTCAATCATAGCTTTAGATCCATGATTTTCAAAGAGAAAAGGTACATTCCCTTGCACAATTCAAGGTAAGTACTTTATTATTCATTTCATCTTTTATCATATACCTATTTTCATATCTTAATTGGGTTGATTGTATATGTTTAACACCTAGATCTATTAGCTCAATGTTCACTCACATTACATATCTTTAATCAAATTTCATTGCATGAAACATACCTCACTTGTATATTTCCTTAATGAGATTTTGATTTAGTAATGGCATCCCTTAATCATAGTTAAGGTTTTTCTGTTCTAACTTGAATTGAATTGAATTTATGCTTGGAAGTTCCTCTTTCTCTTGTATTGAATGACTTAGGGTTAAATTAATCATATTGTCTTGTCTAACTTGTATTGATAGACTTATTGATGATACTTTCACAATTGAACATTTTCATGAACCGAATGTGAACTTTCCTTTAATCTTGATCTTTATTTTACACACATTACATTTATGTTCGTGTTGTTACATTTATAAACATTAAAATAAAATAAAAAATCCTCACTTTATTAGATTTTCATTTCATTGTTACTTAAAGGAAAATAAAAAATTAAGTTCACCTCATTTCATTGTGAGTAGTTTACTTTACTTTCAATATGTCTTATTTCTTTCATGAGTAATTTGATGATGCATTCATTAGTGAATCTCATAAGGTATCTAGTAATGAAGTGGTGGATGTAACAAATGAAATATTATGTGAATCTATTCCTCCATAATATTCCTCTACATCTTTCCAAGCCAACCTTTATGCTATGTTTTTATCACGATTTCCTTTGTGCAAGACTATTTGTAATGTTGAGCTTATTAAACTAGCTCTATTTTATAAGCATCTTGTAACTCTCAAAGGATGTCCTCCTCAACAAACCCTCATTATTGTTATGGGTTTTCCTCAAAATAATGAGCCTCTTATAGTTCTTAAATGAAATACCAATTATGCTATGGTATCACATACCTATCAAACACAAAAAAATCTTCAATCTACTATTCTAGTTGTTCCTACCTCTTTAATGCCTTTTCAACTAGTGCTTCCCTAAGCACCTCATTTTTCCAGTTGCTTAGAAAATGAGTATGATCTTGTTGAGAAGTTTTGTGCTAATCGCACTAAAATCTCCTCATGGAAGCTTATCTAAACTTCCCCTACTTATCATGAAGCTTTGTAAATGACAATGTCTACCTTTCCTATTCTACCACCTAATCAAGATAATATCAACTCCTTTTTGGAGTGTATGCATGTTGTGTCAACTCCTCAATTTGTCTTTAATCAAGAAGGTTTTCCTCCTAAAGAGGTGAAAAATCATTATGATTCTCTTATGGTTGTTAATCTCATTAATGGAATCCTCATTCATAGAGCTTTGATTGATAACAGATTGGGCTTAATTTTTTGTAGTTTAGACAAGCTAAAAGGTGTCAAAGCCAATATGTTCACTATTAAACTTGATAATATTCATATTCATGGATTTGATAACATTTCTAAGAAGACTTTGGGAATTATAACATTTCCTATCGAGGTGGATTTGGTTATCTTAGATACTCCAATTCATGTGATGCATAGTCCTCTAAATTAGACCTTGGTCGTATAACATTATGATATTCCCTTCTATCTTCATATTAAAGTAAAATTCATTTATAACAATCTGATGTACACTCTTTATGTGGATGATAAAACTAATGTTTGTTTAAACACTAAGTCTACTAAAGCATTAGAACCAAGTGAATAAAAAGGAGAGACTAAGTCTTAAAATGGAACTTAACCAGATGAAGAACCTTCCTCTTCCACTCCATTTGAGAATTATTGGATCACTTTAGATTTCACACATACCTTCATTGGATAATATCAAGTTTTTGACCTTTCTTTTTTGAGACCTCAACAAGAACCTAAAAATGAAATGTTTGTGTGTCCTCCTCTGTTAGGAGAACTAAGTAATACATTTGTTGGTGCTTCAACTAATGAAACCATTGAGACTATAAAACCTAATTATTATGATATAGTAGCCTATGAAGCAGATTTATCTTTTATGGTTCCATTCATAAGATTCTCAAGGATTATATTGTTGGCATTCTTGCTAAATTTGTTAGAAAAATGAACATGTTTCTGCACTTAGACAAATCTTTGAAATGATACATAAATATTAGATGTACTTGAAACAACAAAAATTTTCCTTTGGAGTCAATAATGGAAAAATCCTTGGATTCATTTTCTCTAGTAGGGGCATCGAGGTGAATACTAAAAACAATGATGCTATCATTAACATGCCTCCACTGTAAAGTATTTAACAACTTCATAGTTTACAAGGGAAGATATAGGCTATTTATAGATTTCTTTCACATATGGAAGATCGTATTATTCATTTCACTTCTTTTCTTAGGAAGGATATTATGTTCTCTTGGAATAAATATTGTAATATTTTATTTGAAAAATTCAAGAATTTAACTCGCTAACCCTCTTATCTTTTATTGACTACCAAATAAGGTATTCTTTCTCTACACCTTCGCTTCTTCAAAAGTGTTGAGTGTCATCTTTTTTTAGCATGATAAAGATGGTAAAGAACATCCTATGTATTGAAAAATTCATAAATTTATTAATTATGAGACCCAATACACCATGATCAAGAAATAATATCTTACATTATTATTTCTATTCAAAAACTCATACATTATGTCCTTAGTGTAGTGGTTAATGTCAATATGAAATTTGATCCTTTGAAACACCTACACGCTCCTCACAAATTTTTATTTAAAAATCATTTCTCATAAATATATTAAAGGGAAATCCTTAACTAATCACATAGAGAAGGATACTTCATCCTTTTCCATGTCAAAACCTATGGAATTCCCTTATGATTTTATCTTACCAATTGAAATGGATGATTCTTGAGAATTATACTTTGACAAATGTAGATATCAGATTGGGTATGGTGCAAGTGTCATAGTAATAGCCCTATCTAAGAAACATATTCCTCTATCCTATAAAACTTAATTTTTGTTGCACTAATAATATAGTTGAGTATGAAGCCCTAATATTGGGATTAAAGGTATCTTTTCCTCTATACATTATGCATATCAAGATATTTGGTGATTTATAATTAATTGTGCAAAAAATAAATGATCAAGAAAATAATGATAAATTAACTAATTATTTTGACCTTTCTATAGGTATTCTTGGGATTTCCTTCCTTCTCTATTAAAATATCACCTAAGATAGATAATAAGCATGTTGATGTTATGGCTAGTCCAATGTCCCTCATTTCTTTAGATGATGGTGTGATAAATTTTTAATTTACCATTCAAACCTTGTCAAATATTTCTATCTTTGAGGATACCTCATTAGATATCACTTTCTTTAACATGCATCTTGATGAATGGTATTTTCATGTCTATCATTATTTTAAGGATGATTCATTTTATGGACTAGAAACTAGGATTTATAGAAATAGAATTTGGAAGCTTGCACTTCATTACATCATTCTTGCATATGTTCTCTATAAGAATTCTTATGATGTCCTTTTTCTTATATGCCTTAGTAAAAATGATATCCCTGTAGACCTACAATAATCTCATGTTGGATCCTATGAGGACCTTTCTAGTGGAAAGATATTAGTTAACAAACTCCTTTTCATGGCATACTATTGGAAAACTATGGAAGAAGATTCATGTACTTTTTGCAAAAATGACCAAAGTGTTAGCATCATAAAAAATTGATTCATGCTCCCACTTATGCATTATTCTCACAAGCTCCTCTCTGGCACTTAAGTATATGGGGCTTGGATCTCATTGGTAAGATATCTCCCTCTTCTTCTCAAAAAATACATACATTCTTATAACTACTGACTACTTTACTAAGTAGATAGAAGTTGTCCCTCTTTGTTCAACTACTACTAAGTTTATTTGTGATTTTATTATTCAAAATATCATTTCTCAATTTGGTATTCCCATGGTGATAATTTATAATAATGGAACCCCATTTAAGAATAAAGAAGTGAAAATTTTCTTGGATAAATATTGTGTTCATCAATGCTTTTATACCCCTTATTTTCCTCAATCTAATGATCAAGAAGAATCTTCTAATAAGATCATTGATAAAATCCCTAGTAAGACAATTGATAAACACACTAGGGGTTGGCATACACTATTGACCTATAATATTTGGGCCTATATTGAACAAGTGTTTTCACTGGGACTAGAATATCACCTTGCAATATTGTTTATGGAGCAGACACAATTATGCCTTTAGGGCCAAATATTCCTTGCTTGAGAGTTTCATTGAAAGGTATAATTTATTAGGATACTTTTAGAGAATAAAAATTACAAGATCTTGAGATTCCTTCTTTGAAATTTCTATTCAAACATATCAGTGCTTTGGAAAATTTAATGGCCTATCAAAAAATGTTAACAAAAGATATGATGGTAAAGTGATTGAGCATTCCTTCTTGGTTGGTGACTTAGTTCTTTATGAAAATAAAAGAAACGTGAACGTATTACCTAGTGAAAATGGGAAGTTTAGTTCTAATTCACTAGGTCCTTACATTGTTAAAAAAGTGTGTGGCTCTGGTGCATATAGAATTGCTTATATGAATAGTGTGCCTCTTAAGGAACCTATTAATATTATTCATTTGAATTATTAGTATGATTAATTCAAGATTTCATATTATTTCTTATTATGTTCTTACATTTTCCTTTTGAGGATTCTCTTATGCTTCCTCAAACTGTAATGTATAATGTTTTCATTAAATGTTGTACTTTAAAATGTTAAGTGTCTATCTTTTGTTATCATCCCATATTTATTCCTTCAATTTTTTATGTTATTAATAATACAAGAGATTAATAATAGAAATAGAAATAGTGATAGTAAACACATATGTACAATATATATCATCAAAAAAAATTTGGTATACAAAGTAGGCAATGTATAAAATATGCCTGATATCAAAATAGTACATCATATCTCATCCTTAGGACTGTGAGATTTGGATCTCTCAGATCTATGGGATAATGATGGTGTTTCATGTGTGTAGTTGTAGTGTATATATAGCTCTAGGATGATCTCATCTTTTATAGATTCTATAATTTGCATTGCCACTACCATAGCTCATGCTCTAGCCGCTCCTCCTTCTTTGACCTCAACTATAGCTCCACTACAATGGGTGTAAAGATATCCCTATGTCTCATAGGATCTCACATCCTATCATAGTGCACCTATGATGTGGATGGAATAATTTATGTCACAACCATATCTCTCAGGATATCTCTTATGAAGGATCTACACTTCTCAATGATAATTGTATATCACATTTGAGTATACATTATTTATCATATATTTCTAAATTTTGCATTAGTCAAAATTATATCACAATTTTCTCATACTTGGATTTCCCTCATGGAATTCAAGGTCTATTTCTCAAAGAAGTGGTGTGGGAGCTAGTTAACTATTCTCTCCTTACTCTGCATGTCTTGTCTAGAGTGCAGGCATCACTATGTGAGCTTTTTCTGCTCAATATCATAAGGGCATATCCTTTATAGGGGATGGTGGTGCCTCATCTACTATCCTTCCCACTACTAGAACTTCCTTCCTATCTTATACCTCCATAGAATCCCCCAGTAGTGGTAGCTCCTATTCCTCCTCTTCATCCTCATCTCTTCACTAAACCTAAAATATGGACCTAGATCTGTAGTAGGATAGTAATCCTAGAAAAAGTGTCTCACGCTAAATGCTCACATATCATAGATAGTCCTTTGACACTCCTGTAACTTAAAATGTAAGAGGGACCACAACATCAATTGGGTTCTTAGTATCTATCAACTCTATATCATCAATTGCCAATTGTGATATGAAAAATATCACATCACCCTATCAGAATAGTAGGATACCACAATATAATCATGTATACCCTCTAATAACCTTCATCTCTAAATCCATCTATTATGTATAGATGAGGGTGACCATGTTATCACATGAGTCAAGTTCTCCAAAATATCATGTTTGGCTCTATGGGTACATGAACACTCTCAATGACTCATCTAGGATTCCCAAAGGACATTTAGCATGCCTAGTGCATTTAATGTTCTAAAAGGCCCACACCTGTATGAGTGTGCATATAATAATTATATGTCACTAGTATCTTATGAATCTCTTGAGCTTGTAATATAAGTGCATGAGCATGATCTAACCCATCACATACACTATTGATCACCTCTCTATGTATTTAACTATATGAGTTAGAGGATTTCTAAAGACATGTCCCATTGTATCAAACATCATCATTGTATCAAACATGCAGAGTATGAGTTGCATGGGTAAAGGAGTTTGTCCAAATAAGATTCCCTTTAGGATAACCTGATCAAGTCTAGAATTCTCATGTATTATTCAAAATATATGCTAATATCTCCTAGAGAATATTTGACTAGTGGTTTAACCATCAATCCTCAGATTGAAAAATGTAAGATCTAGTATACATCCTCTAGGGTGATGGTCACATGTCCAATAGGTAGATGGAATGAGCATTTATCTTGGTCTCATCTCTCCATCAATGCTAATAGAAAGACCCTATGAAAGTATATATGAGGTAGTAAAGCTACCCAATAGAGGCCAATATCCTTAATGATCTATGTCTCATCTATTCCTAGCTCTCCTATATGGTTATGAACATAGATCATGATGTTCGACATGTAGTGCTCTCTCATTACTCATAACTCTTGTAATGGAAACATCATGGACCCTAACTAGTATTTTTCATTGAATGGAAATATCTCAACATCAAAATTTGAATTTTGATCTACTCAAGTATAGGTCAACTTGCATCCTAGCATACAGTTTGACTTCCTAGGAACATGCCATGTTCTTATCACTGGATGCATATTTTACCTTTTTCTCCATCTTCTTTGGTTTCACCTCCTCATTGTCTTTCAATGATAGCTTGGACTTGAAAGCAGATTCGAGATTCTCAGGATTATAGCTATCAAATTTGGATAGCTCAAATGTAGTGAGTCTTCCTACTATACCTTCAAAAGTTAGTATGTTTCCTGGTACACATCTTAATTCTTGTATGGCTGAAACTCTACTAGCATAGATGGGGAGAAAGGATCTTAAGAATTTTCTATTAATAGTGTCATCTTCCAAATGACCACCCAAACTTCTTATTGCACTTACTACTTCTTTCATTCTAGAGGCATATTGAGTAGCATTCTCACCTTCCTCCATTTTAATATCATCAAACTTTCCTCTGAGGCTTTCTCTTTTTACTCTTTGAACATTCTGATCTTCTCCATAAATATCAATCAAGGTTTTCCACATCTTGAATATAGATTCACATCCCTTGATGTCATCAAATTCAACATAGTTGAGGGTAGAGGCAATCTCCAACATTGTCTGATTATGCTCATTTTTCTTCATATCTTCTATTGTGGGTACAGCTGGATCAACATGTTCTAATTCAATTGAGGTTTGTGCATGGTCACTTATTGATCTAAGGTGAAACTTCATTAACTTTTTCCATGCAGTGAAGTTATCTCTGTTGAGCTTGAGAACTTCTCTCTTGGACATCTTGATCTTCTTGCTTCTAGTACCTTTAAACTAAATCTACAAATGGCCCTGATACCAATTGTTAGAAATACTTTAGAATAACTAAGAGGGGGGGTGAATTAGTTATTCAAGGTCCAAATGTCTTAATAAATTTTTTTCTCCAAGTAAAGTGAGCATATTAAACTATTCATCCATCCAAGCTTAAACTTGCCTACATAGCAAGTTACTGAAAATCAACATGCAAGAATAACACATGAAGAATCCACACATAACACAGTGATTTATGTGGAAACTCAATTTGGGAAAAACCACCACTAACATGCTACTCAATTCTCACTCTTCTGAAGTGATGCCTTGTGAAAGGCCTGCCCTTTTAAAGGCTACAACACACTATTAAATGTGACCTAGTTAAAGGATTTAACCACCCTATTAGAAGTGGGCCTAGTTAGAGGACTTTAAAACATTCACTTGGAATGCTACCCTATTAAAGGATTTACAAATGGCTATTAAACCAACCTAAATCCATAGGATTTTACCCTAACTAATACAATTGTTAGAAAGTAACAACAAGGGCTTTTGACCTAATACGACTCACAACTTAACTTGCAGATTTTAGATCTCAGTTCAGTTCTCACAATTTGCCTGGCTTTTAGTCTCTATGGCTCTGATAGCTTGTCCTCCATTCAAGCTTTATCTCCTTGAGTCCCACGCTTGATGTACCAGTGCAATCTCCTATATTACAACTTATCGAAGCAGAGTCTTTGTGCTCTATTCCTTTCTCTCAATGCCTTCTCCTTGACACCCTTCAACAACTTCACAACTTGGCACCCCAGCAACTCTTACTTCTTGGCCTATGACTCCTTAAATAGAAGTCTAGAATACTTTTCCCACTTGAATCTTCCCGCTATTTCTTTTAATTTGAATGGATTAGGTAGGATTCAATGAATCTACCCCATATCTTGTTCCTTCTAAAAACATTAGGAAGAATCCTCTTTGAATTCGTCAAAAAAATAATTTACCTTAAATTTTGTGCCTCCATCTCATCATCCTTATCCTCCATCTAGTTCACAAAATTCAAGGTAACAAACTTGTCAGCTCAGATCTGACGAATCTTTGACTTTTCAAATAATGCAGCAACTCAGCACTATTGAAAGTTTGGTTCTTGGCACATGCTATGTTACTTAGCACCAACTACATTTTACTGATGCTTGACACCTATTGTGGATTCACTTGTCATCCACTAATTTTTCTAATGCTCGACACTTATTACTTGCTTGGCACCTAAACTTGCTCGGCTCCTTCTGTATCACTCAACACTCACTAGATTTTGCATTTTCTCGGCACTAACTGAAAATCTGCTCGGCATGAACTAGCTTGCTCGACACCCACTAATGAACTTAGTCAAGCTATGCAAACAACTTTCTTCTAGATTTTCTAAGTGTGGCAACCTCTGTATCTATAAGTATACTATCAATACATCATTTTATCATTGTCTTAACTGATCCTTGCACTTTATTAAAAAACCATAACTCAACCTTTCCCTTAGGTTTTTTTGTTACATCTTGTTGATTAAATCCTTTTTATCAATCAACTAAGTGATAGTACTTGAATCTTATAAGCAATTGTCATTCTAGCAAATAGCAAGTTTGACAGCAGTGACAAAACAATGATTGGAAACATTCTTTATCAATAATCTCCCTCTTTGCAAACAATCTTCCTTCTTCAATAGTGGTCTTTTCAATCAGATTTCCAACAAATTTTACTTGTTCATAAATGGACTTGAAAAAAATGGGACATGAATGCAAGAATATTCCCAATTGTGGGTTCAGATCTATTCTCCATGAGTTTATGAATCTAGGACGAAATGACCCCAAAGTAGTGTTCGTTAAGTTTGAAATGATGTTGATGAGATTGGATGGATTCAAGAATCTATAAAAGACCTGGTGGGAAAATGCACCCAAGAAGACCCATAATAAAGTTGTTATTTTATTAAAGAAACTTCATGTAAAGAAGAAAATTAAGAGATGGAATAATAGGTTTTCATAAAAATATTTTTTGAGAAACTCTAACAAGAGACGGAGATAAGAACTTTGAATGAGAAATTTGTTGTTGATGGAATGTGGGAGGTCAATTTTGAGATTGAAAAATAATTGAAATAAAAATGAAAGAATTCTTCAGTGGGAGGAAACCTTCTAGAGGAAAACTTCAAGGGAGACATGGCTTAATGAGGGAAAGAAATATACTTGCAAGTTATTCCATAATTTAGTTAAATTCATAAGGGTAGTTAATAATAATTTCTCTATTTAAAATAAGAAAAGGAATGTGTTGAAAAATAAAGCATCTATTTTCAAGGAAGGGGTGAAGCATTTTACTAAGGCCTCGAATGTAGATTAGTGCATTAATGGTGGTAGGTATAATATCTTAACCAAAATTTCAACATGTGCAAGTGATGCCCAAAATACAATGTTAATGATATCAATCTGAATTGAAGAGGTTAAATGCACACTTTTTCATTTAGGAGGTGAGAAAACCCCTTCCCTTAATGTTTTCCTTGCTATTATCTTTCTAAAAAACTCAGATCTCTTTGTTAAGGACATTTGGAAGGTCACGAATGAATCAAAGGAGGTGGCTTTATCTTAAAAGATTTTAAAGACACATTTATTTCTCTTATCCCCAAGAAGGATCTACACTCCTTTAGTAACTAATGGTTGATCTCTTTATCCAACAAATTCTACAAAAAATATTTTTACGGTAATACCAAATAGATTGAATTGTATACTAAATAATTTTATTTCCCCATAGAAAAGAGGTTTCTCTCCAAATAGATCAATTTATGAGGAGGTTATTGTAGCACATGAAGCTATCCAAACAATTCATAAATCACGTATAGAGAGAATTTTGGTGAAGCTAGATATAAAACATATTTATGATTAAATTAGGAAGAATTTATTCCTAACAATTCAATTCTATGAAAATTGTGAATTTTTGAATAGTGGGTGAATTGGATTAGTGACTAAATAAAACTCCTCAGGTCTCATTCATTTCTAATGGAATCCCTCAAGGTTCCTTTGAAGGGGAAACATGTATTAGATAGGGACATCCAATATCTCCATTCTTTTTTATTATGATGTTTGAAGCCTTGAGAAGACCTATTTCAAGGAATAGAAAAGAAGGAAGTTGGAAGGGTATAAAAGTGGCAGTTAGAGTTAGAGGAAATGTCATACTTTTAGTTTGCAGATGACACTCTCTTGTTTGGTGTCTTCTCTCTCAGAGAAGCAATCATTATGTTGGAAACTTTAGACAGGTATAGAAGAGCATCTAGACAAGGTATCAATTGTTAAGTCCAAATTTTTTGTTCTTCTATACACTATGTCAAAAGGTAAGGGAGATTTGTATGATTTTGAAAATAAGAGTGGGTTTTGTTCCAAGGAAGTATTAGATATTCCCATTTTAGTGGTACAAGCAAAGAAACATTATGGAAGAAACTAGTAGATGATTATTGAAACATAGAAGGTTGAAAGAGTGCGTGGTTGTCAAATGTAGGGAGGATTTTGATGCTAAAGAATCTAATCTCAGCTACACCGCTTTTTAAAATGATGTGCAAGAGAATTCCTACGAAAAACATAAGGAAATTTGAGTAGAGAAAGTGTAAGTTTTTTTTGGAAAGGAGAAAAGAAGTAGGATAAAGTTCCACTACTTGCATGTGATAAAATTTTCACTAATAGAAAAAGTGGGAAGGGGAGACTAACTTTAGATTTTGGAGTTTTTTGTATGAAGCCTTAATAGAAAAACTAGCATGGAAAAGACTCATTGAGATAATATTTTTCTAATTAAATGAAAAAGGAGTTTGAAATTTCAATATTTGGAGAGATTAAATTCTTTGTTGGATTGCAAGTGTATTAGATGAATAAAGGTGTTTACATTACTCAATCCAAGTATATCAAAGAATTTTTTAAGAATTTTGGTATGGACGACTCAACTAATTGGAACACCTACGGTAACTTGACATAAATTGTCAAAGAATGATGATTTCTATTGAGGTGAATCAAACATTATACATATTAATGATTGGAAAACTACATTATGTTGTACATAGAAGACCTGACATTGCATTAGTAGTTGGAATTGTTTCTAGATTCTCTACTTATAATCCTAGAGAAAATCATATGATGGCAGTAAAAAAGATACTAAGATACTTGAAAGGAACAGAAGACTATGGACTATGGTACAAGAAAAGTGATAAATTTGAGTTGAAGGTTTACACAAATGTTGATTGGGTAGGAAATTTTGATCATAGAAAAAGTACCAATGGAAGGGTTTTCTTTTTAGGAAGAAGATTGATTTCATGGACAAGAAAGAAGAAGAACTATATTTCTTAATCTATAGTAGAGGCTGAGAATGTTGTTGTGGTAATAAATTATTCAAATATTGTGTGGATCAAGAAATTTTTCAAAGGAATGAAGGAAGAGATCACTAAACCTTTTGTTATATATTGTGATAACACAAGTGTTATAAACATAGGAAAGAACCATGTGATGCATACAAAGACTAAGTATATTGAGATCAAGTATCATTACTTGAGAGAGTTGAGAGATAGAGTTGACAAGGGGACTTATCAATGAATCAACACATGAACCAAATAGTGATTTGAACCTGCAAAACTAAGCTGTAAACATATAGATCAAAACCCTAGCATTTTATTTCTAATCATTGTAAAAAACTCGTATTGAAATCCTTTTAATTAAAGGCTGACCTAACAGTCATTTGAAGGACTTAACAATCTATGTAAATGCTTTAGCAAGGTGACATTCTAAAATGGAATGATCAAAGTCCTCTATAAAGGCCACTCCTAATAGGGTGATTAAATCCTCTAACAAGGTCACATTTAACAGTGTGTATTGTAACCTTTAACAAGGTTGGTTCTTAGTAGAGCTCACTTCTAAAGAGTGAAAAGTGGTGACATGTTGCTGGTGGTTTTTCCCAAATTGGGTTTCCATGTAAATGATGCAATGCAAGAGAGGAGAATCCCCAAAGGAGATGTCCTAGCCCCCAGCTAATAACCATACAATGAAAATAGAATAACAATGCAAGATCTGATACCAATTACAATAATTTATTCATAGATATAACTATTACATGTAATGTGTCGGGTTGTAAGGCCTTCCTAGTTATGGCCAAATATAAAGCAATTGCAATAACAGTTTTGCAAGATCCCTCAAGATCCAACCCAAAAACTAGCTAGTCCAAATCTAAACTTTGGTAGAAACTTCCAAGGAAGATCTCAACTTGTGCTCACAAGCTCACCAAGAAATCTCCTTGTTTTCCAAGCCACAACTACTAACCCTTCTCAAACTTTACCCAAGATCCAAGTGTAAACTACCTCACATTCAACACTCTATCGACATACTCTAGAAATCTTCTCTCACTTAGCTACTCCATCTTCCATGCTCTTCTCCAAGCTGGATGATTAGTCACAATCCTACTATAAATTGCCTCACATTTGGTGCTCTGTCCATAGACTCAAGAAAAATTTACTCTAAAGCTGCTCTCCACACTCACTCCTCCTCCCCCAAATGAATAATAATTAAAGAATTCACCACAACCCCTACTTATACCAATCTAATCCACAAGTCATCCCAGAGTGCCAAAAACTAACATTAAATACTTGAAGAGCCATAAGTCGGCCTCCAATCGAAATTAAATGTCAAAAAATTGATACCCAAGAAAAATCATGATATCTCCTAGCTCTGATTGAATTAGAACTCATGCTTTGAACCAAGGTTAGTAATTTAGGTCTTCTAAAAAATCTTAAGCTCTATAAGGTTGTTTCATTAAGGATATCTTCAAATTCATCTTGGAATTCATGTACAGAAACCCATCACGCAAACTGACAGAAATTGATACTCCAAGATAATTGCCATCTCTCCCAACTTATAATGAATTAGGACTAGTGACCTTAACCAGAGATAGTACTCTAGGCCCTCTTCAATCCCTAAAATTTTTAGGTTCTCAAAATTGCATACAATTAATTATATGGCTCACAACAGGCACCCAAAAACCAGAAAACACAGTTCCAACAGTAATGTAAAACGGCTCAAACTTCAACTCAATCCATTCGATCTTTATGAAATCATGAGGAAAGATTATCCAATGTGTCTCCAACAAATCCTTGACCATGAAAATCATAACTCCACCAAAATCCAAGCTTGATGCTCCTGCATCAGTAAAATCCTAGTCTCAAACTTATGATGAATGTTTTATATTTGATTAATTTTACATTCAACAAAGTATGTTATGTTTAGGATAGTAAATTTTTTATCAGTACACTAAAGACCGAGAAACAAGAGGATTAGAAAAATAGTAAATGTTTAACTTTTCAAATGGTACTTATGGACCTTGAGTAACTGATTCACCCACCCTCCCCCCCCAATTATTCTAAACATTTACAACAATATTTGCATGAGTTGAGGTGTTATCATCTAGAGATATTGCAAAGAAAGAGTATGTAATGAATTGACAGAGGGAGTTGACAATACAAATATTGAAGATTTTGGATTGCATAGTAACTATTGAGGTATTTTTTTCAATGACAAAGAGGGAGATTGTTGAAAACTACAATTGGAGCAATTATTATGTTGTCATTGATGTCAAACCTATTGGTAAGATAAAGTTTCAAACCTACTAGAGATACATTTACTAATAGTGTAGAGTACCATATCATTTGATTGATAAAGAGGATTTGAAAAGAAGAGATAGAAAGGTGAGGTAGTGAGTGTTGATAAGCGGTGAGAAGTTAAGAATCATTGAGTTACAATGGGCACTTGATAAGTTAGTCCTTGACAAGACAATGTGTTGTTCAATCAATTCATGAAGAGAAGAAGATATTTGAATGAAGCTTAGAGTTTGAACAAGTCAAAAGGATAAGCTTTACTGAGTATCAATATCGATCAGTCAATGAAGGAGCCGAAGTAGAAGATTAAGGAACTTAAGTAGAAGTTGAGTGATAGTTATTGTTGAGAAAATGTATGAAGTGTTAGTAGTGACTAAGCATAGTTATGTTGAGTGAGCCTATTTATGTTGAGGGAGAAAATTTAGTGTGTGTCGAGCTACACAGTGATGACCATGCTAAAGAACACAATGATTGTCGAGTGATAAAAGGTTATAGTTTGAGAAAGAATTGAATTTGAGGCTGACATAGTTGGAATTTTGAATTAGTCAAAGCAAGTGGAAGATAAGGATTAATGAGATGACATTTTAAATTCATGATAAGAGTTTCTTAACAGATCAATTCCAAGGATTTGATCAAATGTTTCTAGAAGTAGGAGAACAAAATGATGGAAGGATTCAATGAATATGGCCAAACCCTAAGATCAACAATGATGTTCAAGCAGAAGAAGATTGAAATTACCTATTTAAGGAGGCATAAGAGATGTTTTCTAAGGTTGGTTTGTTATTTATTTGCAATATTAAGGAGAAGCTATGAAGATCAAAGTAGCAGAGGAAAAGTGTGAAGAGTTTGGTGAAGTGTGATTACTTGAGGAGATACCAAGTAGATTAGTGATGGAGATGTGAATAGGGGTCAATTAATGAACCAATAGATAAGAGTATGGAGATCTAAATTTGAAAATTAAGTTATATTCTACAAATCAAATCTACTGTTACATTCTAGTCATTGTATCATTGAAAATCCTTTAATCAAGGTTGACCTAACAATCATATTGTAAATCTTTTAATCAAGGTGACATTCTAATGGAATAATCTAAAGTCCTCTAACAAGGTCACTCCTAATAGGGTGATTAAATCCTTTAACACAGTCACATTTAATAGTGTGTTGTATAACCTTTAACAACTCACTTTAGAAGAGTGAACAATTGGTAGCATATTACTTTGTGGTTTTTTCCAAATTGGTTTTTCACGTTAAATCCTGGTGTCAAAAGTGTTATTTACATGTGTGGATGTTATTTTTATGCATCCTACTTTTACTGTAGTTTATTACTAGCAGTCAGAATATATAGGAAATTGAGAGTTAAGAAATTGCATGAAAAGTTGATTTGTTGATTATATGCTATATAGACAGAGTCTTTTTATGAGATTGATTAATTTGTTTGACATTAGTGAAAGTTGAATTTGTACATATGGACCTGAGGATAATGGATTCACCCCCGCTCACCCCTCTCTTATTTATTCTAAATCATTATAACATTTGGTATGAGAACATTGGTACTTGTAAGGAAAGTTTGAAGGACTCAAGTCAAAGATCAAGATGTACAAGAGAAAGATACCTAAGTTGAACAATGGAAACTTTCCAAATGGAAAAGACTAATGATATTGCACTTATCTAGTATTAGGGAATCCACATCACACTACTTGGACAATGAATACATTGAGGTTCCTAGACCTATGATAGTTAAACAAATGAAAGAGAAGTAGGAGCGTAACTAAAGGATGATTGAACTTATAGTAGTCCTAAGTTATGTAGAATTTGATGATGTTAAGGAATGTTCTACTACAAAGAAAATGTGGGACAAGTTGGAAAAAATCCATGGAGGAGACTAAAATGTGTTGAGAGCTAAAGTAGAAATCTTGAGAGGAAAATTTGATGACATGAGAATGAAAGAAGGTGAGACTATTGCACAGTATTGTGGCCAAATCAAAGAAGTGGTGAATTCTATCAAAGGATCTAGAGGAGACATGTCAGATAAGACTATGATAAGTAAGGCATTGATGATTTTACTTCCTATCTATGTAATTAGAGTATCTTTGATTCAAGAATTAAGATGTACACCTGGTAATGATCTGACCTTAAATACTTTAATTGGTAGACTTACTAATTTGAATTGTTAAACTTTGGTAATTATTCCCCTACTATTGTTGAATGTTCATTTAAAGCACAAATGACCCTTGTTGGATTTAAGAAAAAGAAAAAGGGAAAATCTATAGAAAGTGATAGTGGAGCTGATGATGATCTTGATGAGCTTGAAGCATTATAAGCTAGAAGACAACCTAGAGGAAAATTAAAATACAAAGGAAAACTTCCTATTATTCATTTCACATGTAACAAAGGTGGTCATATTGCTTCAATATGTCTTGGTAGAGATGAGAAGGAGGAACGGAAAGACTTCAAGTACTAAATAATAGAGATGATAGAGGTAAAAAATACTACAAGGATAAAATTAAGAAATCTTGCTATATTGTTGAAGAGGATGGTTCTAACAGTAATTTTGATGATCATGATGAAGAAGTTGTTTATGTTGCAACAAAAGATTTTTCTGATGAAGATGAGAAAACTACATTGATTTCACCTGTGAGTAAGATTGATAGATGGATAATTAATAGTGGTTTCTCACATCATATGACTAGTGGTACAAGTAAGTTCGAGAACTTAGAACATTATAATGAAAGTAGTGTTTAGTTTGGTAATGATGCACCATGTTATCTGAAAGGAAAAGGATCAATTAAATTGAATGAAAAGATCAAATGTGATAATACATATTGGGTTGATGGTTTGAAATATAACTTGTTGATTGTGGCATATTTGATAAGTTCAGGCTTTAGAGTTGATTTCCAGAACAAGAAGGCAATGATTTATGATGCTACTATTGAACTAGATGGAAGTGGAGAGAAAATAAGAAGTAACTTGTTCTACCTATACCTATTTAAAGATACTTGTCATTCATATGATGTGAATATGTTTGGTTATGGCATAAGAGGCTATGTCACATGAACTTTGATAATTTGGTAAGCATTAGTAAGAAGATAAGAGCTAGAAAGTTACCAAAATTAAGCAAACCCGATAAAGTAATGTGCAAACAATGTTAAATAGGTAAAATGACTAAGTCTAGTTTCAAGAGAAAGACCTATTCTTCTGATGATATTTTTGATTTGGTTCATACTAACTTATGTGGCCATATTGGAGTACAAAGCTATTATGGTGACAAATATTTCAATCTATTTGTTGATGAATTTTTTAGAATGATGACTATGATGTTTCTTAAGGAAAAATATGATGCATTTCAAATATTTAAGTGGTATTTAGCTAGGTTTGAAAAATAAATAGGAAAGAGTTTAAAATGTTTGAGATTAGATAGAGGTGGTATATTCATCTCAGTTGAGTTCAACATATTCTTCAATGACAAAGGAATCAAGAGGCAAATGATTCCATCAAGGACTCCACCACAAAATGGTATAGATTAATGAAGGAATAGATCAACTATGGATTACACAAGGACATTGATGATGGTGAAGAATGTTTTATAGAAGTACTAGAGAGAAGTTGTAAGCACCACATTCTACACTTTGAGCTGAGTTCAAGTGAAGAAAGGAACAAACAAAACACCTATTGAACTTTGGTATGATTATGCACCAAACATAAATTATTTTAATGTTTTTGGATGAAAGTGTTACATATTGTAAGATTCAATAAAAGGTAAACTTGATGCAAAAAGTGACGAAGGCATATTTCTAGGTTATTCTGCTAAGAGTAAAGCTTATAAGTGTTTGAATTTTAGCACTAACAAAATAATGGAAAGTGCAAATGTTAGAGTCGATGAATTTGCAAAAAAGAATGAAGAAGAATGCAAGAAAGAACCTTAAGATTATAGAAATTTTGTCTACATCTATGAAGGTGAACCTAGTACCTTACCTAAACCAGAGAAGGTGGCTTCCGAGCATCAGCAACCAAGCATTGTCAAGGTTCTATAGAAGAGTTATTCCCATCATCACAATGTGGGAGCTGAGTGATAGATAGAGATTGTCGACCATCAGATAGAGGAAGTAGAGTTATAGCCATAAACAACTGAAAAAGAAAAACATGCAAAATTTAGTGAACAACAAGAAGAAGAAAGAAAATTTAACCTATATTGGAAAATTATGTGAGAAGACATCATGCACCATATCAAATCATTGGAGAAAAAGATTCAAGAGTCATGACAAGAATAAAATTGAAGAATGACACATGCTTATTACGTGAATTTGAGCCTAAAACTATCAAAGATGCCTTGGAGAATGAATATTGGAAAGAAGTAATGAAAGAATAAATTGAACAAATTGAGAAGAACAAGACTTGGTTTTGGTATCCAAATGAAAGGATAAGAATGTAATTGGAACTAAGTGGGTGTTCAGAAAGTCACAAGGAACAAGGAAAGACAAGTTTGTAAGGGACATGTACAAGAGGAAAGGGTTTACTATAGTGAAACTTTTGCCCTAGTTTCAAGGTTGGAATGAGAGAACTTTTCTTGCACACACAACTGATGAAGGACTCAAAGTGAACCAAATGGATGTTAAATCTATATTTATGAATGGAATTTTAGAGGAATAAGTCTACATTGAACAACCATCTAAAGGATTTGTGGCAGGAGATCCAATTGGAGAAAAATTGAAGACAAAAAGATAAAATCATCAAATGGGATCAAATCATAGGTAAATTAAAACAAAAATACATGCCTATAGATTATGGGCTTGATCTACTAAAGAAAATGCAAGGGTTAATGCAAGCAAGAAGATCTATTCAAGATTATACATAAGAGTTCTATCAAGTTCTCATTCAAAAAGGACATGTAGAAGCTAACAAGGAGAAAGTTGTGAGTTATCTTAATGGGTTGAGGCCAAGTATTCAGGAGGAATTGAGACTAGGTTGAATGAATAGTATTAAAGAGGCATACCAATTTTTCCTAAGTGTTGAGGAAAATTTGAACAAGAAGTTTGATAACAGGAATAGAAGAAGAGGTCATGGTGGATGATCTAGTAGATGGTCTTATGGAGGGAAAATGATGATTAGAAGAAGAAGGACGAGACCAGAAATATTAATCAGAATCAAAGGGAAAATAATCATATTCATGATCAGAATAATAGAGGTCAAAAAGGAAGAGGAAGAGGGAAAGGATCTGGTAGAGGAGGTTTTTGCATAACCTATTTTCACAATAGAGATGAAAGGTGTAGGGAATTTGAATGTTCCTAGCACCAAGAAAGGAAAGGTAAGAGAACTAAAGGTCATGTCAAAGCTGATTATAATGATGAAGATACCAACTCCTCACATTCTGAAGATGTTGAAAAAGGAGAAATCCTAGTTAACAAAAGAGTCATGCTAAGTGGTGAGAATGAACCTAATCAAAGGAGGAGCTTGTTTCACATGAGGTGAAAATGTGAAAATAAGTGTTTTGATGTGATTATTGATGTTGGAAGTATTGAAAATCTAGTGTCTAAAAAGATGGTCACAAAGTTAAATCTCAAGAGGAAGAAACACTTGCATCCATATCGTATATCCTGGATGTTGGATGACCACAAGGTCATTGTCAATGAGCATGCGAAGTTCAATATTGGAAGCTACTAGGATGATGTTCTTTGTAATATCATACCTATGGACATATGTCATATGTTACTAGGTAGGTCATGATAGTTTGACAGGCATGTTGTGAATTTTGGGTGTGTAAATACCTACACTCTGACAAAGGATGGAGTGAAACATAAGTATTCAAGAGGAATTAGGACCGGTATGAATGAGCAGTATTAAAGAGGCATACCATTTTTTCCTAAGTGTTGAGGAAAAGTTGAACAAGAGGTTTGATAACAAGAATAAAAGAAGATTTCATGATGGATGATCTAATAGATGGTCTTATGAAGGCCAAATGATGATCACAAGAAGGATGAGACTAGCAATATTAATCAAAATCAAAGGGAATTTTCATGATCAGAATAATATAGGTTAGAGAGGAAGAGGAAGAGGGCAAGGATATGGTAGAGGAGGTTTTTGTGGAACCTATTTTCATAGTGGAGAAGAAAGGTGTAGGGAATTTGAATGTCCCTAGCACCAAGGAAGGAAAGGTAAGAGAACTGAAGGCCAGGTTAGAGTTGTGCATGTTGATGAAGATGCTAGCTCCTCATGTTCTAAAGATGTTGAAAGAGGAGAAGTCTTAGTTAATATAAGATTCATGCTAAGTGGTGAGAATGAACCTAATCAAAGGAGGAGCTCGTTTCACATAAGGTGAAAATGTGAAAATAAGTGTTGTGATGAGATCATTGATGGTGAAAGTATTGACAATCTAGTGTTAGAAAAGATGGTCACAAAGATAAATCTCAAGAGGTAGAAACACTCATGTCCATACCATATATCCAGGGTGTTGGATGACCACAAGGTCATTGTCAATGAGCATGTGAATTTCAATAGTGGAAGCCACTAGGATGAGGTGATTTTTAATATCATACCTATGGATGTACGTCATATGTTGCTAGGTAGGTCATGGCAGTTTGACAAGCATGTTGTGAATTTTGGGTGTGCAATACCTACACTTTGACAAAGGATGAAGTGAAACATAAGTTAAAGTCATTGAAGGAGAATGAAGAAAAGGCATGTAGTTCTTGCAAAGTATGTTTTGTTGGTGGAAAGAGATTCCTAGAGGGTATGAGGCATAAGCATGTGTTTTTTTTGTAATTTCAAAAGATAGTAAGGAATAAGTAGAAGAGCTACCTGTAGAAGTTGCAAAATTATTGGAAGAGTTTCTAGATATTGTATTTGATAATGTAACAGATGGATTACCACCAATAAAGAAGATCAATGACAAAATGGACTAGATTATAGGAGCTATTTTTCCAAACAAGTAGCACACAAAATAACACTAACAAAAAGTGAGGAGTTAAATAGACAAGTACATGAGTAGTTGTAGAAGGGTTTAATTTAGGAGAGACTGAGTCCATGTATTACACTTACACTATTTGCACCTTAGAATAATTGAGAATGGAGGATGTGTATAGATTATGAAGATTTCAACAAGATCACAATCAAGTACATATTTTCATTGCCACAAATGGATGATATTATGGATTGTTTGAGGGGAGTTGTGTATTTCACAAAGATAGATATGAAGAGTGGGTATCATTAGATTCACATCAAAGAAGGAGATGAGTGGAAGACTTTCTTCAAGATAAAGGAAGGATTATATGAGTGGTTAGTTATGTCTTTTGATCTAACCAATGCATTGAGCACTCTCATGTGGCTCATGAATGAGGTATTGAAGGATTTTCTGGGTAAGTATGTCATTGTTTGCCTAGATGATATTTTTATCTTTAGTAAGACATTAGAAGAGAATTTGATGCATATTCGTAAGGTGTGTGATAAGTTTAGGGAAGAAAAGTTGTTGATAAACTTGAAGAAGTATAATTTTTTGAAGGAGTTGATGTAACTAGGATTTGTAGTTTTAGCGGAAGGTCTAAAAATAGACCCAGAGAAAGTGAAGGCTATCCTTAAATGGCCTACTCCAAGGAGTGTGAATGAGGTAAGATCTTTTCATGGACTGGCTAGTTTTTATAGAATATTTATCAAAGGTTTTAGTAGTATTTTTAGACCCTTGACTAAAAAAAATGAGAGGGGATAGGAAAGAATTTAAGTGGACTATAGGAGAAGATAAGAGTTTTAATCTATTGAAACATAAAGTTATAAAGCAACCTATTTTATCACTTCCAAATTATAATAAGGTGTTTCAAGTATATTATGATGCTAGTGGTACTGCAATAGGAGTTATTTTGATCCAAGAAGGTAGACATGTTGCTTCTTTCAGTAAGAAGTTAAATGATGCCAAAAGAAAGTATTCTAAGTATGATTGGGAATTATATGTTATAGTTTAGGCATTGAACAAGTGGAGACACTATCTTCTTCCTAAGGAGTTTTTTTTGTATATTGATCATCAAGCTTTGGAATATTTGAATAGTCAAGGAAAATTGAACCAAAGGCATTTGAAATGGGTTGAGTTTTTACAGAGTTATACATTTGTTTTGAAATACGAGATTGGGAAGTATAACAGAGTTGCAAATGCTCTTAGTAGAAGATATCTTTTGCTGAAAAAGATGAATATTGAGGTAGTTGGGTTCAAGGAATTCAAGAATTTGTATCCAGAGAATCCTAATTTTGGTGAAGATTGGGAAAGTTGTATAGAACCTGTTACACTTGACAGGACGAAGTGGTTGGATTTCATAATCCAAGATGGTTTGTTGTTCAAAGGAAGTCAATTGTGCATACTAAAAAGTTCTATGAGGGAGAATCTCATCAATGAGAAGCATAGAGAAGGATTGGTTGGACACTTTGGTAGAGATAAAACCATATCTTTGCTTGCTGAGAATTATTAATGACCAGAGTTGTAGCAAGATATCAAGAAGTTTGTACAGAGTTGTAGAGCATGTTAGAAGGAAAAATGAGTGAAATAGAATATGGGTTTGTATCATCCATCACCTATATTGGAGAAGCCATGGGAAGATGATAGTATGGATTTTGTTCTTGGTTTACCAAGGACACAACAAGGACATGATTCAATATTTGTGGTGGTTGATAGGTTTTCAAAGATGGCACATTTCATTCCCTACAAGAAGACTAGTGATGTTTTTCATGTGGCAGAGTTGTTTTTTAGAGAAGCGATGAGACTACATGGTCTTCCAAAGATCATAGTTTTCGGATCGAGATACCAAGTTTTTTGGGTAGTTTTGGCATCCATTATAGAAGAATTTGAAGACATATTTGAAGTTTCATTCATCACATCATCCATGAGTTGATGGACAAACAGAAGTTGTGAATTGGAGTTTGGAAAATTTGCCGAAATGTTTGGTTGGAGAAGCACCAAAAGGTTGGAATTTGATTTTACCACACGCATAATTTTCATACAATAATTTTATCAACATGAATATTGATAAATCACCATTCCAGATTGTATATGAGAGCAATTCCATAAATGCTTCTGAATTGAGGCAGCTAGATAAGGAGAGATAAGTAGTGTTGAAGTAGAAGATTTTGTTGAATATTTAAAGAACATCCATGAGGAGGTGAGGATGCACATTACAAGGATGAATACATAGTTTAAGGCTAAGGCACATGTGAAAAGGAGCTATAAGGAGTTTCAAATTGGAGATGAAGTCATGGTTCATTTGAGGAAGAAGAGATTTCCAGTGGGTACATATAATACGCTAAAAATGAAGAAGTTTGGACCATCGAAGATAGTGAAAAGGCATGATTCTAGAAATTCTTATGAAGTGGAGTTTCCAGTTGAATTGGATATTTTACCAATATTCAACATTTTAGATTTAAAATGAAGGAGGTGATGGAGATGAAGTTTCAAAAGCATCATGGAGTATTCTAACAGATACATTAGTTACAAAGGAGATTAAGGATATATTGGACAGTTGTGTTGGAAGAAGCACAAAGAACAAAACTGTAACTAGTCAAATGAAAAGGGAGGCCAATGGAGGATTCATCATAGCTAGCAAGGAAGGAGGTTGACCATCTTGGTTTTCCTCTGACTACATGAAACGTGATAGGGTCACTTCTCAAATTACCCTGGGTGTCTGATGTAGGAGCATCTTGGGTGTAAGGACAATCTTGCATTACCCAAAAATATTTATATTTCCAATTCTGTGCTTTCAATAAGGATTATTCCTATGCAAAGTTGTTATTTGTGGGAGCTTGGTAATTCTAGTAAGTTGATCTTGTGTGCTCAGATTTTTATAAGCTCATATGTAGAGGTTCATCTTAGACATATCAGCCTTCCAGATGAGTTTCATTGTCATATCATAGTACAAGTGCATATATTGCATATTTTTGGTATAAAATTTGGCTCTCCAAACTTCAAGTCCATAAATGAAGGCCTAAATGGCTATGAAATGATGTCAAACCTCAAATAATAAACACTTGCATAATTTCTTGTTGTAGATCTTTAGCTGGGGATTCCAGAATGGGGTTATAATAGCCCATCGAGTCAATAGTTTGCTAGTTATGGTCTCCAAAAGTGGACCATCCAAAAATGTAATTTGTAAATTATCTTGAGTCGATCTTATGTAATGAAGTGTAATAAAATAATATAAATATGAGGGTGGTCAGCCTCAAGGATTGGGGCTTAGTGTCTAAAACCTTTCAGGGCAATAAAAAATGTCTATACAAGGATGATCCATAGGTTGTTTAGGGAAGTTATTGGTGATAGTCATAGCTTTGTCTTGCAAGTTGTTGTAAGGAAGGTGCGCAAGTGAGTTTTCATATTATAAATCTATAATTCCACATTTGTGGGGATAATAAGAAGCTCATATTTTATTCTCTCAAAATTATTTTTGTTTCTCTATTTTTGTTGTGTGATTGTGGTATTAAGGGGAGCACCCTTTATTATCTACTATGCTACTTGGTGATATGGTAGTGCAAATAGAAAATAAATTGTTATAGTTTAGTTCTAACTACTAGATTGTGGCAAAAAAGATTAAGAAGTGTGATGGTGCAAAGTGAAAATTGTCCCTACTTATTGGTGAGACAAGAGTCATCTTAGAGTAAATCACCAATGTCTACCACTATTATCTTTAGTGGCCTTCTACAGTTGACAATTTCAAAGGTTAGTGCGAGAAGACTAAGGGTGAGCACAATGGCCTAGAAAAAACATATGATATATTTAAGGTGGGAGAAATTCAAATTGAGTTATTGGTGTACCAAAGATAGAGAGAAGACTTGATCAAGACCTTTTGGCTTGCAAGGAATATAGTTGAAATGAGAATGCAGATTGTTGTTAAGATCATACTAGATGCAAAAAACCTTGAACAAAGGTTTTTTGCTTCTAATTATATAAATTCTTTTGACAAACTTATCAAGAGTGACATTTTGTGTTCTCGCATGGAAGCGATGATTGTTGAATAAAAGGAAAATATTTCAATTTTAAAAGATTGGTCCAGGAAGGTATTTTCAGTAAATAAATGCTATTCAACTTTGAATATGTTTCATTTATTGTTGTTCATTTACCATTATATAAACATGGGGAGAGACAACTAAAAGGAGAATGCATATGTTTTGGGGGAGTATTTTTGGTGTGTTTGATTTTTTCTCTTTTGGAGTTTTTTTATGTATAAAAAAGGAGGAAATTGTTAGAATCAATGAGCTAGTGTTAGCATTGATTTTAATTGACGTCAAAACCTCCATATTGGCACTGGCTATATTGGTTGTTTGTTAGCAGTCTTGGGTATATCTCGTTGGTTATCAGTGATCGAACATGAGTTTTGGTTGTGGACAAGAAAATATTAGTATGTATGTTTCTTATGTTTTTTGGTACTACTAGGCAAGTGTATTGTGTTCAACTCATGTTTCGCATGTATCAGTGCACTTGTATCCCTTTATTATTTAGTTGTTTCTATCATATCTTGGTGATTTATATGGTTACAAGTTTTTCTTTAGATATTTCTAATATCTGAATAGTGGTACAATTCATCAAATGGCTCAGTGTATCAACTACAACATAATGTGGAGACTATTATAAGAGTGGTAACAGTTATCTTATGGTCTCAAAATTTGGTCTTGGGCACTCAAGTGGCATCAATAATTACGACATGAATTATAATATCTTAAGTGTGACCTATCTATAGGTGATGTTGTACTGTGTTGGATAAAAAATTCTTATGCATGTCCTATATTTAGGGTCAGTGCTTTGAAATTAAATATTATCTAGTATCACATGTTTGGTGTAAGGTAGACATATGTATGCCTAGATACCAATATAATAAAGAACTCGCTTATCCAAGGTAGGGTGTGTGCATGTAAATAGTGAAGTATTGTGGTGCACTATATGTACTCATGTGTTTTATGAGTGGAAATACTTACATACCAATAGTAGTGAATCGAACAATCAGTACAAAGATCACATCCTTGAGATCTACTAGTGCTGGGGGTAGAAGACATTTATCACATAATTATTTATGCATGTTTAGATTTAATTCCATCAATTCATTTTCTTGATGTTCTATTTCGATATAAAAATTTTATAAGGATAGTTATCCCAGCTGGTAGTAAGCCTTCTTGCAGTGAGAAAAATTGGAAGTGAGTCACTTGTAAAAATCACCTTAACCAATATCACCCTAACAATGTGTTTCATTTAGCTTCTCTCTAGTTTTTTCTTGTTTGGTTTTCTATGTAGATCTTGTTCTTTGTCTCAGTGTTCTTGTGCTTTTCATGTTTGTATTTTCTATCGATGTTTGATGTATTGAACCATTAGATCAAAAGTTGTTATTGACATTGTTTACAAATTTACCAACATAAAAGAATTTTATCATTTATGTGAAAATAACCGATTCATCCCCTCCAATCCCATCCCCTACCCTCTTAGTTATTTGGCATGTTCAACAATATGATTAAAGCCATTCATTTTAAACTTGTCTAAAAGATCTTGAGCGTATTTACTGAGATAGAAAAATATTATTAGTTTCTTGAAAAACTTATATTCTTTTAAAATTTTATAAAAATCACAAACCAATTATTTGAATTTTTTTATTGAGTTGAAACTCGGTTTCTAAAATCAAATTATTGAAGCTTAAAGGTAGTATTAAATCATCTACATCTGATAGAACAATCATAATGTCATATTCACTATGTTTACTATATAAATTTGGAACATTCTTTCTTCTAAAGCATTTTTCTTAGAATGTCATGTTCTCTAGGAGATTGTTTCATACCATAAATTGGTTTTTTAAACTTGCAAAGTAAAATTTCACTACATTTCTTATCAATTCTAGGAGGTTTAGACACAATTTTTATTAAATAAATCACCATTTAGAAAAAAATAAAAATTTAACATCCAGTTGATAAATAGGCCAATTCATATGAGATGCTAAAACAAGAAAAAAATTAATAGTAGCCATTTTAGCAACATGAGCAAAAGTTCCTTTATAATTTAAGCCTTTAATTTGAATAAAACCTCTAACAACTAATCTAGCGTTAAACTTAGTAACATCATTATTTGCATTGAATTTAGTTATAATAACCATTTTCAAGGAATAATATTTTTATTTTGGGGAAAGGAACTAACAAGTATGATTAGCAAGCAAAGTATCATATTCCTCTAACATAACATTCTCCGAATGTGATTGAAACTTAGTTTATTCAAAGGAATTAGGATAATTTTCATTCATAATAGTAGACATCAAATCATAGTTGCAATAATTTATTATTGTATCCTTATGTCTATCTGTTATAACTAAATAATCATCACTCCCTTGAATTAAAGTTTTAAACCATTTAAGCTTCCTTTTAGAAGTAATAGAATGGTCACTAGAAGAAGAATCATTAAGAGTATAATTATCACTATTAATTTGATTAATAGAAGTATTAGGAGGGTTTATAGAATGAGGATTTTCCTCCACAACCATAATTTTACTTTGAGAAGCTTCACTATTATCAACTTTTGAACAATCGTGTACTCTATTTTTTGCAATACAAATATCTTTAGCAATTTTTACCCCATAAGTAATAGGGATATACACTCTATATGCTTTAGAATGGTCATCATAACCAAAAAATTATAAAGTGAAGATTTAGAATTTATTTTGTTCATCTTTTATTTACTTTTATGAAGATAAACAATTGAACAAAAAATTCAAGATTGTGCTTCCTACCAAACTCAACCTCTTCGAGAGTCATATCTTTTAGAGCTTTAGCAAGAATCATTTTGACAATATTATTTGCACAAGTCATAGCTTCAACCCAAAATTTATAACCATATTCTTAGCATGCAATATACATCTAGTTATTTCAGTAATGGTTTTATTCCTTTCCAGAACACCATTTGGGTGAGGTGTACGGGGAATGGTAAGCTCATGTTTACTACCAAAAGATCTCAAATAACCATTAATTGTATTATTAACATACTATTTGTTATAATTAATTCTAATCTTTTTAATCTTGAATCAAAGTGTCTTTCAATAAACATATGAAATTCATTAAAAACATCAAGAACTTGCTCCTTACTATGAAGGAAATATATCCAAATTATCCTTGAAAAATCACTAACAAATATAAGTGCATACCTTGATCCTAGGATGAAATAATTCTCCATAGGTCCCAAAAGATCACTATGAACAAGGTGCAACTTCAAATTTGTGCTCTATGTTGAACCATGAGGAAAGTGTTCCCTATACATCTTACCACAAATGCAACTTGTTGAAGTCAATTGGTTGTAAGCAACATATACTATGAATAAACAAACTCATAAAATTTGGATAAGTTATCTTTGTCCATTTTAGCATTTTCTTTAGCAATAATGATCCTTATAGAGTTTGATCTTATAATCGTAGTGAAACTTTACAAAATAAAATGAATTTGAAGTTAATGTGGGATCATAAAGAATATCATGTAATTTACCTTTATGAACATTGACATTTGTAATAGCTTCTACTTTGCAAATATAATTGTTAGCAATTTAAACAAGATTATTTAAAGTATCAAGATGCATAGAATAAAAAATGTATTTAAGAGCATCTTGAAATGCAACATAATTAATTATCATTTTAAAGGACTTGAAAAATTGTAATTACAAGCAAGTATATGACAAAATGAATTACCATTATTATCACCTTTCTTATAATTAACCTATAGGCTTTTAATGTGGGATTGCCCTTGTACTTTTTGATCGAAAAATTTGTCTCACGCCACGAAACTACTTTAAAAGCCACAAAACAACCTTTAGAAAACCGTAAAATAATTTTGTGGTCATCAAAAAAAATTGTTTACTTTAAAAAAATGATCTTCAACATTATATATATTACTAATTTGATTTATTTCTTCTTCTAGCAATAAAAGAAAAAATATTATTTTTTCCTAAGTTTTAATTAATTAAAATAATCATTATAAATTATCTTTTTTATTAATTAAAAAGCAATAATATCCATAAGTGAATAGAATAGAAAAAATATAAATGCAATAATAATATCTTCACATTTTAAAAAACAAATTATAATAATATATTCAAAACTTTATATTCTAAATTAATATTACTTTTTATATTAAAAAATAAATAAATAGTTTCTTAATATTTTTATTTTCATAAAAAATAAATTTCATCTATTTAATTAATTTTAAAAACTTTAAATAGTAAAATGAAGATTATTTTTTATGTTAAATATAAACTATTTTCCCAATATTTTTATTTTCATAAATAATATTATATTTTTAAGTAATTAATATAAAAAAACATATTTATAATTAAGAAAAATAATATTCATAAATTTCTATAATAATAAATAAAATGGATTTGTATTTATTGGAAAAAAATGTAATTTAAAGTTTTTATGACAATAAATTTTTAAAATTCTTGTTATCTATTTTTCATTAATATAAGGTCAAAGTATTTCAAAGAACCATAAAGTTGAGAGGACTCGCACACTGAAAGGTATTTGACATATTTATATGGATGAGGTTTAAATTAGATTTTTAAATGTATTTTGGTAGTTGCCTATTTTGTATAGTGTTAAGTGTCAATTATTTATTAACATGGTGTAAGCTCCACCCTCATCAATGAATACACTATTGAGTGCATATTTGACATGACATTTCCCACTCTCTTTCTAGATGGAAAAGGACTACTACTGCAAGCTAGACCTAGGGAGGGACAACTTCATGAATATACATTGCACCCTATGCTCTTCCATTACAATAGATTTGATCAACATCCACATTTTTTATACTTTATTCTTAATCTTATGGTGTGCTACCATAGCAAAGCTCTACAAGCAATCTTCATCAAAACAAAGTTAGACAAAAATATACCAACAACTATTGAAGACCTGTGATAACACTTTAAAACTTTATGAGACTTGATTAGCATGGGAACTAATGCACTTTGGGAGTACATTATGAGAAACAAGATTGTATTGGAATAAATGTCACTCTAATTTGACAAATATGATAAACCAAATTGGTTTCCCAACATTGTTCTTCACTTTAAGCACAACAAACACAAAGTGGCTTGACCTGCATATGGTTTTTCAAATAACGATACACAAACATGCTCGGTAACAAACAACATACTGATATTAAAAATCAACACACCACAACTCTCTACCTACATAAATGTTTTACAATAGTCCATGAAGATGTAATTGAGAAACACTTACATGCAACAAAGTATTAGTACTGCTATGAATGACAACATCGAGAGTTTAAACATATACATGGATTCATTTGGCTACATAATGCACTTGATTAGGAAAATAGAGCCAAAGTTATCACAAGTAAAGGATTTATTTGACAATTATGTTACTCCCTAGAACCCCTATTCAAAAATATCAAGATAAAACATGCTACACATATCTCCTACAAATGACGCACACATACTCAACACATTTGAAATCTTTGCAATAGACCCAAAGGATGATTATGAGGAGTTGGTCAATCATGTCCAAAGACACACAAGAATTAACTTGCCTCTCTAAAAAGGGGAACCAGGTAGAATATAGATATAAAGCTCCATGGAAATAATGCATGGAATCTACCTTAACATGTGATGAATCAGGGTAAAGAACATAGAAACCATAAGAAAATGATGATAGGATCAACATCCATAAGCATGACATGCTCTCAATATGGAGAGCTAACATAGATTGTAAACCAATAATTTCAAAGATGGAAAGAAAATGTGAGACATGTTAATATGTTGGCAAGGATTTGCTCACATGAAACATTACAATACTCATCCCTCAAAGAATACCAAAAGTTCATGTGAGATATTTTTGTAGAGAGGGATATAGGAGCACATGAAATGTGTCACATACTTCAAAAATTACCACTTGTGATATGCAATCAATAATTTTATATCACTGAATGTAGGTAAAAACATTCTCCATCGCCTAAAGAAAATAAAAGACAAAAGTGATGTATAATCAAACTTTATCAAATCCTACATGCAAGTACCCAATCAAATAGAAAGGATAACACTAATTGAATCAACAAGATCTTACACATATCTTCCTTTTCACAAAGAATGCAAATGGAAGAAGAGAAAAGAACTTGAGGCAGTACTAGTGTTTCCGCAATTTTATACCACTTCAATAGAAGACTTGGAATATTTTGAGACACTTTGTTGGAGTGAGTTACTAGTGTACAAAAATTTTCAAATAATTGATGAAGAAATCAAGAAAACAAAAGAAGAAATTCTCAACAATTGGAAGCAAATGAAAGTGCAAAAATATATTGCATGGCATGTTTATAAAACAAATAAAATTGAAGTTGATATAGATGATAATACCTCATCTGATGAAGAAATAAACAATCAAGATGATGTACAAATTAATGAATGGGAGATACTATCTCAAATGGGACTCACCATTAGTATCAACTAAAATGATCTTGCAATACGAAGCAGATGTGATTTTGACAACAATGACAATTGAGAAAACCACAATGTTCCACTAACTTTGCATGAAATTGCACCTGGCATTTGTAAGCACAAAGAAGACCTACAAACAACATGCACAAACAACCAAATATGTGCATATTCAGAATAACACTTCATCTTCATAACAAGAGCATGTACTTACTATCATTAGAAATCATTCATTAGATATCCCTTCCAACCAACCATTATATATGGTCATACAAGGAACAAAAAGAACTAAGGAAATCTTATATCATCAACTACATAAGAAATTGAATAAAAAGATAAGGACAACAACAAGTAAGTCCAATCCTTGTTCTTTCTCCAATAGGAATAGTTGCATTTAATATACAAGCCTCAACAATACATACAACCCTAAAGATTCCATTCATAAACATGCAACCTCTCCAAGAACAACCATTAACATCTCTCTCCAACTTGTTTAAACACTAGGTTCCAGGTTCTTGTAAAACCTGGTCAATTTTTATGGTTTAAATTTTTGGTTTCAGGTCCCTGTAAAGCCTGGGTTTGTTGTTTTAAACGCTAGGTTTCAGGTCCTTGTAAAACCTAGTGGTGTTTTATTGTTTATCTTTAGTTTTTTTGTAAAGGGTTTTGGGTCCCTTCAAAACTTGTTATTACCATAATCTTAAACCATTAACATCTATCCAAGAAGATATGAATAACATGAGATATGTTATGACTGATGAGATGAGCTTTGTTGGGCCAAAGATGCTTCTAAAAATTGATAGCAGGTTCTATGAAGTACCCCAAAATTAACATATTTTCTTTGCGGGCATTAGTATCATACTTGTAGGCAACTTTGCACAACTAGTTCATGTGATGGCCAAACTTATCTATGCATATCATACAACTGCAAAAATGTATGGTGCAAATTTAATATAGTTGTAACTTTGCAAAAAAATTATAGACAAGAGGGTGGCAATCAAATACAAGTATAATTTAGAGAAACTTTACAAACTATGCACAATGAAGAACCAAAACAACAAGATTGGGAATTGTTAATGACACACACCAACAAGAACCTAACAAATACTGAACAAGAAGATTTTGACCTATCCATACACTTATTCCCAAAAAATGAACTTGTAACAATACACAATAGAAAAAGGTTGCAACAACTAAATGTACCTATTGCATAGAGCCTTGTAGAAAACACACACCGTAAATTAGTAATACTAATAATGGCGAGAAAATGCCCCAACAAGTATTACTAAGCAAATTGCAACATGTACTGCTAATGATAAACATATCGATCTAGGATGACCTTGTAAATGGATCACTTAGATAAGTCAAATATATTATATACTACACAAAATCAAAACAATTAGAATTACTAGCATATGTGACTGTAACATTTGACAACTATAATGGTCCACCATGGGATGGAAAAATCCCCAAAAAAATACCAATACAACCAACAATATGAGGGAACCATATGAAAATTCCTCTATCTATGGCATGGGCTATCACTATATACAAATAAAAAGGCTTGACACTCAAGAAGGAAACGATTGATATTGGTAAAGTCAAACTCCAAGGCCTCTCCTTTACTGTAGTATCTTGGGTAGAAAACATACAAGGGCTTCAGATACAACTACTTTTCTCTTTTGATCACTATTCCAATATGAAAATGAATAATACTTGATTGCTGAAATGGATTATTTTGATAAGTTAACAAATAATCAAAATCATCACATCAAAAGTTTCCTATCGGTTGTTCCCCTACACCTCCTATGGCACAAGTGCTAGTTAGATTTATGTTGCTGATTAATGTGGTTCATAGGCTTTTGTTATTGGAAGCAAATTATTAGTTATAGCTATCCATATCACAATACATACAATGTGACCTTTACAAGAATTATTTGTTTAGTACTATTAAAAAAAAAATTAAAATTAAGTAAAACAAGTTTTACAGGGATCCTGAAACCCAAATGTTTTACATAATAACATAAATATAAATAAAAAGTAAAGTCCAGCTAGTATGAATCTACTTATAAAAAGCCAAAACCAAAAGACAGGCCTACGGCCAGGAAATAAAAACTAGTAACTCTAGATAAGGGCGAAACAAAAAATGAAAACTAAAACTATTAGTTCTCCCTATCTAGAACTTGTAGAGTCTCTGCAACTTCATTGGCCTTTCGATTGTCCATGCCCGCTTGATCTTGGTTCTGATTATTTGTTGGTCCCCTGATCTCATTCTTTTCTTCCTCGATTTTCCCACAATCCATACTGGCTTTATCTTCTTTTTCCCTGCCAAAGCGAGCTTCCTTCAGAGAATCACCCAAACTATTGATGTTCTCATTCAGGGTGTTCAAAGTTGCAATCACCTAGTTAGCCAGGTTTTATCCTTAAAACTCTTTTTTCAACCATTGAGATACGGTCCTAGTCAACATGGTGTCCCTAATCACTGATTCTCATGTGGTCGTCCTTCTGGCTCACTTTCTCCTTGAGTTCTTCTATCTCATGAAATAGCCATTTGATAGAGCAAAAATTATCTATCATGCTATTTTTAGCATTGTTGAGCAAGTTGAGCCCATATTCTCTCACATTTAAAGAGATTGCAACAAGAGCTAGGTCAAGAAGTTCATCAAAATGGACTTTACCGTATTTTTCCTCAATCACCTAAGGGTTCATCGTCTCTCTGACTATCCCCATCTTCGCCATTTTAGAGTTAAAATTTCTCCATGATCCCCTCCTATCTTTCAAAACCACCTCCCCACTGTCTTCCACTAGAGAAATTATCTTCCCTTGTGGCGAAGAAATGGTAGGGACTGGGCTTGAGATCAAAGGAGGCTAGTCTTTTGTTTCTTCCAATAGAAAAGCCTCCTCAGCCTTCCTTTTTCTTGGGGTTCCCCAGAGTAACTGTCATTTCCTCCTCAACCTTCTCACAGCCCTCCCCCCCCCCCCCCCCCTTCACCTCTTCCTCTGATTTTGTATCCTCTTCTTCAACACTATGCTCCTCCTCCTCTTTTTCCTCAATCTTGGGGCGGTTGGGGGTTAAACCCCTAGGGCTTTTTCTACTGGGAGCAATGCTGGTAGAGGGAGAAACTTTCTCCCCATCCTTAGATTTCTTACCTTTTAGAGGGGGAAGTTTCCTAATCTTCTGAATTTATGTTCTGAACTTCCTCAAAATTCAAGCTCTCAGTTTCCTCAAAAGCATTTCTAGCTTCACCAAGGGATTTGCCCCTGATTTGAGTCTTTAAGTATTCATATACCAGAAGGAGCAACCCCTCACGAAGGGCACGATTAGCAGTGGGTTTAGTTTTAAAACCCTCAATGCTCTTGCTCATGGAGGTGAAAAGATAAAAAAGGAAAAGAAATCTTTATTCCATGCCTAAAGTGATTTAACAACACAAAATGACGAGTCCTGACCCTATCGAATCTAGTATCCAAGGATATATATTCAATAATAACTCTTAAGACATATCTCCAGAGCTTTTTAATGGACTTTGTTTCATAGTATGTCTCAGTCTTCACAAGTTTCTTCCTTTCATTCTCATCCTTCACAAAGTCCTTGACTACATTGGCTGACATTTTCTTGTCTCTGAAGAAATTTATCCCCTCCAAGGAGAGCTCCGTAACCTAGGCAATCAAATCCACATCAACCTGGTGTGTAACCCCATTGATTTTAACTCGTCCATCCTTGCATGATTTCACCATTGTATTGGTGACCTCATTATCGAAACCATGGAGTTTTTCCATAAATTTCATAATACCACCCTTCTCCAGTTTATGCCATACCTTCGGGTTATTTTTTTACTTATCTACCTCCCCCATCAGCTCCTTCCTGCTTCTCTCCCCAACCATTATTTCCTCTAGTTCACGAAAACTGCACCTGCTTCCTGTTCGCTCACTAAGTTCAGCTTCCTTCTGTTTTCAGAACCCAAAAAAAGTTTTACATATGGTGGAAAAAATGGTAGAACGAAAATCGATCCAAAAAGCATGCCACATGTACTTGATATGATGGAAAAATAATAACTTAGCATGATTCTCATTTACTCCTTGTCCAATGTGTAATCTTACAAATCTTTCCATAATTATATTTGGATTGTCTTTGTACTTCCTTGGATATGTTCCAATAGTATTAATTCTTTCACAGCCCTTGGAAAGCTTTCGCCATTATGCCATGTCATCGTTGTATTTTTTGTTACTGATTCATTTGCAAATCAATCCACAGCTATTTTGGTCTCCCTGTACGCATGGCTTATATGGATCTTTTTAAATTTTCCTAGGTCATTTTTGGTCTCCTCCACTACATTCGCAATAGTCTAAGATGGCAAAGATTGACCAGTTAAACAATTAATAATATTTAATGAATCTCCCTCCAGCCAAAGGTTGTCAATCCCAAAAGCCAGGGCTAATTTTAAAATATGAAATGCTGCATTAGCCTTAGCAAAATGGTTAGCTTGATTCCCAAGTGGAAAGGAAAAAGCCACAACATCACCCCCATGATTGTTTTTGATGATTCCTCCACAGCTTGCTAGACCTAGATTCCCTTTGGCAGCCCCGTCGAAGTTGGCTTTATGCCAGTCTTCCAAGGGAAGAAGCCATCTAGCCTCCTATCTTTTCCTATCCCTGTCCTTTTTCTTATCTATGCTATTTCCTCCTCCTTCTATATTACCTCCCTTTCTAGTTGCAAAATTCTCCTTCATTAATCCTTCTATTTTTTCTACAATAATAAAAGCAGAGGATTCCCTATCTCTGAAGATACGATTATTTCGCTCTTTCCTTATTCCCCAATAGAAATGCAGAAGAGACCAGGAGCCTAACATCTGAGTCTCCATTCCTATGTGCACACTATTCCATTGTCTATAGAACTCTTGGATATTAGTCGGGTTGCACCAACTGACCCCATAGTCCCTGGTCAAAAGATTCCAAACCTCGGAAGAGAAGGGATAGTGAATAAAGAGGTGGTTAGCCATTTTTGAGTCTCATTTACAAAGGCTACACTTGTTAGGGATAATATGACCTCTCTTTGCCAAGTTTTCCAAGGTAAGCATTTTGTCTTGGAGAAGTAGCCAAAAGAAAATGTTAATTTTTGGAGTAAGACCAAGAATCTAGGCCTTAGCCCAGATGGATTTCTCCAATCTATCCCATATCATGAAGTAGCTTGAAGCAACAGAATATTTCCCATTTGAGTTATCTCCCCAAATGACCTTGTCCCTCTTGTTATTAAGGATCATTGCATTTAGGGTAATCATCAAAGGTTTAAGGTCATGTGAGACTAAGGACAGGTCTTTCCATCCATGACCAGCTCTGTACTTGCTAACTTTCAATCCAAATCTTCTTATGCATATTTCTACCCATCTCCCATAATTGGGGTGGTCAATAAGAGGTCCCTGGTAGAGCCAATTGTCCTACCAGGAAAAAAAACATTTTCACCATTGCCTACTTTCCATTTTGCCTTAGACTTGGCCAAAAATTTTGCCTTTAAAATCCCATTTGATATGTCAGATCCTTGAGGAATCTCTAAGCAAAAAACTGAGGGATTGCCTTCTCAGATATTTCTCCACTATTATGTCCCTCCATTCACCTAAGTTCTGAAAAATGCGCCATATCTGCTTAGCCAATAGGGCATTATTAAGATGTCTGATTTTTCTAATGCTAAGACCACCATAGCATTTAGGGAGATAGACATGATCCTAAGCAACAAGATGATATCTCTTGTTATCTTCAACACCTGTCCATAAGAAGTCTCTCTGAATCTTCTCCATTCTGTTAGAGTGCTTGACCAAAATCCCAAAGAGGCTGAGGGCATAAGTAGGAAGATTTTGAAGAGTAGATTTCACCAAAGTACATTTGCTTGCTTGACTAAGGGTGGCTCCTTTCTAACTAGCTAACTTCTTGTTGAATCTGTCAATGATGCTATTCCAAAAGGAATCTGGAGGTTTGGACCCCAGAGGCAAACCAAGATAGTTAGCAGGAAGAGACCCAATACCACATCCTAGAATACGAGCAATTTTCCTCTATCTCTCCAAAGGTGTGTTGATAAAGTAGCTTTTCTCCTAGTTAATAGTCTGGCCTGAACCACTCATGTATGAATTGAGCAAGCCTTTAAGCACTCTGGCCTCCTGAATTGAGGCATCTCCACCCAAGATAGTATCATCCACAAATTGTTGATGGGTGAAAGAGGTATTCCCAGAAGAAGGCTTGAGGCCATGCAGGCTCCCTTCCTGTCTTTTCCTTAGAATTAGCCTCCCCAAGCACTCTGCCAAAATGATGAAGAGAACAGGGGATAAAGGGTCGCCCTATCTCAGACCTCTTGAAAGAAAAAAGAAATTTGAGGGGGAACCATTGACCAAAATAGACAGAGAGGGGGTTGAGACAAGTTGAAGGATAAGTTTACATACCTGAGCATCAAAACCAAAAGCCTTAAGGATAGCCAACAAGAAATTCTAGTCCATCCTATCATAAGCTTTAGACAAGTCCAATTTAAGCAGAAATCCTTCTCTCTTCCCAGCTTCCAAAGAGTGAATCACCTTGTGGACCATAACAATAGAGTCAAGAATCTGTCTCCCTAGGACAAAACCAATTTCTTGTAATCAGATGAAGGACACTGAGAAGCTTAGTAGTCAGAACTTTTGAGATGATTTTATAGAAAGAGTTGCAAAGGCAGATGGGTCTGAACTTATCCATCGAGTCGGCCCCCAGGACTTTCGAAATAAGCACCAGAAAAGTAGCATTGAGTTCTTTCAAGAGGTTCCTGGCTCCAAAAAATTCTTGCACTGCCTTCACAACGTCCCTTTTGACCACCTCCCAATATATCTGGAAAAAGAAAGTCGAAAAACCATCCAGGCCAGGAGCTTTACCACCAGGAAGAGAATAAAGGGCTTGATAAATTTTTTGCTGAGAAGGAATAGCCTTCAGCATGGAATTGTGGTGATCCTGCAAGAGCGGGGGAATAGGATTTAAGATATCCTCTTGATCTGTCATGGAGAGAGACTAATCCTTTGAAAGAAGATAGGAGAAGAAATTCACAGCTTCATCTATTATCTCATTGTCTTTAGTAAACATAGTTTGTCCCCTTTTGATGCTTGAAATCCTGTTATGAGACTGATGCTTTAGGGTGATAAATGGAAAAACTTGGTATTCTGATCCCCCTCTTTGAACCAATTAACTCTGGATCTTTGCTTCCAAAAGTGTTCCTCCCTGCTTATGATATTATGTAGATCAGTTAGGATAGACCTTTCTTCTAACCTATTCAGGTCATTATATCCCTCCAACTGAATCTCTTCCTAGATAGTGCGGAGTTGGTCTAGCCTCTCATCCTTCACTTGGAATATATGCCCAAAGTCTGACTTATTCCAAACTTTAATGTTCCTTTTCACGTTGTTCAATTTTTGGGTAATCCTAAACATTGTAGTACCTTCCACCTCAATGTTCCACCAAGAAGAAATTTTGGCTTCTAGATTCAAATGGGAAATCCACATCTTCTCAAAACGAAAAGGAAAATTTTGTTTGACCATCAGGGGGCTAAAAGAAAGCGAAATGGGGGAGTGATCCAAACCAACTCTAGGGAGAAGGGAAAGTCTGCAAGAGTGGGTTTGCAGCCAATCAGGGGAGATAAGGGCTCTGTCGAGTCGGACCTGGATGCAGTCCCCACCCACTTTCCTATTAGACTAGGTGAAACTACCCACCGAAAGATCAAAATTCATGAAGGCCAGATTGTTTTTAAAATTTGAGAGGTCTAAACTACTTTCCTAATCAAGGGCCAGCCCTCTAGCTTTTTCATCATCAGTAAGGGGAGAGTTGAAATCCCCCATAATAACCCCTTTTTTATGTTGCAATTTTGAATAACATCAATGATTTTGGCCCAAAAAATTCTTCTCTCTCTTTTGGTATTGGGAGCGTACAGATTTAAAATAAACCAAGAATCACCACTATGAACATGGGAGACCTTACAAAGGAGGGCATTACCCTTCATTATAAATAGAAGAAATCTGAAAAGCCTTGTTGTAGATCATCAACACCCCCCCCTATAGTTCCCTCCAAATCTGTAGCCTCACTACTCATGTTTCTATTAAAAGACAACTTACCAACCACATCTTTCCGCATTTTAGTTTCTTGGATTAGTAAAAAATTGGGTCTTTGGTCTCTAATCATATTCCTAATTATCTCTTGCTTGTGGGTGTCATTTAGGCCCCTTATGTTCCAAGATATGATCTTCATTTATTTTTTCTAGAGTATTCCTTGATGGTTCTCTGGCTTCCATCTACAAAGTTCTTTTTGGTCTCATCCTGCAATGTCTGATTCAGGCTTCTCCTTCCTGGAGTTTTGATCTGAAAGGGCCCATTTTCCGTTGCACCAAAAGCCATGACTGTTAGTGAACATGGAACACCACATAATTAACCACTTGTGGGAAAGGGAGTGCGTCGCATCACCCAACAATCTCCCCCTCGATGCGCATACCAGGTGCTTACACGGGTGGGGAAGGCACCGGGGAGATTTGAACCCATGACCAGGCCAAAACCAGGCTCTGATACCACTTGTAAGGAAACTTGGCAACAAAGAATATAACCGTTTCCACATAACCCATAATAGATTTGAAATAAATACGGAATTAAAATCCACATGCAAGAGAATAGACAACATACCCACAAAATTGTGACACAAGATATACCCTAGGAAACCCTCATTGAGGGAAAAAACCTAGCCTCCAAAAGCATCCATCACCATGTATTATTCAGCAAAAATACCATTGCCATACAACCATGGAAGCCTTCATAGCCATAGCCACAACCGAGCAAACTATGTGAACAAGCATGAATCCACACATCCCATGCCATGCTTTCAACCTTCACAAATGCTCCCTTGGCTAACCTGTCAAGCCTTGTCCCGCTTGACTCTTGCCTTTTGTCTTCTCCTTGTCACTCTCTCTCTCTATCTATACAACAACTACCCTTGTGGCTGCTTATATAGTAGCAAGTCCCACAAAACCACCAAGTGGTATTACATAAACCATGTGCTAAAACCATGTGCTACCTAACCCACTGACCCCACATTTAATATTGGGCATTTAATTCTTTTCCCCCAATATTAAATAATTACATGAAATATTTTCACAATGTTACAATACAACTCATCAAGAATATTCCATGGGAATCTTTACATGTTGCACGTCCATCTAGGTACAATAAAATAAAATATAACAATATTATGCAATGTGTGCAACACCCATTATCTCAACATGATCTTTACCCCAACATCAACCTTCACTCTACTTCTTGTCATCGCTGGAGATAGAGGAGGATGGTCTCGATTTTGGTTCTTCTTCTTTTTAACTGCACTCCAGTTAACCTTACCATCTTGAAAGGAACTATTAATCCATTCCTCCCATTTTGAAATCTGTTCTGGGGAAGACTTGGTGATAAGTTCTAAAAGCTTCATCCCTACATCTTTGGAGACAGTTGGATTCGCTATGGGATCAAAAAGTGGAGCCTGATCATTACCGGCTTGACTAATCCCCTCATCGATGAATCCATCGCTTAGGCTGAGATCTTCCATCCTTGGGGGGCCACCAACATTCAGGATTTCCGAATCAATATTCAGCAAAATCTCCATCCAGGGGGCCTCCGACCTACAAACATCTTGCTCTTCCTCGATCAAGGAATTTTCTATCCCTACTATGGCTTCAGCAGCTTGGCCCTCAACATCAGTCACCTTAGATTCTATATCTCTATCCTTTCTCTGGTCTCCTTCCTGGCCGGAGTCATTCCTCCTATCCTTATCAAAGACTATAGGTCCTTTATCGCCTTGCATGACTTGCTCTACTTCTTGTTGAAGGGCATTTTTCAAATCCACAATGCCATCCTGGTTCTCAGTAGGCTTCGAAGCTTTATGTTTCTAGATCATTTTCTTCCCCTTGATAATAGTACCAGTTGGCTTACATTTTTTTCTTTTCTACCCTAGGACATTGATTTGCCTTATGCCCTGATTTTAAACAAAGGAAACATGCAAATGGCACGGTCTCATAATTTAGTTTATGAACATGCACTCCCAGTTTGGAATGAAATGCCATAGTTTCTGGCATATCAGTACCTTCCCTTACCCCAATGCAAATGTGGGCATAAGTGAGGCATCTTTTAGAGGCAGTGATCGGATCTATGGAAAGAAGCTCCCCAAAAGAGCTGGCTATCCCCACAAAGACATCCTCATTCCAGAATTCTAGGGGTAGCTCAAGTAGCCTTACCCAGACAGGGGCTTGCATATAGAAAGAGTCGTTCAGATTCAACTTTGATGACCACTTCGGGAGAACCAGGGTGGATCAACCAACAGCCCACAGCCCCTCACTTAAAATGTTAAAAAGATCTTCCATACGTGTGAAATCAAAGGACAAAAATCCCTTGGCCATGGCCGTGACTGAAACTTGACCTTTAAGAGCCCATTTCTTCTTTATAAATGATCTCACCACGTCAATATTAGGCCTTGGCTCTAAGAATTTACCAACCAGGGTGGAAGCCATGGATTTAATACTACGATCCACGAGCTCATTCAGAATGGGAATGGCACAAGAACCTTTCTCCGTCTCGGGAAGAATCTTAATAGTCGGGAAAGAAGACTTACCTGTAGGCTTGACCCCAAAAAGAGATGACCATTTAGCAAGGCCAGGTAGACCCACTTTGGGACCTAGAGGAATCTTGACCACCACCTTGAGGGGAGCATCTAGGTCCCCATCATCTTTCTCTAATTGATTACCTATACCGAAAGATCCTTGACCGACCTCCTTTTGTGACCCGTGCTCCAATCCAAGGATCCAATTCTGACAATCCAGAGGAATCCCGCCCTTCTTAGGATTTGAATTTTGAAAATCGCTCTTCCCTCCCTTTCCAACGCTCGCCATATTCTCTAGGATGTTCTAATTGTACTATTAAAATTGTTGTTATAGAATTTAAATTGAAATTTATTAGAACAATATTATTATGATTGTAATTTTTTTTAGATTAAGGTAAAAATAGGTTTTGAAGGGGCCCCGAAACCCTTTACAAAAAGAAAAAGATAAACCATGAAGCACTACCAAGTTATACTAGAACCTGAAACCAGCTGAAGAACACTACAAAACCAGGTTTTACAGGGACCTAAAACCAAAAGATAAGACCAGAAAAAGCAACCAGATTTTAGGACCTAAAACCTAGAGACAAAACAAACTGGCAAGCAAAAGATAGAAACCAAAAAAATCGCCCAGACCAATAACCAGCACACCAATACCACAACTAGCACACCTACTCAGCAACCAGCACCTCTCCAAAAAAGCCAGTCACAACAAGGGAACTTATGATTTTCCTTTTAATTTAGTGTCTCCCTTGCGCGACCGGAGGTTCATATCTAAAGGGGGAGCAAAAGGCTTAGTTTTCTTTCTTTTTACCGCAATCCAACCATCCTCCACCTTTGCAGCCTCAGCAACCCAAACCCCAGAAGAAATAGAACATTGGAACCCAAGGGAAGTAGAAGCCACAACAATCTCCTTAGGAGAGCTAGAAGACGACTGGCCCCTAGGAAGAGCATCCGATATAGGGGTAGGGGCCGGAGAGGGAATAGGGTCCAAACTTGAAGTCCAAACATCCTCTACTACCATAGGCACTGAATGATCACCAAAAGCATCCACAAGGGGAGAATCACCCACAGGTTCCAAGGGCGCAACCATGGACTTTTTCATCGTATAGTGCTCAGAAGAGGCCCCTGACCACCAAGAAGGTGGTCATCTTGATTTGGTCTTCCCAGCAACACAACGAGCAGCAATGTGACCTATCATGTGACATTTTCTACAACGAAAAGGGATACCTTTGAAATCCAACATTTGAGTCCAGGAACCCCTTGAGGATTCCAAGAAAATCTCCTCTGGAAGGCCCTTAGAAACATCCAACTTTGCAAGAATTTGTGGACACGTCGAATGGAAAATATTTGAAATGTCAGAATCCACATAAAAAATCGCCAATAGCATTCCCAATAGTTTCAAAAATAAAATCTTGTCAAAGATGCCTCGGGAGATTCGGAAGACGGACCCAGATAGGGAACCTGTTAAAAGATTCAGTAAGTGGATCAAAATCCATATGCCACGATTTAGCCATAAGTGGATATCTGTCCTGCCATGAAAAATTGTTATCACACATAATAGTCTTCCTGTCTTAGCACTTTCAAACTTAGCTATAAAGAATCCTTTTGCATTCGGAAAGATGTGGACATTATTGTCTATAATTGGTTCCCGATGCTTGAAGATCCAAACGTGAAGATCAGCAAGAGAGGGCCAAAAACCCCAAAAGCGAAAAATAGTAGCAAAAGAGGAGAGCTCTTCTACCGTATGGAAGATATCTTCAACTGTTTCTAGGTCTAAAGAAACCCTAATAGGGTTTAAGACACTTACAGGGGAAACATCACAAGGAGGAGAAGGCCCAAAATAACTGGCATGAGGGATAGCACCATGCAATCTAGCTTCAAAGGCAGCCACATCTGGAAAAGTCCTACCCCCAAAACCAGGAGACCCTGCCAAACTAGGACGAGCACCCAGTGGAAAAGGGGCGGAAGGAGAAGAATGGGCTCCAAAAGTGGGCGAGCAAACCCTACCCCCCAAGAAACAGACGTTGCAAATGAGGAGTCGACAGCAACAATGGCCAAAGCTCGCCCACCACCGCCAACAATCTTACATGCAACACCCCCATCAGCAACAAGACAATAGGCGGGAGACGCATTTTCAAACGCAGGAGCAACGGGAGCAGAAGGAGCAGGAGACATGGCATCCAATTATGATTGTAATTTGTTATTATAGAATCTAAAATTATTATTAAACTATTTTAACTTTCTCTTAACATAATAAATTACAAAAAATATAGTAAGTAGCTAAACTAAGAATAGCAAGCATAGCATGATTATTAGTAAGAAACTATTGAAATCGTCTAAGAAGATAATTTTGGAAATAAGTTGAAACAAATAAAGATAGGTAAGTTGCACTCCCAAACCTTTTAATTGACTATTTAAAGGATCAAATTTTCGATAAGTAGTCATCCATGATTTTAAAATCTATATGTCTAAAGTCTTTGAGTTAATCGTAAAGCTGAATTTTTAAAATAGTTTGAACCATCATACAGCGTATTTAGAATTTTCCAAACTTTGTAGGCTTCTCTACAATTGCAAATGAGAACATTCAAATCAAAAACCATAAAAAATTAATAAACCAATTGGTTTCTTATTTTGAATCTTCTATTTGTCTTGGTCAGCTTGCGAACTCTAAGACTTTTTTAATAGCAACAATTCAAAAAATATTTGAAATATGCATTTTTAATGAATGATAATTAGAACTATTCAATTTAACTTCAAGCATTAATATAGACATAATTACAATAATTACAACAATAATTATAATAATAATATATGACACTAGAAATAAATACCCTACTCACTTTGTTAAAGAGTCAATACTATTCCTTAAGAATATATAAATCTTAAGTTTTAGTTAAAGAAAATAAATTGTAAACTTAGAAAAATCTTACTTAAAACAAATATATACTTCTTAATATATAGATGTAATTTTAAAGAATTCATCGAAAAAAACATAAATAATATAGTACAATTTTAAAAATAAGTAAAGCTAGTTTTTATAAAACTATAAAATGAAAGAATATTTAAACCAAAAAAAATTGCAAATGTAGGATTATAAAGAATACCAAACGATAATATGGAAATAAAATATGAGAGAAATGGAGCGAATGAAGGTAAGGCTATAAAAACATATATGTGAAGTCATAGAAGGGGTTTCTAACTGGTTCGAAGGCACTGATAAAGAGACCTTAATAAGAAAGAAAAATCATTGCCAACCTCCTGTCAGAAAGAAATATATTACAACCATGGAAAGGTCGAGGCAACTGTAAGAAGGAAAACAAATGATGGTACATCATTCACTAATGGCATTTCGAAATAAAAGCAGTGCTAATCGGTGGGAGAAAAAGGTGCAATGCAGCCAGTGATATAAGAATTATTAATACATTAATAATAAGGGCTAGAATTATTATTCCTTTTGAATCGTATATAACAGGAAATTTTGTTAGACCATATCAATTGATTGGCTAGATTTTTAAAAATCTGTCAATAGGACAATTAAATTTATTACTAAATCTTTAATATTTAATAATATCAGATTTTCACCATCCATTATTAATGATAATTTTACTTCTAGGTTTGATTGTGTATGTTTTTTAATCATCAACGTTTCAGATCACACCCTATGATCCATCATCAGAATGAGAGAAGAATGTAAGATGTGATTTTACAAAATATGTATAACATATGGACAATTTATGATTTTGTTTAATAATATATATGTGATTTTATACTATGTATAATATATATGTATTGTAAATATTTCTATAAGAAAAGTTTCCTTTTTATTATGTCTCTATTTTGATTGTTATATATTTATATTAATTTAAAATCATTTTAAAATAGAATATAATGAACTTTGGAAATTTTACTTTTAATAATTTACAATATTACTGTGTTTTATATATGTTTTTATATTATTTATCATATATTCATATTAAAGATTTTTTAATAACACATGAATTTAGAAGCTTGTTTCTTTTATTTGTGATTTTTATATATATTACTAATTTAGAACTATAAATTAGTCATAAAGATTTTTATATATTAGTAATTTATATTTAATAGTTTCTAATTTATAAAATTTAAATTTAACTAAACTGACAGGTAGAGGCGGCCGTCAAATTCCAGGCCTGTTGGAGGTGGAATGAGAGCAGCGCTGAGGATTTAAAATTTAAAATTTCATGTCCTCTCTAGAAGTAAGAAAAATTAAAGACTAGAATGAGAGCACTCCAAATAGAATAAGTAAAGAAAAAACTAAAATAATCTTTTTATCATAAGAAATCTGAACAGAGATTTATAATAAGATTCTGATGTAAGTTAGAATTTCTTTAAAACTTCCAAACGAAAACTGTGAGGAAAATTTACTATAGAAAAATGAGTTAAAAAATTAACTGTAACATTGTGCAGAACACGACAGAAGTTAAGCCATACAAAGACTCAAAACATATAATGCAGATTAAAACCAGAAACTAATTTAAACTGAAAGCAAGGTAGAAAGACCTGCACAAAAAGAAAGACCAACTCTCCTCTTAGATTTGGGAAGCTTCTCACTCATTAGTTTGAATATGTAGATTTTTTTTAAACCAAGTTTATTCAAACATAGCCAAGCAGCATCGATTTCATAAAGAACCTCTCTTCCCAGATTCAACAACTGTCTGGACAATAGATTCCGTAAGAAGGCGTTCTTTATACATATAACGGAGGATCTGTAACCCAGTATAAGATGAAAGGAAATATCAAAATAATAACAATTGGACCATGAGGAGCAGAACACGCAATTCAAAATTGCTCAGTCTAGTCAACTAATTAGCATGGATGCATGCCAAAGATGCCAGTTGGTAATAGTATAAAAACTGAAAAAGCTGTAGTGACCCGTAGTGGTGTCTACTAGATGCAACAATTATCCACCATTTAATGCAAAAAGACTCGGCAACATGACTGTAAATGAAAGATATTTGTGAAAGCATAAATTTTGAGGAGAGTTGTTATCCACAAGGATTGCATAGCGATGAAAATTTTAATTTTAATTGAAACCAAAAATTTAGAACAGAGAAAATAAGGAACTGTGGATACAACCCCTGCTCTATATCCAAGATAATGTCATGTAATGAGTTTCCTGAAATAAAGTAACTCTCGCTGTTTCATAGTGAAGACCTCTTCTTTACAGACTTCCCATTTGGAAAAGCACTATTTGATTGGTGATCTTTGTAAAGAAATTTATGCCAGATAGAAGAAGATCACCCATTCCCAGATTTAAATACTGCCTCACAACCAGCCTGTCATTAAAACTCACCTGCTGTATCAACAGTTACTCAACCTTTTCTTTCAGTTTCTGTTAGATCCTGGGTATCTAGGCCCTTGCTCCTTTCAGATCCTGTGAAATCGTTGGAATCTCCATCCATATCACTTTCTGATTCTTGAAAATCTTCAGAATTTCCATCTCTATTACTTTGAGATCCTGGCAAACCTTCAGCGTCTTCAGCTTGATTACTTTCAGATTTTGCTACGTCATGAATTTCTTCACCTATGTTACTTTCATTCTCTGCTAAGGCTTGAATAGCCTCACCTATATTAGGTTGTTGCATAGGCCTCAAAGGCGTTTTGCCTTGTGCTAAAAGTTCTTCCTCCTCTTTTCTTTCTTCATAACGCTTACGTCCTTCAGTTTTTGCTGATATCATGATCCTATCTAGAAAGTCATGAGTTGGAAAATCTTTTGGAACAAGCTTCCGATATTTTTGAAACCTTTCCTCAGCTTCATCGTTCTTACCTAAGACACTGTACAGAATACCCTGCCAATCACACAGCTATTTTAATAGAGCCAAAAATGCAATTATTTAATCATGACAATCAAAAGTTTTGGAAAATAGATAGATTACCGTGCAAATATTTTCGAAGTTCCAACATTCTGACATAGAGCTAATTTTAAAAAACACAGCACTGAAAGGATTTGACAGCCAAATTGCAAATTACCTACCACATATTGTCCATCCATTAAAGAATGTGCAATAATTTGCAATGCCCTAGAAAGGTACAAAGCGCTACCACACTATCAGTGATTTGCTTGGAAATAAAGCCTATTGATACATTATCTTTTTTAATGATCCAGCCATAAAAAAATAAGTGATATATTTGCAATGCACTAGAAAGGTACAATGCAATACCACAATGCTAATGATTTGCTTGGGAAAAAAATGTGTAATTACAGTTACAGTAGCCATCATGTGCAAGGATAACCCTAAGTTTAGATTTATTGATAATTTGATATAGATGAGGAAGTATACTTGGCATGTGAATGTTTTAGAGATAGCAGGTACCAAGTATCAACTTCACCTAGCTCTATAGGTTTGAGTATGCCTATATTATCCCCAATGGTGGTTAACTGAAGCACAAAACCCTCTTGCTGGAAATTTTAATTTGGCTTGGATTGAGTTTAGATTGGGGAAATTTTGTGGATATTAGTTATTTGGCTTGCCCTCATCTATTTCTACTTGCCTTCTGATTTTGTTTGTCTTGTGTAGTATTTTGCAATTTCTACAATTTTGAGTGTTCGCTTAGTTGTAAAAATTTGGCTTGGAGTGGGAAATTAGATTGGAGAAATTATGTGGATATTGGTTCCTTGGCTTGCTCTCATCTATTTCTACTTGTCTTTCGATTTTCATTTTGCCTTGTGGAGTATTTTGCAATTTCTAGATTTTTGAGTGTTCACTTGGTTGAGGTAGATTTCCCTTCATTTATTCTTTGCTCTTCAATTTAATTGTTAAAAAAGCATTGGAAATATTCTATTGGATGAATTTAAACATGATTCTAGTTTGTACAACTGTTTTTGTTTGAGATTTGTATATTTACCCAATTTGGGGTTTCATATGAGGATTTTGTAACCATTATGCCACCTTTTTTCTAATTCGAAACTATATTTTGTGAAATCAGTCGCATTTTTGGGATGAAGGATGCATGGGAGTGCAAGGGAACCAAAGGGTTTCTCTACGTTTTATCCGTTGAGTTCAAATTTTTGGTGATTTTAGGATGAATGGTCTTCATGTCCGGCCTTGAGACAATTGGATAAATATATGTCACATCTCAGTTTGGAATAGGAATATGGATATCGATATATTACAATTGATACAGCATGTGAAAATCATTGTGGAATCGATGTGAAATACGCACTGTTGGTTTGAAACCAATCGAGCGAGTGTCATGATTATTGCTGACAAGTACATAATATGAAATTGAACAATGTGTTATGAGATCTTGTATTGTGCTATTGTAATTTCAATCTTGCTTTGAGCTTGGGATAGGTGTAGAGCCTATTAGAATATTATAATGTTTCTTTAATGGCCATCTTAATTTATCTTTGGTTTAGGTAGTTTCTATTTTCATCTTTAGTTCACAGTTGTTTCTTTTAGAAACATCATCTTTCTAAATCTATACAAGGAGCTTTCATCTCCTTTGTTCAGTACAACATCAATTTACCATACAAAGCCAAAACTGGGGAGTGGCTTTTGATAGGGGACCAAAGCACAAAGAGGCCACTGGGACAACCATTGGAGAGTTGATAAATTCAAGTAATAACATAATTAAAATAAAAAATAGGGAAAACAAATAATAACAAGCATTTGGTATGCATGCAATGAGTGCTCTCATAGGGACACATCAGGAAAAGTTTGGCCGTCATGTGACATTGACCTGGCAAGTCAACTTCCTTGTCTTCATGAGAGGATTGATTTCCGCACAAGCCATTCTTGGGGCTATGTGTTGACGCTCCCGCTTTTAAACTCTCCACCCTACCTTGTATACGTTTGGGTGCTGACCCTATGCAATTGTGTCATTAATTAATTCCTTGTTATGGATGTTTCTATGATGGTGTTCATTGTGTTCAGTAACTCTTATCATTTCTTATGTTACTTGGAATTTCAAATTTGGGGAAAAATCTAGGGCATTAGAAAAAGAGGACACTGTAAACTTCTAAAAGATTGCTTAATGGAAATACAAACCTTGTCAGCCAATCCAGAGTTAGCATGACCACAATATAAATATTTTATTTCCAAAGACCATAGCTGTTTGTAAATATCTTCAAGATAAAACTGTTAAAAAAAACTTTTTGTGTCAAATTCTTATTTAAAATTTATTCTTTAATGCAGTTTTATCCAAAAGATCTGATGAGCACAATGTTCTTAATAGCAACAAAATTTGGAAGCTCAATCATGATTAACTTCAAAAAGATCAAGAATCCACGGTTGATATTGACCATTGGGAAACTAGGATTCAGTTGGACCTGCAGACATATGGAATAAGGTATCCCTTTTGTCTTCACCCTTGATGAGTTGTCTGATTCTCAATGTTACAAGATGACAGACAAAGATGGGAGGTGATTATATTGTGAATTATTCAGTTAGTAAATATTACAAACTGATTGGCTGCCAGTAGTCATGGTGTGTCCTGCATGGCATGTTAGGGTGTGTCCCCACTACGGGAATAGTTTCTTTCTGTTGATTTACAGTTTTGGCATCAGTTGTTTAGGTTTTTCGTAATTCCTCCAAGTCTGCTATTCGCATTTGTAAGCTGGCTGTGCAGGCATATGGCAAGGTTTATTATTAGCTTTTATCTGCATGTGTTACGGTTTGGCTTGTGCATTGATTTCCACCTGCAACTCTCAACTAGGGTTTCAACTGCAGGATATTGGTTGATTTTTGTATTTTAATATAACCCCGAATCTTATATCTAAAAAACATGTTATAAGTTGATTATTCTACAATCAAGCATAAAAGAAAATATCTTCCTGAGGTCCAATGTTTGTATCAAAAAAGGAAACCAAAAACGCACTTTTTTCTGGTTAGAATCCTTGAAATCAGTCTAAATTTCAACACAAGAATCTTCAGTAAAGCTTGGGCATAAGGGGCATCTAAGTGTAGTAATTAGTACATATACAAAGTCCGTGTATGCATAGATCTAATCTGGGATTTTGTGGCATCTAAACTGTTTTACCTCTGGCTTTATCAAGCTAGATATGCAACTGAAGCACTTCAAGCAAGAATGAATTTTTGAAATTTTAATTCAAGCTTTTTCCATGTGCAAAGTACTTGCAAAATAAACATTATAATTTTAAAAGAAAATCCTTGAAATTCAGTTACTCCTGCTGTTAATTTTCTGATGTATGCACAATAATAAAATATTCTCAACTCGGGGTCCTGTCAGCATAATTCTATTGTACATGTTGCCAGATTCCATGCCTAGAAGTGTTAACATAAAATGTCAAAGCTAATTTATTGTAAATAACACTGCCTTTTCAATGAATCTTAAAAGATTTATAGTCCTGCTAAAAAGTAATTCTCTGGAAGTTATATTTCCAATGCTAAGATTTTAAGGAAAAATTTAGCACACAAACCTGACAAAGGTAAGGTCGAAAATCTTTAGGTTTTTGATCAACCAAGTCCTGATACTGATTCAGAGCCTCTTCCAGATTGCCCTGCAGATCAAACAACATCAGATCTCTGCTTTATTTGCAAACTGAGGTGATGATTGTGACAGCTCATCAAAACCAAATAAAAAGGAGGCTTGTTTTATTAGTAACACTTTATACTTAAAATGACAATAAATTCGAAATGGTCTGTTTATAAATGCAAACACACACAATGCCACTTTGCAAGCACACGCGTACGTATCTACTCAAATAACTCGGGCAAGTAGCCAGTAGGTGAAAAACTCTCAAATGTATTACCTGCAAAATATATGCATGTGCTAATAGTAACCTCATGTTATATGCTTCCTTATCTAGCTGCTTCATTATTGCTTTCTGTAAACGTTTCTCCAGTATTTCTACCATGGCAGTATCTTCACCTTGTTTGTGCATCACCATTGCTAGCCCCTACAGAGACTCATAATTATTACCACAAAATAGAATCTTCTGTCAACAACCAAATTGAAAAATTTACAGTTATCATAATCAAACTTTCCTCATTCTGTTCCAATGACCAAGATATCTGAGCAAGTTAAGAACCCAATACTTTAAGCAAGCAAAGCACATCACACACTATTCCTTCCAAAGAATAACACTGGGTCATATTCCTCCCAAGATTATCATTTACACCCTCTCACACACATACTAGGCTATTAACTCATTGACCTCACTTTTGAAGCCTTCACAACTTTAGTCTTATGCTTATTGCTTGGCTATACCCGAAATATCAACGATATTTTTGAAAAAAAAAACTGATAATCACATATGTTTCCATAACCAGACCAATGTTATAGATACAACCTTGACTGATTGGTGATTTTAGACTAATTGGTTTAAATGGCGGTACAAATCTAGCAAGCAGATCTAGCGGGTATAAGACTGAACCCTATAGATGCCATCTAAAATTTGCTGACATGCAATGAATGACCAACCACATGTGCTCACTGGACTAAAACAAATGTCTTGCAATCAAATCGGCCATCATGAAGGAGGCTGTGTGAAAAGTTTTTAACTGTCAATATACAAGTGTGTATCTGCTCTGTAGTACCATTAGCCTTGGTATAAGATCTTTACTATTTATCTACTTGGCTCATTTCAGTGCAAAATTCTAGTTCTAACAGAAGATTGTGAATGGGAAGAAGGTAAACAAATCCTGAAAAATGACTGCTTCAATTTACTTCAAAAACAACTATGTATTTATTTCTTAAAGAAAAATAAAAAAATCTGAAAATTCAATAACTAGCAGAAAGAGGGGCGTCCTTGTTGTCAGATTATGATTGTAAGGACATATTGGTGTTTGTTTTATCACAATGTCAACACAGAATAAAATACCTATTAGACTAATTTAGTATTCTGGATTTTTGCTATTTTAGCTCGTTATTTGAGAATCTTAGTTAATGGCCATTTAGGTTCTAATTTGTATGTCTTGATTTGATTATTTTTAGTTGTCTATAATAAGATAACTTTGCTTTTTGCTTTTTAGTTTTTTGTTAAAAGCTTTTGTAAATTCTATATATTCGGGTATTCGGTTAAATACAATTATTCAGTTTTTTAGAGTTTTGTGGTATTAGAGCAAGTGACGAGGCATTAATTTTTTTATGCACTTCTACTTGGATGTAATTTCCAGATTTGTTTTTATGAAGAAAAAAATGCATTGGAGAATTTCCTGCGGTTCATGAAAGCTTTGTGGAGCAATTTTCTAAACATTTTTTCTCCATATGCGACTTTTTCACATTACCAAGGGTTTTAACAAAACCATAATTTTCTACCTGTATGAAGTTTGTTATTTTGCCACACGGAAGTTTTACCATTTTCTAGGTTTAGCTGATAATTTTTCTGCAACCAAGGATTTGCACAAAAAATTCTAGGTTTTCAGCAAAATTTGTGGTTTCTGAATTTTGCATTATTTTGGAAAAAAATCGATTTGTTTTCTGCAAGGGGGTTTGTTTTCTGAGCAGTGCCTAAAAGTTTGTGCCAGTTGTCCACTGAAGGTTTTTGGTAGAAAAATCATATCTTTCAATTTTGTGAGAAGATAACCTAATTGGAAAACGGCAGGGATGGCGTCGCTGCCCAACATCATATTGGAAGGCAATCAACGCTTCAATGGCAAGAACTAGTGCCTCAAAATTTGTGCCAGTTGTTCACTGAAGGTTTTTGGCAGAAAAATCAGATCTTTCGATTTTGTGAGAAGATAACCTAATTGGAAAACAGCAGGGATGGCATTTCTGACCAACATCATATTGGAAGGCAATCAACACTCCAATGGCAAGAACTATAATAGCTGGAAGCAAACAATGCTTCCAATTTTTTAGTACGTGTTTGGATGCAGTTGTTCTAGGTACAACTACTTGTACTACAATAGTGGCCTCCTTCTTGTCAGATTATGATTGTAAGGACATATTGGTGTTTTTTTTATCACAATGTCAACACAGAATAAAATACCTATTAGACTAATTTAGTATTCTGGATTTTTGCTATTTTAGCCCGTTATTTTAGAATCTTAGTTAATGGCCATTTAGGTTCTAATTTTTATGTCTTGATTTGATTATTTTTAGTTGTCTATAATAAGATGACTTTGCTTTTTGCTTTTTAGTTTTTTGTTAAAAGCTTTTGTAAATTCTATATATTCAGGTATATAGTTAAATAAAATTATTCAGTTTTTGAGTTTCATGGTATCAGAGCAAGTGACAAGGCATTAATTTTTTTATGCACTTCTACTTGGATGTAATTTCCAGATTTGTTCTTATAAAAAAAAATGCATTGGAGAATTTCCTGGAGTTCATGAAAGCTTTGTGGAGCAATTTTCTAAACATTTTTTTTTCCCTATGCGACCTTTTCAAATTACCAAGGGTTTTAACAAAGCCATAATTTCTACTCGTGTGAAATTCGTGATTTTGCCACATGGAAGTTTTACCATTTTCTAGGTTTCGCTGATAATTTTTCTGCAACCAAGGATTTGCACAAAAATTTCTAGGTTTTCAGCGAAAATTGTGAGCAGTGCCTCAAAGTTTGTGCCAGTTGTTCACTGAAGGTTTTTGGCAGAAAAATCAGATCTTTTAATTTTGTGAGAAGATAACCTAATTGGAAAACGGCAGGGATGGTGTCACTGACCAATATCATATTGGAAGGCAATCAACGCTTCAATGGCAAGAACTATAATATATGGAAGCAAATGATGCTTTCAATTTTTTAGTATGTGTTTGGATGCAGTTGTTCTAGGTACCACTACTCGTACTACAATAGTGGGCAACAACCAAAACAAGTTTGATGAGTGGAACCAAGAGGCAGTTATGCTGCAGAAATTATCAATTACCAAAGAGATGCTTCCAAACGCGGCATCAAGCAAGAGAGCTAAAGAGATTTGGGATCACTGGAAGAGTCTTCAAGAGACATTTAAAAAGAATTAAGCATTCTTTCTATAGAAGTGTTGCTTTCCCTCATGATAAATGAGAAGATGACTCCACAGGAGCATCTTATGAAGATCACAGATATACATGATCAACTAGAGACCACCAGTTGGAAGATGGCAGAGGGCATGATGGTGATTATGCTAAAAAGTTTGTCATGCTCCTACAAATAATTTATTGAGACACTCAACATTACCTCCACTAATGTGATTTGAAATTTGATGAGTTGTGCAATAAATTGTCTTAGCAAACTAGGTGGAGACAACAATTTTCTAGCAGCAATAACATGGTCAGTATGGAACAAGCATTTACTACCACAGATAAAGGCAAAGGCGTGTCCACTTAGCAGAAAGGACTATACGCATCTGAGGAACGTTTCCAGAAGAAAATCACATGTCACTATTGTGGGAGGCTTGGTCATATCTTAACGTTCTGTGAAAATTGGTTGGTCAATCAAAAGACCAACCAGGAAGAGTCTGGGCAGCAGGCTCCTATTGCAGAGCACTCTGAAGAGAAGTCGGCCTACTATGCTTTATGATAAGCAGATTTTCTTATGCAAGTTGGGCAGTTATAGAATGACCATCAAGGGAGGGTATTAGACTATTTTTATTATCCTAAATTCTTGCTGTTTTCAGCTCGTTATTTTAGAATCTTAGTTAACGATCAGTTAAGTTCTATTTTTGAGTTGTCTTGATTAGATTATTTTTCATCACCTATATTTAGACAACTTCACATTTTCTTTTTTGTTAAAAACTTTTGTAAACTCTATATATTTGAGTATTTGGTTAATACAATTATTCAATTTTTTAAAGTTTCAATACCAAGTGGCAAGGATACTCTATCCTCTCTTGGTAAAAATCTTCAATGTGCTAAACAGACTGTGTGATCACAAAGACAACTCCAAGGTTCCAAACACATGCGAATTTTGTTGTTTAGGATAGACTCTCACAGTAGGATGATTTGTTGGAAAGCTCCACAGGCACTAAGGTGATTATTCAAGATTTTATCATTCAACTTTTGAATTTCCTTTTTTTATAATTATTTTGATTCTATTATTAATTATTTTAACTCTCGTGAAGATTTTATAAATAAAATCTAAAGAAGAGGGTTTCAGAAGATAATTCTAACACTAAACTAATTCTATGAACCAATCCTATGAACTCTAGAGAGGACTCCAAAAAATGGAATCTGAAATCTATCCTTGCTTCGCCAAATTCAAATACTCAAGAATGGTGCAATCTTCAAAGGTATTCTAAGGATTTTCACATCACATATATTCAAAAGCATTTGAACAATAAATACAATAATGGAAATTAAATTTTCTATCACAGGTTCAGACTAACCTTACAGAATAGCTGAGAATTGTTCAACTATCAAAAGTATGAATATATCGATTCCACAAAAATAAAAATGCTCATCAAATCGTCATTCAATTTAACATAAGAATAAAATCTACTTTAAGTCACACAAAAAACCATGCAATTTGCAAAAGATATTAGATTTGCCAAAAATTGAACCATGGTTAAAAAATGTGGCAATATATCATTAATCACATGGAAATATTGTCAGTCCTCAGACCTCTGTTACCGAGTTCGCACCCTGCAGCCTGGATTCAGGTTTGAGTTGGCATGGCTGCAGATCTGGGCAGGGTCCGGATTTCAAACTGTGGGTCCGTCCGGGTCCTTGCTGGCATGGATCCAGGCAAACCCAGGAGGACCCACAGCAGTAGGGTTCAAAAAATGAAATAAGATAACTTAAAATAATGTTTTTCTTAATTTTTTTTAATTAGAAGGAGCCTAATAAAAAACATTTCAACTCATCTAATCTCTCATTTTGGTGTGCCCATTTTGCAAATTTTAAGAGAAGGTTGTAGGGATTGTTTGTTCCAATACTGAGGATCTAGATATGGTTGCAGCCGGGGATGAAGCAATTCATCCCTCATTGTTTTGTTTTAAAATTTCATTTGCTATTTAGTAATTCAAAGTATGATTTCCTTTGCAATCATGGACATAGATTAATGTGCGGGTATTTGACATTTATCTTTGACATTTAGCATTGATCAATGATCAAGCAACATATATTCATACAAATGACTAAGTTTTGCAATTATGCACATTTCTCTTGTTTTTTTGTATATATAATGTGCACACACACTCACAAATCCAAATGGGAAATTTTTTTTAGTCCGAATCCATGAACCCGAACTCGAACCCGAACTCGTCCCCAAAACCTGAATAGGTAACTTAGCCCTGGGCTTGTCGATTCAATCACCCAAAAACTCAAAACCACGTTACTGTAATTCGTGCAGTGATAAAACTAGTAAAAACTCGTCAAAGCCTCATGGCTAAAATGGGAAAATCACAGCATATACAAAGACAATTAAATTTTTAAAAATAAATTAAAGTACAGTTTCAGGGGCTTTTTGGGTGACGAGTTATCACTTTTTTTAACTTTTGGTCTATTCATATCCACACTGTTTCAGCCCACAAATGTGAAAAAACTTAGGGACAGCCCACGAAAGCGAAAAAACTTAGCAACAGCCCACGAAAGTGAAAAAGCTTAGCGACAGCCCACGAAACTGGAGTCTCGGGTGATTGATGCAAAGATGGCAATAGAGAAGCTGATTGGATGAGATAACAGAAGAGTGGATGTTTGGGAGGCAAAAAGGAACAGCAGTTTTCAGGTTTTTACTTTTTTATTTATTAAATATTTGCAATTTGATTTTAAATATTTGTTTATTTTTAAAATATGACTATATAATATTTATTTAAATTTTACATAGGAATTTGATATTTATCATTTGAATTTATAAATTATATTTCAGTTATAATACATATCGTATTTAGTTTTACTATTTATAAAATACATTTATTATTTATATTTTGCATTGTATTTAAACTGTAAAATACTTTTCTTTTCTTTTTTGAAACTGTAAAATACATTGAATCAATGAATTTATAAAATATTTTTCCACTCTATCTAGAATATAAAAGTAGTATGTGTTCTACGATTTTGGTTTATATGTATGTGTAGTTAAGAATATCTTAAGAAATTATATATTTTAAGATGTTCGATAAAAGTGCCAATTTTCTGGCCAAGTTTTTGGCAATTATGAGTTTTCCAAAAAAATTGGACCGGTCAAGTAATTATAGTCCAAGCTTTTCAACTTTGAATTGAACGATAAATTTACTTAAGTTTTTTTTACAACAATTTCTCTAAATCCTCCCTTCACAATGAGACAACTAGGGTTTATATAGGAGATCAAAAAAAATTAAGGGCCAAGATCAATTTAAGATCATCAACCAAGATTTAGACAACTACACCCTAGTCAGGGTTTACAATGACTATTCAATGAGAACCCATGGGAAATGAAAAACTTAGATAGTGTTTTCTTCTAGAAGAAAGCACCCCTTATACTTCCCTTGGTAGCATATTTAGTGAACATGGACATCATAGGCATGAAATTATATGATTGGTGGAGACAAGTGGGTGTCACCTTAGCATGCTTATCTCTTTGAATCAAGTTAGCTTTGATCGATTCTCCTCCAATTTCGAGAATTTGGGATTTTGTAAAAATATTTCCAAATTGCATATCTTTAAACCTCCTTGAACTCGAAATTTTATCTTGTTTGAATGCTCTTCTTTATCTTTGATCCGAGATCTTGGGCTTCTCAGTGTGGACTTTGAAATCTAGAAGATACCTTTGAAATCTTCCCTTGTCCATCCATTTTTCCTATCATGAAATCCTTCATAGGTGACGAAGTCCTTGGTTGTGTTTGGTCCTCATCTATGAATGACATTTTTCCTTCTACTATTTAGATTCCTTCCTTTGATCTCTAGAAATCTAGGGTTGTACAAGCTTGCATCAAACCTACTATCATCTTTGGAAATGCTTTTTTAGGTCTAGTTTTCAAGAAATTTCCCATACTTAGGCAATTTTCACCATTGCCTCCTAAGTGATTTGACTTTCTTTTCTATGCATAAACTTAACATTTTCCCTTTAAAACTTTGCCTTATCCTCTTTTGAACTTCGAGTTTTCTCTAGGTGCTTGGTGATCTCCAATGGGTTAAGACATCACAATTTTCCATCTTTAACTTGGCTCCAAATAGTGAAATTCATCTCTTGATCTGCATTTTTCATCTTGGTATATAATTTGGGATATATACTAGATGATAGGCTTTCAAAAGCATATATCCCAAAATACAACTGACAAAAAAAGGGCTTACAAAATATGTCCTGATCTTACACCAATTGAAAGTATAACAAAAGAATACATACTCTTGAACAAAACTTCTTGTAACAAAAGAATCAAAGAGTAATGCCCTCGAACAAACCTAAGAATAGAAACGATACTATTGCATATGCCTTCTCAAGACCCTTTCTCTTGCAATGAGTGTATGTCAAGTAGGCTTCCCGATAACTAAAGGGACTCCACCAAGAACTAAGAAGAGTTTGTTACTGTGTACATTTTGCTACCATTAATGCAAGAACTATTGACACAAGGCGCCACCTCACAACACTGGCTAAATAGCTGAAGATTTGCACCTTAGAAAGTGCCCCCAATTTGCCCTATTCTACCCATCCATTTTGACATCTCAGTCCTCCTTTTCAGCATGATTCCGTCCAATTACTCTATCTAATCAAATTCGATATGACACTGTATTAAAATATGATAGCTTTAGCAAATATTTAATATGATCAAGTTATATATATATAGTTAATAATTTAAAATAACAAAAATGTCCTTCTATTTTGATGTCAAATTATTGTATATTCACATTTTAATGTATAAAATCTATTTATAGATTACGAAATATTATTATTATTTTTTGTCCATAAAATAAATATAATAAGAAGATAAACTTTTAAAAAATTAAAATTTTCAAATATCTTTAATCATAAATATATTACAAAATTTAAATATATTGTTGGAAGAAGATATTATGATTTTTGATTGACTTATATTGAATAAGTGAAAAATTTAAAGTACTTTTAATATTAAATCAAAGAAATTTATATTTATATTTATGATATTTATGTTCTATTTTTTAAGTATGAAGTAAATGAAATGAGTCGAAATTTTGTAACAAAATATATGAATATTTAAAGATATAAAGTGAAGGAAGAATGTTACTCACTAAAGAACCAAAGAAAATCAAAGAAGGTTTGAAGTTTGCTAAAAGTAAATATATTTAAAAATTTTATATTTATATTTATAATACTGAGTAATAAAGTTCTGATTTTCTATGAAATAAATGAAATGGTTTGATTTTTTTTTTAAATTATCTTATTAATTTTTTAAGAGAAAATATAAGTTTATATTTAACTTTTTATTCTTATTACAAATATAAGTTATATTAGGAAGAATGTAATCTCCTTAGTATTCATAATACATATTTTTGAACATATTAAAACTAATATTTATAATTAGATTTTTACTATATTATATATTATTATTGTTTTAAATTGGCAAATGAAACATTCTAAAATAAATTACAATATATTATTGTAAAATAAGAAAAGAAATTTAAAATCATGGAAAACGATAATATAAATTGTTTCAACATAGTTGAAATATAAAAATATACAATTTTAACAAATATATTAAATAAGTTTTAAATAATTTCTTATCAAACATATCTTATTATCATTATTATTATTTAATTTCAACAAAGATTTTAAATAAGTTTTAAATAATTTCTTATCAAACATATCTTATTAACATTATTATTATTCATTTGTTTACAAAAGATAACAATATAATTATTACTTTTACTTTTCTACCATTATTCAGTAAAAGACAATTGAAAATCATAAAATACTCTACAAAAGTAATTATTTTTTGTTTGAATTTTTTCATAAATTACTAAAACAATTATTTAAAAAATCTAATTATAATATTTAAATAAATAAAATAGATCAAAATATTCATTTTATAGACAAAAGTAATAATATTTCTTAATTTATAAACTAGATTGTATACAATTTTAAAAAATAATATACAATCATTTAATAGTAAAATAGAACATTTTATTATTTTAATCATTAATTTAAAAAGTTATATATTAATAACTTTTCATATAAATATTTGCTAAAAACATTACATTTTAATAGAATGTTGTACAAATTTGATTAGACAGAGTGATTGGATGGAATCTGGCAAAACGGAAGGACTGGATTGTCAGATCAAACGAGCAGTGCTGGAAAAATGGGGAGCACTTACCAAGGTGCAAATCTTCGGCTATTTAGCCAATGCCCCACCTCACAACTACGAGCCACCTAATAGAACTATGCGGACGATTAAAAGACATAGCTCAAACACAATATGTAACAGTTGGAGCACAATAGAGACACAGCTCACGATATGGAACAACAACAAAACATCTCTAACACAATAGACACAGCTTGAGCATGATATGAGAGTCATACGATGTCTGGACAAAAACAATAATAGACAAATGTTGAACCTCTTCCTAAAAAGAACCTACGAAAAGAAGACGAAAACATTTTCGCAGCTCCGAAACAAAACAGAGAAACAAGAATGTCAAGGTCCATCATCACAAGTATATTTCTAAGAAAACTCCGAGCAGATCACCACAAGTATAAATGGTCTCTCATGCAAGTACTATATCTTTAACAAAAGGGACTTCATGCTCAACCAAGGAGTTCTCCAACAATTTGCACAAATTCAATGCCCCTAGACTTGGGTGTCATGTCACCAAATTTTAATGTAATAATTTAATTTAATTAATTAATTAATTAGTCCCAGAATTTAAATAATATAATAAAAGGACCATTAATTAGTTACTTTAATAAATAAATATAGGCTCCAAGTTAATAATATTTATATTTGTGGTTCCGATTGATTTAGTATATCTCAAACCCATTTTTATTTTATTTGTTTTCCTAGGTGTTGCCATCGACTATCTTTGTAAACCCTAGGGAGTTCCTCCAAAGGGTATTTAAGCACAACAAGAAGGTAGCAGTTGGCATGCGATTTGGATTATTTTCTTTGTATTGCAAATTCTTGTTGGAATTCTTTGTTGTTCGCCATTTCGGAAGTGAAAGATCTTTCCTACTTAGCTAGTGCGGTTTTGATGGGATTCAACCCTCACCCTATTCCGATTCTCTACATTACTTGGCAAATCCGTGCACCATCTTCATTTGTAGTTATAAATATTGTTTGTAGAACTTCCCCAATTCTGTTGGCATCCATTGTTCTTGCAATCTGGACTACATATTTAATATCATTGATCATTTGGAATCATCTGTGCATAAAGTCAACAATGGCAAACTCATTGGCGTAAAGGCACCGTATCAAAGCAATTGTCTTCAGATCGAGATCCCTTTCGAGAAGTCACTGCCTACAGGGTTGAGATCCCCTTCGAGAAGTCATTGCCTTCGGGTCAAGATCCCCTTCGGGAAGTCATTGCCTTCGGATCAAGATCCCCTTCACGAAGTCATTGCCTTCAAGTTGAGATCCCCTTCGGGGAGTCATTGCCTTCAAGTCGAGATCCCCTTCAATAAGTCATTGCCTTCGGTTTGAGATCCCCTTCGGGCCAAGATTGCCTTCGGATCGAGATTGCCTCTAGATAGAGATCCCCCTTCGGGTCAAGATTGCCTCCAGATAGAGATCCCCTTTGGGCCAATATTGTATTCAACACAAGATCGCCTTCAAACCGAGTTCGCCCTCAGAACATTACATTGGGCAAACTTAGTGTCAACTTGTGGATATTTTTCATATTTTATTTAACAAACCAAAACTTCCAAGCCATCACAAGTTGGGCAAAGATAACTTCATCTAGATTTTAAGAAAATTTCCATTGTCAACAACCTTATGACTAGGCAGACTTTGTAGGAACTGAGGAAATTTTCAATTAATATTTTTTCCCCCTAGTCTTGGGCAGACTTCTCCATGACATGAGGGATTTCCTCATACTTCTCAATTTTTCTTCCAACCCTAGGTGAACTTGATCTTGCAAACAGGACTCTGCCATGCCTTAGTCAAATTTTCAAATTCTTTTAATCCTTGTCTATGAGGACTTGGTACCTTGATGAGGACTAATCTCCATGAATTCATGAGATTGAAATCCAAAACTTCCCATGCTTTTCCTTGTTTGAAAATTGCAACCTTTGGCTTCTAAAAATAGAAACTTCAAAAAAGAAAATTTCAAACAAAGTAAAAATTAGGCAATAAAAAAGAAAATCCCAATTGGCCTACCAAGGGAAAAAATGAAACTTTGGAAAAGCAAAAACAGAAAAAGTTATCTTTTCCTATAAAATAATTAAGAACAAGAAGATTTCCACAATCCATATGAAACTAAATTTTATGCTTCTGGATTCAATTGCGTGATTATTTTTGCATCAACGTTTCAAATCACTCTCTATGATCCTTGGCCTCTTCTAAAAATAGAAACTTCAAAAAATAAAATTCCAAAAAAAGTAAAAAAGTAGGCGATAAAAAAGAAAATCCTAATTGACCTACCAGTGGCAAAAATGAAACTTTTTGAAAAAGCAAAAACAGAAGTAATTTTTCCTATAAAATAATTAAGAACAAGAAGATTTCCACAATCCATATGAAACTAAATTTTATGCTTCTGGATTCGATTGTGTGATTATTTTTGCATCAACATTTCAGATCACTCTCTATGATCCATCATTAGGATAAGAGAAAGAGAACATCATGAGGGATCACAAAGTGTGATCCGAAGCATTGATGCAAAAGTAATCACACAATCAAATTCGGACGCATGAAATTTAGTATAAAATAATTGTCAAAATTAACTTCAGAAACTGTTCATCTTCGTCCCTTGGCCTATTTGAACCATTCTGTAGTATCAAAATACTCTTGGTCATGCTTTCTTCCTTTCACTTTTAATAATGCTCTTGGATTGCACTCCTAAACATTGTAGTGGCAAGAGACCGGAGGCTGAAATAAAAACACCTAAACAAAACCCTAAAAAAGAAAAAAGAAAAAAAGGGTCTCCATTTGAATGGGGTGATGTGTGTTTAATATCTGAAGACATTTTTATTACCAATTGACACAATACCATTTATATAGGACATAACATCATATGGAACAAGAAGTTGTAAGTTACACCAAAAATTTGAAGATTAGTCACATCGACCGCACTATAACAGCCAATAAATCAATTTCAAAAGGGGACTTGATGACTACATAAGCCAACTTTTTTGAATTCTATTAACTGCAGTGCCTCAACATATCTTAAGTACAGCAGGAGTAATAATGACACTGCTGCCCACAATGTCATTACCAGTTCAAGTACTCTCACAAATCAAAGATTGATGAATCCAGCCTGTCAAACCATTCATTGCATGTATAAAGGACAAATAAATGCAGATAGGTTAAAAGATCAGTTCCATCAGGTAAAAATAATAATATAATAAAAATTAAAAAGATCCAAAGAAAATTGCTTAATTGAGCCAAAAGCCAAAAACGTAAGTACTACTTTACTAAGATTCTTTAAGAAGGCCAAAATATTTGTGAACCAGGCTGACTAAGAAGAGCTCCTTTAAGAAGAAAATTATACCTGACAAGGCCTGCATTTGCCTTGTAAAAGACGCCAGGTCCAACTAAAATAAAACCTGAATTGGATTGGTTCACCTAGTGACCAAGTTCCCTGCGGATCCCTGCCAGCCCCTCAGCATATTTTTTCATCTCAATGAGGAACATGGATGAAATCTACACCACTACAAACCACTTCTCACTTTTTAACTGCACTTTTATCATGGGTTTCTCATGAAGGACCGCAACAATCTCGAAAGGCCAGAGCTTTGTGTATCGACAGGTCATATATCCACTATACGATGACCCACGTGGTGTCACATGCAGTGTTGCGGGGAATTCATGGCCATGTGGTATATAGCAGCATCTTGAATGAGAAACTTGATGTCAATAAACAGCACACACAATGGGGCCTAACATTTGTGGGACATAATGAACAATCAATTTTATTTCTACAGTTTGGGTAATTACTACTAATTAGACATACAAATTGTAATACTTCACTTTTTACTTTTACTGTCTTTAATCCTTTTCTTTCTTTGTATTGATTTGACATTAGACATTGAAATCTGGTAAATTATCATTTATATATTCTTTAAATACATTTAAATCAAAGCAACAAGAATCAAAATCGGATCAGAATCGGCAAGGCCGAATCAAATTGTGAATTGGCCATGAATCGGAATCGAACGGCCACGAATCGGCAATTTTTTTCCCCTTGAAATTTAGTAACTTATTTCATAAACCCTTTATCACTGATTCGATTCACCGATTCACAAAAAATCATTTGGCTTGAATCGAATCACCGAATCACGTGAATTGGTTGAATCGCCATGATTCTTGGAACTATGATTTACATACATATACTCGTGTGAATGCAATTAAATATATTTAAATAAATATTAAGATGTATCTATATATTTTGTGTCTATATTAATGTATGCATGTCTGAGTTTCCTGCTTTCATGAGCGATCAGGTGCCTATTCTGCATTAAGACTGCCCCAACTTCCTCTCGTGAACCATCAAATTCCAGCACTAAGGACTAGGTGAAATCTGGTAATGCAAGAATGGGGCAAGTACTCATAACTTCCTTTAGTTGACCAACCACATGCATATCGTGCCTCATCTGTCCACCTAAATACTCCTTTCCTGGTAAAATCTGTTAGGGAAGCCCCAAGATGTGGAAGATCAGGTGCCTATTCTGCATTAAGACTGCCCCAACTTCCTCTCGTGAACCATCAAATTCCAGCACTAAGGACTAGGTGAAATCTGGTAATGCAAGAATGGGGCAAGTACTCATAACTTCCTTTAGTTGACCAACCACATGCATATCGTGCCTCATCTGTCCACCTAAATACTCCTTTCCTGGTAAAATCTGTTAGGGAAGCCCCAAGATGTGGAAGACCCTTAACAAACTCCTGTAATAACTACATGAACCAAAGAATCCTCACAGCTCCTAGAGTGTCTTTGGTGGTGGCCAATCTAGAATTTGCCCAGATCTCTTCCTAATGCACCTAAACCACCAATCCACTAATAATGTGGCCAAGTACAAAATCTCTGTCCTCCTGAATTCACATTTGGAATCCTTCATATAGAGCAAATTGTGCTTCCATAATACTCGAGACTTCAACAAGAAGTTTCAATTTCTGCTACCATGTTTTATTGTATATATCATCAAAAACACAAGCATTTATTTCCTCAACTGCTTGTTGAAAATATAATTCATGCAGGACTAGAACATGACCAATGCATTGGTAAACCCAAAGGGCGTAACCAGAACTCATAGGATCCATAATGACACCTGAAAGAAGTCTTGGAAATCAACTGCTCCTAAACTCTAATCTGATTGCAAACCAATCTAAGATCTATTTTTGCAAAGACAATAGCACAATGAGTTCATCCAATAATTCATCAATCCAAGGAACTGGATATCTATTCTTAATAGTCTTCTTATTCAATGCATGGTAGTCAATACACATTGTCATGTCCCCCTCTCCATTTGAATCCTATTAGCGATCTCCTGGTTATGGTCCATTTGATCCCTGAGCAATCTTTGGGCGTGTTTCTTTTTACACATTACAATGAGACCCAATCTTGTTTAAAATTTGTGACGCCAGGCTTGGGTCACTCTTTTCAAATGTATGCCTGACCAACTAGCATCTTGTGGAGGTGAGCAACCTTGTGTAAATAACGGTCTCTTGTAGTCTTTACAATCATCAATCACATTATTTCCAATTTGCACTTCCCAGTTGGAGTTCTGACGTGGAATATCCTCCCTCATCTGTTATTGATATCAATTTGGTGATGTCTCTTAGCAGAGACCATATTGGCAAGGCGGAGACAAATCAACACTGTACTATTTCACCATATGCTGTGATAATCAACAACACCTCCATAGTACACAGCAATCAGCTCATATGGGAGGTGCAGTGACCTTTATAGCAATTGCTTGCCATTTCATTTCAGTGATACGTAAATTGTGTTTGGGGTGTGATCAACTCACTTCAGAAATACTGTATCTCAGATTGTACAGCAATCTACTCCAACATTACATATATTGTATTTGGGCTGTGATCCCATAAAACAAAGGATATACTTCATTGATACTGACATATCAGATCATACAAGGGCTGCAACCTACATTAGAATCAGACCAAGGACTGCAGCATATAACAGTGGTATGCAAATTATCAGCAGCATAAACATGTGGTGTAGTCACGACATCATCTATATTAGCACCACATGAGTATCCATCATTGGTCGTTATCAAGCTCAAAGGAGGACAAGAGACATCCCACATCCCATCAGCAATCAGACGACAGCAGTTGAGATCATAGTAATCATAGGACCAGACATATATTTCAAGCTCCCACCAATCCAAACATCATTGATCTTTCTGCATTTCCCAAAGCGGACCATTGTTTGCAGGTCAAAATGCTTGATTGTTCTAACTGTACCCAAGTGTTTATATGAATCTAAGATTGTAGCTATTTCCTTCCAAGCATATTGTGTTTTGGCATATCTTTCTTGCCATTGCATACTTGGGATATTTCAGCGGTATCAAAGCCTTGACCCTTGCCAGCCTACAAGGTTGAAGTTTATGAACAGAAAGAGATAAGTTTATATAGTCTATCAAAGTAAAAGACAACACTCACTAGATAGAACGGGAGACACTCAGCCAGATCCAAGCATTTTGGCCATCTTGGCCAATTCGGCGAGCGGAGGGCAAAGGGATTTTGATGCAATCACTTGTTTGATGGAGATGAGGAATCATGTTCCCAACAATGGAGAGACCAACAGCCACAATGATAATTTAGTAATGGGAAGACCCACATTCAATGATCCTCGGCCACTAATTCAAACCCCAGCATGCCCACCTTTCCACCGAGGACCAAGCAACAATAGAGCCATATACCTTCATCAGTAGAGTTGCAAGTACAGTTCAAGCAAGATTGACTCAATAGGGGATCACTATAGATTAAAATATCACACACTTTCTCACAAATATATAGAATAATCCAATTGATACATATGAAGTGCAACTTAGAACATACCATTCATACCACAATACCAGTAGGCAAGGAAATGATTTCTTTATTAATACCAAAAACCAACATGAGCACATTACCAATGTTCCAAGTATTTATAGACGGTCAGTTCGTTGGACACCAACTGACGCATTTCCTCACCACCTAACTACCCAACCCGACTAGCTTTAACAAGCACTAAACATAACAAGTATTCCGACTACATCTATTCCCCCCCCAAAAAAAAGAAGATGACTTTAGAACATGAAACAAAAACTGTAATTTCGAGGAGGATGGGAGGACATCCTTGTGCTCAGAGTTCCCCTTAGCTGTTGCAAGTCTCGCTCGGCTATCTTCTACTTTGTCCAAACGCCTTGCAATACCCATAGCACGTCCATCTTTTTAGCTTCTGTCATGGCAACCTGGCTCTCCAACTCAGGTTTTTCTTTGTTCTAGGCTTCCTGCATAGCAGCTTTCTCCGCTGCTCGTTGCTGTTTAAGACTCTTTCATTCTAGCTCCTAGACTTTAGCTAGGTTTTTCTCCTTTTGAAGTTTCAAAAAGGTTCCCCAAAAGGCAACCTCTATTGCTGTCAGTGTCTCCAAAAGAGGTGATTGTTCCTGTCTCATAGAAATGATAGAGCTGCTCGTCCATGTGGTAGCCATGTCCTTCGCTGAATAGCCACCCTATTCCAGTAGTTCCCAATCTGTGTAGCAGTCAGTATGCATAAAGGCAGCCAACGCCTCTGTTGTGATGATTATGGTCTCCAGATTCAGAGCCCTGGCCTATTGCATGATCCTCCAAGTAGAATGCTCCATGGCATGAAGCTCAGTGAGGAATAGTTTGGCCTTGGCTGCAAAAGATGTTGTGTCTAGTGGTTCTTCGCGCTCACTTTGTATCTCAACTTGCTCCTCAGTAGCTGTCGCTAGGGGTGAAGACACCATGCCTTCCTCTTCGAGTAACCTATCCACTTCCTCCAGGACCGTGTTTGTCATAGCCCCATCGGTACTAGCTAGTGTCGTCATGCTAAGGTGTGAATTTTCCCAGTTTTCTCCTCTCCTACTGGTTGTATCACAAGAGCAACCGGATGGACTACTTATGGACCCCGGGGTGTTTGTACCCCTACTTTATGAGCACATTTTGGTTGGTACCTCAAATCTATGACTTTAGTACGAGAGGGTTGTTCTGGAAAGATAAGTGGCACCATCTTCGGAACTAAGACTCTGGAAGCCCCCATGTCAGGATTTGTTGCCTGCCACCTGTTCCTTCCTTGACTTCTACTTGATTTGGTTTGGAAGTATCTATTGCCTTAATTCTATCAGGATCACTAGGTGGTTTTTGGTAAAGTTATGGAGGTTTTGCTACCCTTACTGGAAGTGGTCCCTCCATAGGTGGTAACGTCATTGCCTGTGGAGTCCCCTGGAGATGACTCGGACGAATCTCCGCCTCCTGTGAGTCGGAGGAGGATGAATCCATATCGCTGCCTTCTTCCTCTGAACTTTCATCATTCTCTTCCTCTTCTGATTCTTCAATCACTATTGTTTGTTTTGATTTCTTTTTCTTGGGTTCACCTCCATTATGAGAGCCTACATCCAAGGTATCCAGATGAAGCTAGTAGGTCATAGCTGGTTTATATGGTTCTACTCTTCTAGTCGGTACCAGTGTTCCCCGGTGTTCGCTACTCACCTGCGTGCGTACTACCTCTAAGAACAAGGCCACTGTATGATGAAGCATATAAAAGGCTTTATGTTTCAACTCCATAAATTCACGAAGTCTATCGGAAAGAAATTTAGCCCAGTTATATATTTGCCCTTTGTACAATCCATCCACTGTAGGTAACATCCATAGGGCAATATCAGAAGTGTGGCTGCCCGCAGTGAGCTTGCTTTTAACCAAATCTACCACGCAACGCCATTCCTCATTTGCGATAAAAAATTTCTTCAGACCCTGACTGTTCTTCTAGATTCCTTCCCATTCCATACCTATGAGGTCCTTCCGGCACATTACTTGCAGCCATTTTTTCTTGTCTACTGCTGTCATAAAAGAAAATTTCCACTTCTTGCCCTCTGTCAGGAATTCTGAAAACCTTACTTATTTCTCCTGCTGCATAAGAAATTGTCACCTGTTGCCGGAAATGTTGTATTACAAATTTATGACCTGATTTCTCATACCCTGTGATTAAATTCCGTAATATAGACTCAAACTTCTTTAATTAAAAAATTGGCATAAAAATGATTTATCTTCCTTTGTTGTACATAACGCTTTCTTCAGCGGATGGTCTGCCTCTGCTTTTTCCCACCAAGTCCTGGATTCGCTTCATATCACACTTTCAAATGTAATATTTTCAGCAGTGGTGGTGATTTTCTGTGTCACCTTCCCTTTACTCGTCATCATCTTCCTTACCTCCTTTGCTTGCAATGCAACATATTTCTTCTTTTTGGAGTCGATAATGTTTCCCTTGCTCGAATTCCCAGTACTAAATTTCACCATTATGTATACCTCTATTAGTTCCCAAATCTATTGAACTGATTGTATATGCCACCTGTACGAACCATCCTTCCACAGTGATTGCTTGTAACCAACTTCCACAAGTTGTCTCAAATGTTGTAGGGATTTCCTAGGTACTAGGAATGCCTGTCGTACCTCTGTTTGCCATTGTTGCCATACGTCCGTCTGCTGTCTTCCAGACTGTTGTCATATGAGTACCTCCACTTTCCGTACAAAACTCCCTCGTACACACCCTTGCTGTACAGCTGAAAAGTTTGGACTATGATGTCATGCGAAAGCGAATGATTGCCAAATGGACACGGAACTTCCTCGTGCACACCCTTGCTGTACGCATTAGAAGCTTAGACTTCGATGCCGTACGGATGTGGATGGGTACCGTACAAATGTTATCTGGCCGTGTCATACGCTGCCCTAATCAAATGGAAGTTGCTGATGTCATATTGCGCCCTACTTCCGTACGGACGTATTTTGGTGTCGTACTCTATCTTGCCCCTTGTATGAATGTGTTTTGGTACAGAAGGACGTGTTTTGGTGCCTTGTTCTCATACAAGCATGTTTTGGTATCCTCCCTTTTCGTACGGTTGTTCGTATGGCTGCCCTTTGTATTTGTATGACTATCCCTACAGCCACTCTTCACTCAAGTCTAGCTGCCATCTCTGCAATTTCAAGGATGTCATCTCCGTCTTTGGCACTCCCTTCTCCGTCACTATGGGTACTGTTTTGTGCAATGTTTTGCAACTTCATCTCTTTATAAGGACTTGGTTCGGTTTTTTCTATTTTTGATTTTGGTCTTTTTTCCTCTTTTATATTTATAAAATAGCTACTTGCCACTTTATTCCGTCTCTCATACGCTTTTAACTTAGACCCATTTACTAGATCTCTGATAGGTTTGTTATCCAAAGTAGATAACTTTATTGCCCCATTCTCTTTATACTCTATGTACTCCTCCAGGTACTTCCCTTCCGACTGAGATTCTTGTATTTGCAACATATTACATTCTACGTGGAAAACTTCATAGTCTCCCATTTGCCAATGGAATAATCCATTAAGGGAACTTGTGTCGTTGTCTAAACATTCCTCTAGTCTAAGCACTCCTTCCTCATCTGGTTCCATCCCTCCATAGTCTTCTCCTTCAAAGTCTGATGCCAAGTCCTAACTAACTGACCGATTCTTGAGGTCTGCGATGTACTTTCTTCCTTCCAACTCAATAGATAGAGTGTTTCGCTTCCAGTTATGGGTAGCTTTTGGTGCGACCAACCATCCCCTGCCTAACAAAGCATCGTATCCTTTCTTTTCTAAAGGGATAACCACAAAATCAATAAAAAATTGTTGTGTACCAACAATGACTTTTTGTCCCATCAGCATTCCTATACTCTTGATTCCATGTTGGTCTGCTCCTACTAGTTGAAATGTCAGGGGCCAGAGTGTAGGTTTCCCTAATTCCTTCCATGTTTCTTCTGATAAGACATTTACACTAGAACCTCCATCCACAGTAATATGAGAGTTTGCACCCTAGTATCTCCATCTCTACTCCCGTTGGTGTTCTCCCCATCCCTATAGTGAACAATTAATTGTCTTCTATGTGTACTTCTCCTTCCTTCTCTTTCTTTGAGGTTGTCTCTTTCGGTTTTGCCCCCTATGTTAGTGCCACCTGCAATTGGGGTAATGTTTCTAATAAATCCCCTATTTTTACTGGGATAGCAGTTTCCAATACTTGCCTCACAATATTAGTTATACCCCTACTGGAAGTAGGTTTTTCCAACATTGTCTTTCCTCGCTCCCCCATGCTATCTTGAATGTCTTTCTTTGCTTCGTGAAATCTTTCCATCTCCATACTAGCATCTAGGTAGATTAATTGTCTGGCTTGCATCCTGGTGACCGCAAGAATTTCGTCTTCTACATCTTCAATGTCTAACATATTTACTCCCTTCTGTCTCGAACAATTTGCATCTTCATGATTGCCTGGCCCACACCATTTACAGAGCATCCCTCCATTTTGTCCTCCTCCGCTTTGGCAATCTCGTGCAAAGTGTCCCCATTCATTGCATCTCCTACACTGGATCATTGGTCTCCCTTTGGAATCATACTGAAGTGGACGCCGAGGTGTGTTGTTATTGTTATTGTCATTGTTATTATTGTTACTTCCCCTCCTGTTGTTTTTGTATCCTCATGGTGAGGCTTCCATATTTATAGTCTTCTAAGGAGTGAAGGGAAGTGTGGATTGTTCCCCTTGGGTCAGGAATACTTGAGCGCTTCGTGTTTTTAAATTGTAAGGACAATCTTTAATTGTGTGCCCCATTACCTGACAAATCTCGCAAAATGCTTTCTTCGAGCAAGATCCTTTTGTATGGCCTTTCTTTTCACAATCAGTACACCAAAGTTTTCTCCCTTCTTTCTTTTCTTCTTTACTCCCTACCACTTCCTTCATCAATCGTCTCAGATCTTTTCTTAAGGTTTTAATAGTTTTGGATTCTTCTTCACTCTCTTCAGAACTTTCACTAGAGCTTCCATGCCTTCTCGCCTTGGAGGTTTTACTTTCACTTTCTATGTCCATGGCGCGAGTACATGCATCTGGAAAGGTCGACAGTGGGACTTTCTTCATCTTTCTCCTAAGAGATGGTGTTAATCCTTTGATGAACGATCGTTTCTTTAGTCCATCTGCCGACTTGTTATCTAGTTTCCCTATCAACTCTTTCATTCTTCTGCTATAAGTTTTGACAGATTCACTCTTCCCTTGTCTTGTGTTATAAATCTCTGTTACTATTTCATTGTCATCTCTCAAGAGTATGAATTCTTCTTCAAAAGTTGTGCGGATATTACTCCATCTGTATTTCTTTCCTGCCTCCAAGTCTGTATACCAATCAATGGCAATACCCCTTAATGTGGCCGGAAAGGCTTTTAGCCATTCCACTACGTCATTTCGTCCATTCGCGTGCCATATTGTTATACATGTTTTATAGTGGCAAGCAGGGTCCTCCGAGCTGTCCCCTGTAAACTTTGGTAATTTTTGTTTGTCTATTGCCATTATGTGAACACCTCTAGATGGAACACCTCCTGATGGAACACTTCCTCCTAATGAACACTACCCCCGGTTGGAAGTTTGTTCTCAAGGAGGAACTACTGAAAGTATCCCCTTCTTCTTGACTTTGCTCTTGTCGAAAGTCTCTTCCTGTCGGTGTCTCTAGGTTTTTGTATCCCAACTTCCTTGTTGTTGTCTCAGAGATGACCAAATTTGCTATATCTTCGATTGTATTCTCGATCAACCCTTCCCGAGTTCTCGTGGAATCCCCTTGTCCTCCTTTCCAATTACAATGTCTCTCCTCCTGCTATTGGAGACGTATTGTTTCTATTGTCTCTCTTTTACTTGTAACAAATTGCTTGCTAACAAGCAAGGAAACTCTTCCAGGAGATCGTACATCGCTGGTGGCACTAGAAGTTTGTCGCGTACTGTACCTTCAAGGACCCTTCTCTCACGAACTTCCCTTCATACGTACTGACCGCAACTTCCCATGCCGCCACCAGATCACGTGTCAACTAATCCTCCCTCGTTATTTACTCCTCTTCCTGTCACTATTTGTTACTTGATAAGCGGTACAAATGCCCTTCCCATTACTCCATCTTGCCAACCTCCAGGTTCAAACTTAGGCAATGGCGCCAAAAATGTAAATTGGAATATCACACACTTTCTCACAAATATACAGAGTAATCCAATTGATACATATGAAGTGCAACTTAGAACATACCATTCATACCACAATACCAGTAGGCAAGGAAATGATTTTTTTTTAATACCAAAAACCAACATGAGCACATTACCAAAGTTCCAAGTATTTATAGATGGGTCAGTTAGTTGGAAACCAACCAATGCATTTCCTCACCACCTAACTATCTAACCGACTAGCTTTAACAAGTACTTTATTCCGACTACAATTACAAAAAAACATGTCCCTCAAGGACCATGGATCTAAGGATGACACTTGCCAACCAAAGGTAATAGTGACTATAATAATGCTTTTAGGCATAAGATAGGAAAGTTAAGCCTCCTCTCCTTCTATTGATCCCAAAGATCAACAACACATGCTAGGGTGCAAAGGGTAGACACGTTTTTCAGCTAAATCCAATGCCCAAAGATGAAGCAATCAAGTACACAACATTACACCTCAATGGAACTGCTCATGAATGGTGACAACACTCAGAGATGATCAAAGCACATCCTATGTCGACTTTACATAAAGACTCCTTGATATATTTGATGGGAAGAATCTCAAGCTCAACTTCCAAGAGTTTGCACAATTGAGTCAAAGGATTAGTGGATAGCCATATCACCAAGTTCTAGTTGCTTTCACTCTTGGTGTCGAAGATATGAGAGACAAGATTGATGACTCTTTTCATGGATGGTTTCTTGGATTCTTCAAGCTGTTGGGTTAAGGCCCTTAGCCCTGGCACACTTTCAAAAACAATTATAGCCACGTCTACCTCCAAGAATGAAACTCTTCCAAGGGTACCAATTCCATAAAAGAAGAGGACTCCAAAGGACGATGCGACCAAGCAAGATCCATGGAGAAGGAAGCTTGTTTCAACTATAAGGAACCATGGAAGCCCGATCACAAATGCCTTGGCAAAGGGAAGATTTGTTACATCAAGGTTGTATCACACAATGAAGAGAAAGAGCACATGGCCAAGGAATATGAGGACACCCTAGCCCCCCCAACAGACGAGATAGCCACAATCATAAGGGAGGTGCTATTGCTGCCTTATCCAATACACCATGATGCAACCTATTTCAACATTGTGGGGTATTACAAGGGCAATGAGTCATTATTATGCTCAACAATGGAGCCACACTCACTTTCATGAATGCCCCCTTAGTGGCCAAGTGAGGATCACAAAATGAAGAACATGAGGAATTTGATGTCAAGGTTGCAAGAGGCCAACTTCTAATTTGCACGCATTTGGTGCCCTAGATTTCCATCACCATGGGAAATTACACAACCACAAATGACTTTTTCGTGGTGGACACAGATGATGTCATTTTGAATATTTGATGGATGGAGACTCTAAACAAGTACACCCACATGTTTATGAATTTGGAGTTCACATTCAAGGTAAATAGGAAGGTACTTTTGCAAGGAATGTCTAACGAGCCTACAGCACTTTTGACTAAACACATGAGGGCAATTTTCAATCATGATGACGTGGTCTAAGCAATATAGTGCTTGGTCTCTTCCGACCTTTAGATAGTCAGTCTTCACATTACCATAGTGATGAGCTATAAAGACTAGCTTGGTTTTTGGTGACATTCCCCCTAGGGGGACGCTAGACAAAGACTTGAGCACATGATAGAGTTGAAGGGAACCAAACCAGTCATTACAATTCCTTACAACCATCCCAAGAAGTTTAAGGATGATATCAAGAAGGCAATTTGGGAACTTCTAGATATGGGATACATTAAACCTATCTCAAGCACTTTCACATCTTCAATGACCTTGGTGAAGAAGGATTTGATTCTTAAGGATATGCATCAACTATCAAGCCCTAAACAAGAAGACAGTCGAAAATAAGTACCACAACCCACAAATTGATGAGTTATTAGATAAATTGCATGTGGTAATCTATTTCTCGAAGACAAATCTTAAATCCAAATATCACTAACATCAAGTAAGGAAGCAAGATGCTCACAAGATAGTCTTCCAATGCCACTATGGTCACTATGAGTTCTTTTTCATGCCCTTTGGATCGAATGTATGGGCTACATTTCAACTTGCATGAACCACATCAACAACTAATTGCAAAATGTTTTGTTGGTGTTATTTCATGACATGCTCATATATAGCAAGACTTGGGAGGATCATTTGAGGCACTTGGATGAGGTTTCGGGAATGACGGAACCACAGTTATTGTATATGAAGAAATCCAAGCTGGGGTTTGGCACAACAAATATTCTACTCTTAAGCAGCATTAACAACACACAAGGAATGCAAGTGCATTAGGAGAAGATCCAAGTGATTCTAAATTAGCCACCCCCGAGGGCACTTACAAAGTTACATAAATTCCTTGGTCTATGCGGCTACTACAAGAGCTAGTAAAGGTGCTTTCGCAGCTCGAAGTCCCCTTGATTGACCTTACAAAGAAAGGTGCATTATGCTAGACAGAAGAGTTGCATAGATTCTTTGGTCTATGCAACCACAATACAAGACTGTGAGGGAATTTTTACAACTCAAAGCCCTCTAAACTAACCTCACCAAGAAAGGTGTGTTAAGTTAGATAGAGGAGGCACAACAACATTAGACAACTTGAAGAATGCTTGAGCATTTGTTCAGTTTTGGTGTTGCCTGACTTCACTTAGCCATTTGTCCTTGAGATTGACACATCAACAGAGGACATTAAAGTAGTGTTGATGTGAAATTGTTACCCCATTGTGTTTAAGAGCAAGCAACTCAAGGATATCAAGAGTGTAAAGTTTCTGCAAATTCTGAATAACCAAACTTTACAATGCCTTTCTCTACTTGCTGAAGATGATCTTGAATATATCAGACTTGTATATGAAGTGTTATTTGGAGTATAATAACTATTCTGCAGCTGATTTATGCTTGCTATGAATCATATAGGGTAGTAATGCTAAAGGAGCAGACCTTATGTTTTTCGTTTGTCCTTTATCCACAATCATACCCTACATAAATATGGCAACCAAGGGGCATGTCCCTAGAAAAGACATGTCCTTCTCTAGATCGGCCTGAATTGTTTTCTTCAAATCGGCGTATAATGGAGGAATAGATTTACTTAGTGATTAAACTAACTAAGTTGGTCAAGTTTATTCTTTAAACAATATTACACCAAAGGAGACGTCGATCACAACTAAAGAAGAGACAATTATATATAGGCCTTTACTAGTAAGGCATTTCATGCATAAATAGATCTATACGATCTATACAACCAGACCAGTATGATGTCAGAGTTATAGAATTAATACTCCCTCTTAACTTGATAATCATACTGAGAGATAACATATCTAGCATCACCAATTAAGATGAATAAGCATGGATCGATACTCTATATCTATCTAAATCTTCTAAGCATGTGGTATCATTGAACACGTGATACTATGTCATATTACTATACCTGTGATATGACTTATCACTTATACTTGTGATAGAAGTATTGCAAAGAATGCAATATATAGGATAAAATCCGGAGAATGATTAAATTATTTCTTTATCCAAGTTGTGACTCATAGGTACTGGAAGGCCTGTATCACGATATGATCCTGAGTTAAGATCTACCAGTACACAGAATAAATTCGGAGAATGATTAAATTCTTCCTTTATCCAAGTTGTGACTCATACGCATAGAAATGTCTACATCACAACATGATCTTGAACTCATCCAGATCTGACAGCAGTTCTCTACCGTTCAAGACATTATCTTAGAGATCGTCATCTCTCATAATGTTTTTTATACAAGTGTTCATTATCTCAAAGATCGTCACCTCTTAAATAATGAATACAAATGGTGGAGCCCATAAGAATCAATAGCCTAACAATAATAATTTTAACTCAAAGTTATTATTAATTGAAGAATACAAATGTATTATAATTCAACCATACCAAGTCTTTTCCTGAAGTGATCTATCTTCACTCGAGAGAGAGGTTTGGTAAGAATATTTGTTGTCTTATCTACAGTGCAAATGTATTCTAATTTTACAATATTCCTGTTCACCATATCTCTTACATAATGGTAAAGAATTTCAATATGCTTGGACCTGTCATGAAAAACTGGATTCACAAAAAGCTTGATGGAACTCTGATTATCACAATGAATAAGAGTAGGATTCATGGGTTGACCAAATAATCTCACAAGTAACTTTCTAAGCCAAACTGCCTCCCGAGAGGTCATTGTTGCAGCAATGTATTCAGCTTCTGTAGAACTCTATGCTACTAATGGCTGCTTTCTGCATATCCAAGATATCATCGCCGAGCCTAAACTGAAACAGCATCCTGAAATGTTTTTCCTATCAATAACACTTCCAACCCAATCTGAGTTTGTGTACCCATGTAAGTCCAAGTCAATTCTCTCATACTTGAGCCCAAGGTTAAGAGTACCTTGTAAGTATCTCATAATGTGTTTGACTGCAACCAGGTGCATCTCCTTTGGCCCACACATAAATTGACTTAAGGCATTAACAACATAGCAAATATCATGTCTTGTATTTACCAAGTACATAAGAGATTCAATCATCTGTCTGTAAAGAGTAGAATCTATGGAGAGTGATTTTACAACTACTTTATTAAGTTTGTGTAGAGTAGATTAGTCTCTATTGGAGAAGACATAGGTCTGCAGTTCCACATTCCAAATCTCTTCAAGATGTCTAATGTATACTTTCCTTGATTAAGTATGATGTTATAAGAGTTCTGCCATACTTCCAGTCCTAGGAAGTAATGAAGGAGTCCTAAATCTTTCATTTCAAATTCTTTAATTAGAGCTTTCTTGCATTGATTTATAAGATGATCATCACCTTTTATTAGTAAATCATCAACATATAGTATCAAAATTATCATATCATCTTTATCCTTTTTATAGTAGAGATTTGGATCAGCTTCATTGTTGGAGAATCCTAAACTGGAGAGATACTTATCAAGTCTTTCATACCATGCGCTCCGAGCCTGTTTAAGCTCATAGAAAGCATTCTTCAGCCTGCAAACAAAGACTTTAGGATTATGAGTTTCAAATCCTTCAAGTTGTTCCAAATATACCTCTTTTGTAATCTTTCCATTCAAAAATGTTGTTTTCACATTCATCTGATGTACTTCCCATCCCTTCGATGCTGCAATACCTAGGATTGCTCTTAGAGAGGTGTATCTAGCAACTAGAGTAAAAAATTTTTTATAATCAATTCCCTACTTTTGAGAGAATCCTCTAGCTATGAATCTAGCTTTATATTTTTCAATGCTATTGTCAGCAGCATGCTTGATTTTAAATATCCACTTAGAAGAAACAACAGATTTTCCTTCAGGCCTTGGAACAATTTCCCAAACATCATTCTTAATAATGGATTGGTATTCTTTCGTCATAGTTGGTTGCATAACATTGGTTGGTTCTGATTTAAATAAATCACTCATATTTGTTGCATAACTAGAAAATCTTTTGGGTCTTTTGCTTTCTCTGGAAGTTCCAAATGGTGCAGCGAAGTCTTGTGCTTCCTCTACAATCTTAATAGCCTAAAGTGGTCTTTTCTTAAGATTTTGAGTTTGCTCAAGATTAAGATTTTGAATTTCATATTCAATGTTCTCCCTTTGAAACTCAGATTCATGATTTTCTTCAAACATAGGTATATGTGTAGGATCTTCAAAACTAAGGGCTCTTTTGAATGCTAAATCTTCTTCAAATATTACATCCCTACTAAGTTCAATGTTTTTCTGACCAGGTATGAAAACTCTATATGCTTTAGATGTTTCACTATACCCGACAAAAATACCTTTCCTCTCGGAGGGTTCTAATTTAGTTATCTTTTCTTTTGGAACATGTATGTATACTGGGCACCGAAATATCCTAAGATGGCTTATATTTGGTTTAACCTTAGAAAAGACTTCTTTAGGAGTTTTATCTCTAAGGTGGGAGTGAGAACTTTTGTTTTAATATAGACAGTTGTACATGAGGCTTCTACCCAAAGATAATATTCTAAATTTTGATCAATTATCATAGCTCTTGTTGCTTCTATAATTGTTCTATTCTTCCTTTCTGCTACCCCATTTTGCTATTGGTTATAAGGAACAGTATACTCCCTCTTGATTCCTGCTTCTTTACAAAAATCTTTAAACAAATCTGAAGTATATGCCCCTCCATTATTAATCCTAAGAGTTTTAATTTTGTGTCCTGATAGGTTTTCGGTTAAGGTTTTGAATTCTTTAAATCTCTTAGGGTTCATTTAGTTCGTGGAATTGAAGAAATCAGGATTTCTACAAATCTTGGTTTTGCCAAATCAAGGTTTTGCAAATTTTCATTCCTATTTTTGGGATGTTACTTGAATCGTTTGTTTCACTCGGAAGATGAGTGTGAAGACACATTTTTTATACATAATCTTAGAGTTGCAGGTAGACTCCAAAAATTAGACCAAGGGTGAAAACTCACATCAAGAAAAGATTATAGTTAAGATTGTTAAAAAACTCCCCCGTGAGAGTGACATGAAAGAGTGTTTAGAGATTTTTCGCGAATTTGGAGAGGAAGTCGTTGCCAAAATAGTCTAGTATGTTGTGGTTGAAAACATGGCTCGGCCAACATTCTACACTCTGTGCTCCAAACTAAAGAGGCGAATGACGATTTCAAGCAGTTTGATGAAAGTTTATGTGAGCATTGGTTCCCAGTGTTTAGCTGTAAAGACAAGCTTGATGTTTTAAGCATCTGTCTTCTTTGGGCGGCAAAGAACGGAGATTTAAAAGTGGTAAAACGGCTCCTGGAGAGTGGCGTGCAGCCCTCTATAGCAAGTAATGATAAGAATGATTCTACAGACTGGGGGATAATGGGTGACCAAACTAGACTCCACTACATTATGCTATTTTCAATGGCGACCACAAAATGTGCAAACTCCTCATCTACCACAATGCAAGCTTAACAGATAGTGATGTATAACCAAGGTTTGATTAATTCCAAGCATTTTGAGGAAGTGTAGAAACCTTGTTTTGAGGCAAAATTAGAATTCAAAAATTCTAATTCCATTTTTCTATTTTGACACAAATGCCCCCATTTTTCAAAACCAATTTTTGCAAAAGCCAATTCTGGTCTAATTCCATGAACAAAATGGACCCTTAAGGATTTCTTCTGATTCTTTACATTTTAAGAAGTAAATCCATGTTTTCCTTGAGAATTCATCTATAAAAAGTATATAGTACCAGAATCCTCCAAGAGAAGGAACAGACATAGGTTCACATAAATCTGAGTGGACTAATTCCAAAACATTGTTAGTTTTTTTAGTCCTATCTTGAAATGGACTTTTGGTGTTCTTACCTAGAGTGCTTCCTTTGCATATGCTTGAATGATCTTTATTCAACATAGGTAAACTAGTAACCATCCTCTCCATAGTCAATAAGGCTTTGAAATTTTGATGTCCTAACCTCCTATGCCACATTTCATTTATATCAGCAGCTTCATGAATTAAGGCTTGAATAGATTCTATGTTTAATTCATACAAGTATCACTTTCTTTGACCAATCAACTTTGATTTCTTAAGTGAAGAGTTCTTAGACCAGGTCATTATTTTACCGTCCATGAATGCAACATTATGTCCATCATCTTCAAGTATTGTAATAGATATTAGATTCTTCTTTATCCCTGCTACATAGAGTACTCTTTTGAGATGGAGAGAAATACCCAACCTCGGTTTCAAGGTGCAGTTCCCAATTCCTTTGACTGAATGATTGGAATTATCAACTACAGTAACTTCGCCATTAACTTCTTCTGATATTGAGTCTAGTACCTTTGTATCCTGTAATGTGTCAAGATGATCCACTATCAATTACCCATGCTTTGCTTGATACATCATTTGATAGTGCAGAATACAGTACACATTTCTCAGGATCATAGTTTTCTTCTTTCCTAGTAACATTTGTACAGTTTACTTGTTGCTTTGTATTCTCAGGGCAATTAGATCTATAGTGTCCAAATTTTTCACATTTGAAGCATTTTATTTTGGATAAATCTCCCTTAGGTTTGTCATTTCTTTGATTACCCTTCTTCTTCTTTAAGTGCTTCTTCTTACCTTTATAGGAATTTGTTTTGAGAACATGAAGTTCTTCATCTTCGATTTTCAATTTTCCTCCTTTCTTAAGTTTCCTAGATTCTTCTTGAAGGCAATCTCCTTTAAGTCTATTGAAGTCTGAAAGATTGTCTCTAGCACTTACTCCTTGTGAGAATGTTTCCCGTGAATCCGGTAGCCCATCTATAACCATAAGTGTTAGCTCTTTGTCTTCAATTATGGTCCCTATACTCGCAAGTTCATCTATTAGACTAGCCACCCTTAGGAAGTATGAATTCGTAGATTCTCCCTTCTTTATCTGTATATGATTTAGTTGCCTTTTTAGTGCAAGGGTTCTAGTTGCATTATTAACCTCATACGCATTTAATAATGCATTCATCATATTAAATGTTGTCTGATGTTTCATTAGCATAGGTATTATTTCATTTTTAACTCCATCTAATATGATTTGCACGGCTTTCCTGTTTCCTTTACTCCAAATAGTTTTATGAGGATCAACATCAGGTTGCTTGGATTTTTTACCAACAAACTATTTCACATCATTGTCTTCATGAATCATCATAATTCTGAATTTCCAAGCAACGACGTGTTCTTTTCCATCAAACCTATCTTCGAGTTTGATTGCACTAGCCATTGAAGGTAGAAGGATGTTGTTAGATACTTTAAATCTGATTGTCAATTTGCAGAGCCTAGGTTAGACTACCAGAGCTCCAATACCATGTAAAGTTTCTACAAATTCTGAACAAACAAACATTACAAAGCTTTCTTCTACTTCCTAAAGATGATCTTGAATATATCAGACTTGTATATGAAGTGTTATTTGGAGTACAATAATTTATGCTTGCTATGAATTGCATAGGGTAGTAATGCTAAAGGAGCAGACCTTATGTTTTTTGTAATGTCCCCTTTTTGGGACATTAAAAATATTGAAGACTTATCTTATATAATGTTAAAATTGACTATGAGACGAAGACTCAAATTATTAAAAGGTCAATTTAATGTTATAAAGAGGGCAAAAGGTCAAGAAGGAATAAGACGAAATGCCATAGGGAAGTTGAAGAGCCACAAGGGAATAGGACAAAACTCAAAAGGGAGCCAAAGAGTCTTAGTTTGTGTATTAAAAGGGGAAAGAGGCTCATTGTGGGTATGCTTGATTTTATGACTCAATTCAATTTTCTCTTTTGTGAGAGCTTTTCAGAAAGCTTTAGCTTTCAGCTAGTATGAGGACATAGCCCCTCCTGTCGGTAGACAATGGACGCAAACCCATTGTCCTTGGAGATGTCACATCAGGTGCCTCGCTTGTGCTTACTAGGTTCTTTTCTTAAGTTTCCCAATTTGAGTATTAAATTGTATTTAGGATTGGATGTTGGTTATTGCATTGTTATTGTATAATGCGGTAACACGTTTGAAGGAATGTAATGTGAGTTTACTAGTTTAGCTCTATTCGTATATAATATACTTTCATATGCTAGCATTCTGAATGTCATTTTGAGAAAGAACGACTTAACATATGTTGAAGATTTTGCTGGTTTTTATTGTATCTTGTAATACATCTGCAATATTTAGTTCTGAATATATTGTTAAGAGAGAAATCTAGTAAATATCCGGTTCAGGATATTTCATTTTTCATGTGTCCTTTATCCACAATCATACCCAACATAAATATGGCATGTCCCTAGAAGAGACATGTCCCTCTCTAGGTCAGCCTGAATTGTTTTCTTCAAATCGGGATCTAATGGAGGAATAGATTTAGTTAGTGATTAAACTAACTAAATTGGTCAAGTTTATTCTTTAAACAATATTGCCCCAAAGGAGACGTCGATCACAACTAAAGAAGAGATAATTATATACAGGCCTTTTTTGTTACAAGATTCAAGAATTGGCAAATTAACGGATTTCTGGATGATTGATTGATTAACAGAGGAACAAATGTGTTCTTTATAAAGAATTACAAAGCCATTGTTTCTAAAAAGAAACAACGTAGACTGAAGACGGAATTAGAAACAAAACTGAAGACAAGATAGGAAACATTCCTATCTGAACTAAAGACAAAAAAGACAGGATAGGAAACATTCCTATCTACACTAAAAGACGGACTACAGACAAGTAGTTGATCATTATAGAAAGTATAAGATATTATCTTAATACCCTCCCTTAATGGTCAACGTACGGATGTCAGAACATTTTGGGATAATTGAGACCCTCCCTGGATCTACAGATTGCTGAAACCAAGAAGCTTTGCCAGAAGAGTGCTATGACTCAAAACAGATTACAATTACAAAACTTCGTTTTTTCGGAAAAAACGGTAAAACCCAGAATCTCACGCAACCTTGCGTATTATAGACAACATGAAATGATTTTTGAGGAGAAATTCAACAAACCCATAATAATCAGAAACAGATTCAGAAGGCAAAAAATGCAGCTTCGGCTTGATCAGGAAGCTCGACAACTTGTGTTGTTGGCTAGGAAGCATTTTGCCTTGCTTGGGCAGCCAAACATTTCCGACACTCGAACTTCATATGGCCAAACTTGTGACAGTAATTACACTGTACATTTTGCTTCATAGAGCCATCCAGGGATTGAGCAGATGGTTGATGTTGGGAAGGCTGGGAAGCCTGATGGTTGTCGATGTTCTATTGAAAGAATTTTGCAGCAAATGCCTGCTCTAAGGAGGCTGTAGAAGCATTGTTGCCAAACTGTTGTTTCCAACGATCTTGCTGCAAAAGTTTGGTGCATAATTCTGGAAACTTCAAATCATCATTAGTTGATGTAATGTTGAGTGTTTCTATGAAGTGCTCATATGATGATGGTAGACTTTTCAGAATGATGATTACCATATCCTCTTCCTCCATTTTCCGACCAATAGCTTCGAGCTGATCATGGATGTCCTTAATCTTTGTCAGATGCTCTTGTAAGGACATACGTTCATCCACCATAATGGAGAACAACTGATTCTTCAGAAAGAATGCCCGACTTTTGTTAGATGTTTCATTCAGCTCCTTCAGATATTTCTAGATTTCTGCAGCTGACTTGCCGAAAGGAATCTGCGGTAGCTGATCATCAATAACAGAAAGCTTAAGAAGCATAATAGCCTCTCGATTGTGATCATCAAACTTGTCCTGTTCTACTTGGTCGAAGGTCGGACGAGTCTTTGTGCCTAGAGCAAGCTCATCCAAATAACGATATTCGAAGATGGTTAACATGTGCTACTTCCAGTGATTATAATTGTGGCCATTGAATCGTAGACTACCCTCCAACATCAGATTAGTCAAAGATGCCATTTGCACGAAGTTTGAGGCAATGTTCAGGCTAACTCAGAAAAAAATGACAAGTGCCCAAAAGAGTAGACGGAAAACCTAGAAGGAATCTTCAGTCAATGTAAATCTGTCGGCTCGAAAATCAAGGCACAAAAAATGAGGTACCCAAAAAAATTTGACGAAGAACCATATGAGGTCTCAAAAAACCCACCACAAATATGAAATCAAAAAAAAAGTCAAACGCCGAAAATTAGGGTTTCGAAGCCAAAACTCAGTCGGCGGCTTGGAAGGTTAAAGACAATAGAAAATGTCAATTGAAAAAAAAACCAGATCTATTTCCCAGGTCACAACTTCAATTGAGACAGTGCAAAAACACTAAGTTTGACCTCCGAACAGTGGCAGGAGCAGGCGTTTTGTAACACAGAGCCGTGAGTTAAAAGGAAGCCATGAGTTTTAAAAACCAAAGCTATCTGTAACTGAGCTGCGGATCTCCCAAAAACGGCACCAAAAAACATGACTAAAAAGCGCGGGCTGAGACAAGGCACAAATCCAGCGGTTGAAATTGATATGCTAGAAAAAAAACGCAGTCGTCTTTAACCGAGCAGAGGTACAAATGGATGCTAGATACTGGAAAAACACCAAGGGTTGCAAGCCGCAATTTGTCAAAGAAAAAGCCACGTTTTCCAAAGAAAAAACAGATGCCACAACAAACCCGCAGTTTTCAAAAATCGAATGCCAAAAACCTGCGTTTTCCAGAGCGCATTCAACCACAATTTGTAGAAAACGAGTCGTGATTCTCCGAACAGAAACCCTAGCCAGGTTGTTTGTGAAAACTCGAAAATAATTTGGAAAAATCTTAGCAAATAATTTCAAATGAAATTATAAAAAATTCAAGTAATTGGCTCTGATACCATGTTACAAGATTCAAGAATTAGCAAATTAACAGATTTCCGGATGATTGATTGATTAACAGAGGAACAAATGTGTTCCTTATAAAGAATTACAAAGACGTTTTAAAAAAAAACAATGTAGACTGAAGACGGAATTAGAAACAAAACTAAAGACAGGATGGGAAACATTCCTATTTGAACTGAAGATAAAAGAGACAGGATATGAAACATTCCTATCTAGACTAAAAGACGGACTACAAACAAGTAGTTGATCATTATAGAAAGTATAAGATATTATCTTAATATTTTTTAGTAAGGCATTTCATGCATAATCAGATCTGTATGATTTGTACAATACTACAATTAGACCAGTATGATGTCAGAGTTATAGAATTGACAAAGAGGTTGTACTCGATCTATGATAAGGAGATGCTTGTGACCAAGCACACAATGGCTAAGTTTAAGCAATACTTAATTAGTGTAAATTTTGAGGTTAGGACCAACCACAACAATCTCAGGTACTTATTGGCATCAAGTATGTGAAAGGAAAGAATGCAATTATTAATGCTTCATCTAGGAAACCTACTATACACTCTGTGTCTGAGTTCTTGGTTGATTAGAAAGCATGTTAGCTTGTTGAGTACTCCAAAATCACTTTTCCTTGCAATTGGAGGATGGCCAAATTCTCATAATGTGGTAGACAATGTTATCTTCTAGAAGGACACAATCTTCTTGGTTTCAGAGTCAAAGTTTAAGGAGAATATTCTAAGGGTAGTTCATGAGTCACCATTGATAGGGCACCTCAAGTACTTCAAGACATTTGACAAATAAGTGAGAGTTTCTCATGGAAGGACCTCAAGTATGATGTGTTGTGATTCGTCAAGGAATGCGTAGTCTACCAACAGAATGAATTTGAGCACAAATTCCTAGCAAGATTGATATTGCCCCTACCTATTTGGAATCATAAGTGGGAGAACATATTGATAGAATTCATCACAAGATTTCCCAAGATATTGAGCAAGGATTGCACTTATGTGGTAATTGAACAATTGACTGAGTATACTCAATTCTTCACCATCCTAACAGAGTTAAGAGCGCTACAAACTGCAGAGTTGTTCTTTTAAGATATTCTCAAGTTGCATAGACTCCCAAAGAGTATTGTCAATAATAGAGATTGTAGATTCCTTAGCACTTTTGGATGGAAAGTTTTAGGTTAGTAGGCACCAAGCTAACCTTGAGTACCAATCATCACTCTCAAACTGATGGACAAATTGAAACCATGTGTAACACCCCGCCAAGGAAAAGACTAAAAGCTACAAAATTTAGTGGACTACTCTTTTTTGAATTAAATTTGTCTTGCTTTCTTTACCTAATTCTAGATGCAAGCGTCCCAACAGGTTCCCTAACATTATCCTTTTACACATTTCTTAGTTTCCAAATTCAAGAGTTACGTTTACACATCCAACCTACTAAGCAAGCATTTGCTAGTTGTAAATGAATTAATTAATAATCACTTAATTTCCTTTTAAACATTTCAGTTTCACTACTTAAGTTTAACCATCCATCAGTTTGCATCTACTTATTGTTTCTTACTTGGTACATTATTCTTCTCAATGTCCATTTCTTATTGATTTAGGATTTATTCCATCACTTTCTATCCTTAGATCTAAAGGACCTAGTCACTATCAATTATATTAATCTAAATAGTCATCCTTATAGAAGTTAGGGTGAGAGACTGAAAATTTAGATAGTCTTTCCTAATCATTGCACTTATTAATCCCAAGTGATATTTATACAACTTTAATTTATTACTTTTACCATTTCCAATTTAGAGGCTAATTTTCTAGGCCTTCAAAAACAATTGCAATAACTTAACTTACACTGAACTATTTTAAAGATAAATTAAGTATATTTAAGCCTTTTAACTACACATGTTTACTAACCCTATTTCATTCACTAATTGCTTTGATTCTAAAATTCATTTGATCACATTAACTATATAGAAAAGCACATGTTCTTTTACTCGTCATTACATATCATTACTACCATCACTTAAACATAAAGGACTATACAATGCCATGACATCATTACTAATTTATTAATCCCTTTTACATAACAATCAGTTCACATTTCCCTTCATTTCTCCTAGAGATACCCTTCTTCTCTTTCATATAATTTTAAATCATGATGCCTATATATGTGATCTTCAAACTTTTTTCAGAAGTTCACCTTCAACATTACATAGATTATTCAAAAGAAAATGTACCATAATGACTAAGAAATTAAAGAAATAATCTTCAACGGCTACTTAGCAAGGATCCACATGGAGCCATCCATAAGACACGAACAGTACCTTGAAAATATTTTACCACCCAAACACGTGGAGCTACAAATGGTCCACTCCCTCGAGCTAGGAGATAAGACCATAATTCACATAGTTTCTAAGGCAATCTAAGGCTTATACCCCAAAATCAAAAGTACAAAGATAACATAAGGGCACATGAAAGCATAATGCCAAAACGAAGTCATATCAAGTGCCTAAAATTCCAGGTTATCATATAAATGTTTACAGGGTAGAATGAGTTACGCTAATGAAGTTGTAAGTTCCCTTTTTCTACATAAGAAATGAGACATAGTTACTAGAAGGCATTAACTAAGTCCTAATGATCCAAAATGCTAGCATGTGTGTTCTAAAAAAGATAAGACCATCATGAAATAAAGAAGGCACATCACTCATTTCTAGTTATACTAACCATCTATAATGCACACAAAGAGTTCTACCCAACACTAAGGTTATGCAAGAACCAAATTCAAATCCCCAAAGTTCCCAATGTGGAAATATAGGGCTTTGATACCAAATGTAAGTATTTGTCAAGATGAATTATAGAGTATCATTAGTTAGGGATACAGCAAATCAGAAGCAATCCTATTTTTTCAAAACAGTTCAAATATACTTGTTACAACTCTAAACTCTACAAATCCATGGTTAGGGTTAGAGGGGCATTACATCATGAATAAGTGGGTAGAAAGCTACTTGCAAAACAATGCAGCAGCACAACAAAAGGGGTGAATCTGTTGGCTTCATCTAGGGGAATATTGCTACAACACCACCTATTATATGTCGACTGGAATGTAACCCTACAAGTCACTTTATGGCTATGAGGTTGCTTCATTCGTGAATCTGGCATTCAAGGATAGTAAAGCACCCAAGGTAAAGGACTGGATTCAAGAGAGTTATAAATCCTTAGATCCCACAAGGATAACTTCCAATAGGCCTAGAATCAATAGATATATGCAGATTGGTACCAAATTGAGCACAATTTTGAGCCAGCACACTTGGTTTATCTTCAATTACAACCCTATAGGCAATCATCCTTGAAGAAAAGCATCACAAAGAAGCTAAGGCCTTACTTCTATAGTCCTTACAAAGTGATTAGGTGAATAGGTGAAGAGGGCATACGAGTTGGAGGCTCCTAAGAATAGGAAAATACATAATCTGTTTCATGTCTCTTGCCTTAAAATGCCACTTGGACAATAAGTCACCATTTTAGAGAAGCTTTCGCCACTTGATGATGAGCACAAGCTTGCACTGGAGCCAAATGAGATCATTTTAGGGAGAAGAGGCTAAAAACTTGTACAATCAAGGAGTATCTTGTCAAAATGGAAGGTCCTCCCAATTGAGGATGCCATAATGAGGGAGCAAGCAAATTTTAGAGCATCCTAAATTGCTTGTGTGCAAGTTATTTGAAAAAGGTGAGGTAATTACGTCTCCCTCTCCTATTAGGTGCTATTAATAACCTCTTGGTTATGGTCCATCTAAACCTTGTGGATCATTAACGGGGCATTACAAGAGGATTGATCCTTGGGCAGGCTTCTTTCTGTACATTCATTTGAGGACCAATATTTGTTTTAAATTTTTGGTGCCACCATTGGGCCACTCATTCCAATTTATCCATGGCCACTAGCATCTTAGGTGGGTGAGCAATCTCATATATATCAGCCTCTCGGTGGTCTTTAGGCTCATCGATTATTAGTCAACTCATTTCTTGTTTATGATTCCAAGTTGGAATTCAATTGAGAGATTCCAATTTCAGAGGAGGAATATCCTCCCTTGTTTGTCATTAATAACTCTTGACATTTCTTATGCTATTGTGCCCTTTTCTCAGCAACTTTCTGCACTTTGACCAATGTCTCTCATAAACTCGAAAACCTCATTTCCCCCTATTCTTTGGCACTCCAATCACCCCTATTTTTTCCTTTGTTCACTTCTGTCTTGGTTGCGCTATTGTCTGAATGTGACCTCTCATCTGTACCAAAAATGCCGAAGGTTGTCTCACTTTCCAGCCTGTGCAAGCTGCCACTATTTCCCCATTCTTTATCATGGAACATTTTCTTTCTTCCACTCATGAAAAGAACAAGTTGGCAGGAAAACAAGTTCTAAGACCACCATTAGTATCCAACCCCAGATCAAACGATTTTTTCATTTCCTAAACTGATTAATGATCATGTTTTACTTGAATGTTTCCTACTCACATGTCCTATTCAGGGACTTTTCGAGAGTTTTCTCTTTAATATTCCAAACTAGCATATTCAAAAAATCTTGTCCTATTTTGCAGAAGGAAATTTGTGAAGTAACATAATCTTCACTAAATTTAAAGAATCAAATATTAAATATCAGAAGTTTATTAAATCCTGCCACGGCGTTGCCATCTCTTGTACTCAGAGATATCAATTAATTTCTACAACTGCAACTGTCAATAACCAATTTAGATTCTGTAGTCATATTCCAGTCAATACATTCCCCATCTTGAAAGTCACCAACCAATGCAATGTAATGTCCCTTGCTAGAGTTACTTAGGAATCAAGGACAATTATTTTGAATCCTCTATTCTTATTATGAATTATTACTTATAACCTTATGTAATCGATAAGATATGGGCGATGGAATATCGTTTCAAAGGTGCCTTGTAGGATAGTTGTTATATAATCGCTGCTATTAGATGATTATTCTTGCTGTTAGATCTGGACTGATAAATATATAATATTATAATTATGTTTCTGATGTACCATCTCTAGATTATATGCTACTGATTTAGCAAGAGGCTATATACTCTAGAAGGGTAAAGCCAATACTAGATAATTTATAAAGTAATGTCCCTTGCTCAGTTGTCTGAGACTGAAGTTTAAATTCTTGACTCTTGTTCTGAAACACTTCTTATAAACTTATGTAATCCGCGAGGTATAGAGAGTGATAGTATCATTTCAAGAACATTATGTATATCTTAGATTCCTTATAAAGTAGTTACCGCTTAGATATATCATTGCACAATGTTGTCTCTAATTGGGCAACTTGATTTATATGAGTTGGATTGATCTCACATATATGCTAAGGTCTCTTGGTACACCAATGGTTTTGTCTGATCTGAATCATTTCAAGAATGGCCAATGATGAAGTCTTTGATTGATAACTTATGATATTGTTGTAGATCTGCAAAGCAGATGTAAAATAGATAAATCTTGAATGCCAGTTTAAACATAATTCGTTAATAAATTGGGATGTCATCTTCTATTGATAACTATCAAGGATTAATAATTCTTCCAAGCCATGAATTAATCCCCTCTTAATTATGGTCTCCAATTCCTTCTACAAGACTAAACGTATTGTCAGTGTCTAAGAAATTACTGACTCTAAACGGTTATGCTGTGTGTGCATGTTGACTGAGTACCACTACTCTCTTTCTATGCAGAGCATCTATAACTTTCTTTATTTGTAAACTCAATAGTGGATATATATTGCTTGAGACTGGTCGATGACTTTTGCTTTGAGACATTTTCTGACTGGATGAAGCTTTTCGATGCCATAATAAGTCTTTTTCTTGAACTGTCTTAAATGGTTGTAGTCAACAATGAAATTATCGTTCAATTTATTGTTGGCTTTCATTACTAAGTCACTATCAGCATCCATTAATTTCTTTGTTGTTTGGTTTGAGCTCTGTCATGAGTATGATCAATGCCTATGTCTAACGATTTCCCAGCATTTTTCTATACTCATTTTCGTTATTCACTTGAAATCACGAGTTATTTTATAGGCAGTTCTTAGGTGTTGTGTCTGTCATAGTCCATTGCTTTTTCAAATTGCTTCTCCATAGGCTGTGAGGAGATATATGTCTGTGACCATTCTTCGATAAAGAATGATCAATCCTCTTTATTGTTTCTTGCTAACTTCCCATCACTGACTAAACTATGTCTTCTCATTCTCCACTCAATGCAGAATGTGATCCTCCCAAGTGATTCCTGCACAATTGTTGATTTTTATTTTATTATATATGTCTGCAGTATGATGCATTCCTTAATACCTTCTCTGTCTGCCGTAGTTTAGTCTCTCTTGCTTGTTCATGGCTATTTCCTGCGTGGACTTCAATTTGTCAAATGTATATGGAGATAGGATGCAGTATATTCCATTAACTTACCACTCACTATTATTGTTCTTCTGATATATGGTTATTGAATATTGCAGGCAAAACATAGATAGCAGCATTGCAGAAATACTATTCCTCCATGGGTAATTTGTTCTAATGTGGACAGTCTTCTCTGATGTGAGACATTCCTCTCCAAAGATAATCCAAACTTTGACATTTTCCCTTTGATTTCTTTTCCAACTGTCTTCAATCTGTCGCTTACTTCTATCCTCCATCGATGGTCTCTTTAATTGTTATTGGTATTCAAAACTTGTGCTGTCAATATTGATTATTTCTAACTGTGTTTCCCTTTTTTAATATCCCCCCACCTCAAGTGATGTAAATATTATTTATACTTCACAAGGGATGGGGTTTCTCCAATAGACGTGTCACATGTATAACTAATTCAGTATTATTCTCTATCTGAGAATTGCTATTGCATGTTCTACCACGTCAAATATACAACCCCTCAAAATACCTTCCATTTACGTTTGCATGATTTAAAGGCTAGTATTATAGATATATTAATATTAACATGATAGTCAACATGCTGCAAGAGTCTATAGATGGAGTTGATAATATTATAGTCTTGACTTATACATACCCCTCGCATTGTCCATTTTTTTACAAATAATGACTTCTATCATTATTATTATGATATTATTATATTCTTATATTTTATATTATAACAATGTTATTAAATAAATCTTAATGATATATCATGATAATAATAGAGTTTATAATATATTTTCTATTTATCATTATTTGAGTCACTGTAATATTGTTTACTTACATTATGATCATGATTATATTTAATATTAATTTATTTGTCCATTTGTTTATTAAGATCTTGTTATTTAATGATTATTTATTATTAGATCTTATCTAAAAACTGGGGCATTACATGCAATGAGGAAGTAACTTCTGATTCCAAATAGAATTGAGCACCCAATGTTTGGGAAACTACTTCAAATCCTTCATACATGACCCTGTAATCAGGACAAATAATAGAGTAAACAATGATCAAGTCTTGTTGAGTCTCCAATGTCGCCTTGCTCTAGTAAGGTCATCTTCACAATCTACAAAATGAAATCCACATATAACAGAAACTCAATGTTAAATAGATGAAAGTCCAAACACCACACAATAAAGATTCTTGATGACATCTCAAAGACCGCCACATATGTATTTTGATAGCACAATAACAATAAGATATCGATGGTTGCTTGCAACACATTTTCTCCTCAAAATGTATTGCTTCATTCTATTAATGATGGTGCGCCAATAAATCTCGCATATTGTGCTTCACATAGCATATGTGGATAGCCCAATATTGGGGCAATTAGCAAGGTTATGTACTACATAGAAGTTGAAATTGTTTCCAGTTATGTATTGGATCCAAGCAAAACATTTGTCACAAATCTGAAATTGTGTCATTTTCTAGAATATCTTTTCTCGGCCAAAAATGGATTTGGCATCCCCATGCCACTAAATTAATCTGTCCTAAGGATTGATACAAATGCCTTTCAAATATTATTTCAACTGCCAGCCATAAAGAACTCCTGTGTTCAAACTTCACTTGGGAAAAGAGCGCACAGTACATATCAGGCAAGAAAACACCTCTTCATAACTCCTTTCGGGTTGACAATATTAATATTAACTAGTAATCTTAATAATAAATCCTAGACACGTTGTGGCATTGAAACTGTAAATAAACATAGAAAACCTCCTCAAAAATTACCTCTAGAAATCCACTAATATTACTTGATTGCACTAAATCCCATAATCTACCTTAAGCCCAATTGTAGGCTCTTACCAAATCTTCCAAGGCCAACTAGGTCGTGTATTGCACTAACAGAGATGGTATTCCTGGCTCCAAATACCAAGACTGTTGGTTTGAGATATCACTCAAAGCTATACAAAATAATAAAATGTTTATTTAATTATCAACTCTTGTCCCTGTAACATTTTTATAATGCAGTTCCAAACGTTACAAATAAAGCAACTTTATTGACTGATTCCTAATCAGCTAATTGTTTAATATTATGTTTACAATTTCCTTCTTAAGCCATAAAATTGTATAATTAGTTTACTGTTAACTTTATAACCTCAATTGGTGAGAAGTGACATTATAGCGGCTATTTTATTATTTTATTATTTTCACTTTATTTTTTATTAATTTATTAATTATAAGTTATCCTTTTCAAATTATATTAATTTTTGGACAGCTTCATTAAATTGATTGAGTTGATCAAAAGCTAAAGACATTATGCATGCTTAAGGGAACTATGGTGCAAAGTTTGCTATTCAAGCATACCTTGTTGATACATCTCAAATATTTGTGTTTGTAAACATTAAGCTGGTTGATGATCCATTTAAGACAAATCTTTTAGCCACAACAATGGAAATGGAAGATATGAAGAGCACACAGGAAATATTTGAAAAGGAGATGTCACTTTTTCAGAGCTTTTAAATGCATAAAACACATATAGTGACCAACCATCAAAAAAAGGCTAACATCAAAGCTCTAGTGGAAAAAAACCTGCCCAGAAAAAAACCACAGCTTACAATAGCTTTTATTAACAGAAATGGGCACCAATCCAGACTATAAAAGTGAGCACCAACCCTCTTCAAAGCACTGAAGCACCAATTCCAGTCAGCTAGCTGAGGCACCAACCCCAAGATATACTTAGATGGCAGCTCAGTCCAGTATCGTAGAGACACATTAAAATATTTGCCATTGCCAAAGCCTTATTTAGCAAACTATAAAATTGCAACGAAGCATGATATTATACGGTTCTTGCTTGTAATGAATTTCGAATTTTTTTCTTTGACGATAGACATGAGAAGATTACGAATCAGATCTAAGAGCTGTGAGATTACAAATAAGCTCCACCAGAGAAGCAAGAAACATGAAGTTTGAGTATACATTTTCAGTACCCTAACAAAACTGTTATCAAGAACAGGTCCATACACATGAATTGAGATTGAGTATACATTTTCAATACCTTAACAAAATCCTTATCAAGAAATATCTGATGCGCCCTCAGATATCTATTGATCAAATTACAGGAAGCCTTCTTATTCAGTAGAGCAAAAATTTCCTCCACATACCACAAGTGCTCAGTGCAAAGAAAATACTTGGTAAACAACATTTAGAACAAGAAGGGCACCTTTAAATTGATGGTTATAGGCTTATAGCTAATACCTTTAAGATAATCACCTTGCTATATTCTCAAGGTTGACAACCGAAGTCTTGTAGCTATATCTCAACATTTCATAAGACATGGGAATATCACAGAAACAAGCAGAACTAATATTGTTAAGCCAAACAAAGTGGCCCACCAAAATGTGGTAGAAAAAAATTGAATTTGGAATGTCAGTATTCACATATTTTTAACTTCCACTTAACAAAAAAATTGTACTTGAGCAAATCTACATTAGACAAGCTCATGTGTTAAATAGTCACCTCCAACTGGGAAAAAAAAACTCTGCAGGTTTATACCAAAACACTCAAAATTAGCTTGTTATCATAAACTGATCGACAAGTGTTGAAAATTAGATGTATTCTGATGGTTATGCATCACTCATAACGTTATATGAATACTCTTAAAACTGGTTTTGAGTCAAAGGTTCTGTATTAGCAACACATACTAATTTGTATATTATTTTGTACATTCCGTTTAACAAACTTGCAACAATTTTTTAGGCTTATTCATATTAAATCATACTTGAGGTTGGAGATTCAGTTTAATTTCCACACAAATAACACTATCACCTACTTTTACACATGATTTTCCATAAGAAATTGGAATACAACCTCAAAAGATGTAGAACAAATTTGGGCGAGGGTGGAAGAAGTGGACCTCCAAAACAAGATACAGACATATTGACTTTGGAAAGTCAGTATTGGTGTGTATCTAATTTCCAATTAGCAAGAATTATACTTGTAAGGATCATATAAGATAAGGTTGTGTGTTAAAAGACCACCTCCAATACACCTGTGCAGGCTCTACAGATTCAGAAGAAAAGAAACACACCTTTGCAAGTTTGTACACAACGACCCTGAATATAATGCAATAAGCTGAAACACTGCAAAATTGTACATTTTTCTGGTCATTAGGTTTTTTTGTTACCAGTGATGCTCTACAACTGTACAGTCATGACAGATCTGATCAAAAGATTATGCATAAGAAGCTCTGGCAGCCTTCTCTGTAGCTTCATATCTTTTGACTAAAACCTTACTAATTCTGTGAATTATTCATATTAACCCCACCTTCCTGGATTAGATTTTCAGGAGTCTAATTCTAAATAGATTACACTGCCCTCAAATAAGAACTGGATCTCTGTGCCCAATGTTTTTGCTGGGTCTTTACATCCAGGATTTGAAGTTGACGGCTGGACTTTTATGTCCACGGGGTTGTGGTGTAATGATAATGGGAACAATGAATGGAACATAATATTGCTCTCAAACTAGAGCTTTATTTTTATGTCCAGGAAGTTGTGGTGTAGTGGTAGATGAGAATTGAACAGTAAATTATATTGCTAGCAGATGAGAATTGAGCTTTCAAGAATAAGGTGTTGTGGTGTAATCATAACTAGAGTCACCCAAGTATCCCAAATGCCACAATGCAGTTGCACATTAATCCATCCAGGAGGCCTGTTCAGAGATCTGAGGTTGTCATGTGCAAAATATGGGACATACTCGGGTATAATTTATATTTTGAAGATCTTAAGATTGAGGATCATGTCTACTCTTCACAACATTAGAGGCATTAAAGCCATTCACAACTTTGTGGCATTAAAGGCAATCCATATTTACAAATCTTTATAATGTGGCTCAACATTACCAACAATGCATTAAAGGTAGCCCAGAAGCTCACCCCAAAAAATCATTACTATATATAGTAGGCTACAAAAGTTAATATATTATTGTTAAGAGGGAGAAATCATAAGGCAATCTAATTTCAAATCCTATTGTAAATGGTAAACTTAAGCTTAATCAACGTTTTGTTTTTAAAAACTTAACAAGGTACAACCTTGTTCCACACCTCATTAAAGATGACTCACATACCCACCCAATACTTCAGAGCAGAGAAAGAACATGTCAGGCAACAAAAAAACAAGAAAAAAAATTACTACACGGCGACAGAGTGGCTCATAAGCCCAGCAACATGGAGTGAACTAGTCATTTGACAATTATATAATACATTTCAGAATGATGCACATTTCAAAATCTTAACAAACGGTTTAAGCTTAACCCATAGAATGTTAATAGGCAGCACATAATCTTGCCCCAAAACACAGAGAACGGAAAAAGTGGAGTTGCGACGGAGAAATGGAAAAAGAAGTAAAAATGACGAGAAATGCATGCCTGAAGAGCTCTGGGATTGAATTCGTCCACTGAAAGATAGAACTGAAACCCCTCTTTAGCTTCGTCAAGCCTGCCAGCAGAGTCCAGGATCTGAGCCTTGACCATCCTCCACTCCAACTCATAGGACTCCATGTGCATCAGAGTGTCTACAATTTCAAGGGCACTGTCAAATTCCCCATCTCTCATCCTCAAAGCCAGAAGACTCTTTAGTGGTTTAGTATCTCTGAACCTCTTATCCGCAATTTCTTCCATCACTCTCGCTTTGAATCCCCGAGGAATTTTTTCGTTTTTCCAGAATCTCTTTCCGGCTTTAACTCTTATTCTTGTACTGGTTTTAGAAGTCTTACCAAATGGCCAATACCAGGCTGCCCTAGCCGGCCGGCAGAATAACGTGCCCTGGGCATTAAGGCTAAGAAAACATATTGCTGCGACCAAAAGACCAGCTCTGGCTACCTTTTTGAGCTTCTCTATCGGGCTTAGACTTGAGTTCAAGGTTTTATGATTGCCTGCCTGTTGATGAGTTAGAACAATGGACTCTTGGGGATTTGATTCAGAAGACGAATTTATTTCAAGTGAAGCAATAGGCTTTTGTGCTTTTGATTCAACAGAGCAATTTGTTTCAATTGAAGCAATGATCTTTCGTGGGTTAGATTTAGCGTATGAATTTGTTTGAATTAATGCAATGAATTTTTTAGGAGTATTTGCAGAAACTGAATTTGTGCGAATGGGTGAGATGGATTTTAATCGTTGTTGGCCTTGGCCACGGCCTGCGGCTGCCTTGTGATTAGGGAGCAGAGACGACCTGATTGTAAGAAGCGGAACAGGTGAGCATGAAGTATGTACCTGTGTACAGTGTCTTCTCCTCCATTGTTGATGTTGCAGGGGAACATGGGTTGGAGCTCCTATCACTAACTTGTTTCCTAAAACCTCCATTTTTTCAAAAGAAAAGTTCGAGTCTTCCACTTAAACCCTTCTCATACGAGTATCATTGAGAGGATGCTACTCTTTCCGAAGCAGCAAATACTCGAGGAATTCGTGTCTTACCTTCTTTCCCAAGAGGAATTCTCGTCAATTTTGGGAACATTTTCAGTTTTTGCTGTCGCTCTTCTCAGGATTAGGATATTATTAGGTTATATGTTTTTACAATGATTTAGTTAGTGAAATTATAAACCCCCTAAAATTCATAAATTTAACAAGGGTCACGTAATGGTTAAGTATTTGATTTATAACTAAGTATAGTTATCCGGATTAATTATTAACTATTTTTAAATTTGAGATAAAATAATAGATATAACGTAAATTTTAAAATGTGTAATAAGATTAATTTTTTAATTTTTTTAGTTAAAGATTCTATAAATTTTGAGTTGATATTTTAAATCAATATTGAGTAAAGTATGGTTATATTATGATTTGTCCAAAAGTAGTCTTAATGATTTTTACTTGTATGGAATTCAATTTAGGTTGTACATGGGAAAACTTCAACTAATTAAGAAAGTGTTGTCTAACAAATTTAGTTTTGATATACATAAAGTGTCTATCCATGCAAAATATTTCCCTATTCCGTGATAAACTTATCTTAAGGTATTCTAAAATCTATAAACATAGCTATACCCATCTGTAAGCTCAAAATGCTAGCTTAATTTTTGGTGTAGGTATTACTAAGTCTATGATGATGACCTATAAGTAATCAAAATTACAATTACATCCAATTACTAATATATTTTATTTGTTAAAAGATTCTATCTTTAGAAGTGTAAGCATTATAATGAAACTAAGATGATCTTCTTTGATAAAATTAAATTAAAAGTCACATATTAAAAATCAAGAATCACAGCCTAGACATCTATTTATTTTGATACCACCTCAATGCTAGGAGCTGACTACAAAACACCAAAAATTCTTTGCAACATAGAATCTCATATATCAAATGTTATTTTGAAATTTGAGGTTTAAAACTCTATATTTAAAACGGATGCGTTAATAAATTAGACTAAATTTTTAAATAAATCTTTTCCGGTTCACTATACACTTTGAGACCAAAATTAAAAACCAAAAAAAAAAAATTTTTTAATATAAAATTAGAGTTAAAGGGCTAAGGTTTTCTTTTGGTTTTAATTCAAATACATTTCCTCCAAAAATCAGTTTTAAACAATGAGCAACTTTCCTCTAACTTCGAGTTAAATACTTAAAATCAAAATATTGTCATATTATTCTTACATCTATAGTTTGTTATTTTAACAAAATCTACTTTTATTGCATTTATAACTAATAAACTAATAATTCAAATCACAAGTTTTTCATTTCAAAATCTTAGAACTCAATTTCATGATGATTTTTCAATATTAGAATGTAATTAAAATACACTTATAAATTATCTACCAACATAGATTTTTACATTTACATTGCCTAATCGAAAATTCAGGATGAATGAGATGATATTTTTTTAAACATTTTATATTGGATGAATGAGATGATATTTTTTTAAACATTTTATATTGTGAGGAAGAAATAGAGACAAATAACAACCTATAACAAAATAATAGATTAATTGAATTCACTCCTAATCCATCTCATAGCTTAGATCATATATCATATAATCATGAACTGTAAAAGTGAAATGAATCTAACTATGCATAACATACATCAACATAAAAATGTAAACTCATAACACAAAGATTTTGGTAACTCAGAAACCCTCCAAGGTGAAGGTAAAATTGGTGTGGGGATGACACCCACAAATCTTTACTACTGCAATAACAAAGTTTTCCTGTTAGGGCTATAATTTGATCACTTATGATGATATACCCTATGAGGAATTTGCTTAGTTAAAAGCAATGCAAAACTAATAAGTAGGAGATTTTCTACAAGTGTCAAATTGTGATAATACTACCAGGATTTAACTGTGTAGTTTTTGAGTCAAACTCATTTACCCATGTATCATGAGTAGTGATTCACACATGAATCCATCTCTCATGAGAATAAATGAAACACTTAGCACTCATTGGATCTAGGTGATGCTCACATAGGTGAAGCACCAAGACTTCCTAGGAGGTCACCCATCCCAGTACTACTCTAGCTTGAGCACGCTTAACTACAGATTTTCCTCCATGATTAAACCCACTCTGCTTGCAACCCCATTTGCAAAACCCTCACCAAGTGGTATGCCTTATGAACCATTCAATAGAAATCCCTTTAAGCTCATCAATTGATAAGTAAGAGATTAAAGGAGATGAATCTCACTAATACAAGACTAAGTCTACTTTGATTAAAGGATTTAAACTTACAATGAAGTAAGCACTCTGTTAGGAGATTTAACAAGGTCTGTTAAAACCACTATGTTAAGAGATTTGCCCTGATACACTAGTTAGAATGTCATAGTACCTGATCCTTCGGTTTGCTCTATGAATCTTATTACAAATATCTTCTCTTCAATGTCTAAATCTAATCTACTTATATGATTTTCTCTATTCTACTCTTTATTGTTAGGTTGTTCTATATGATCTCTCTATAATACTTAGTCTTCCTTGCTCTAATCCTCAATCTCTTTGCTCATTCACGATCTTTGTTCGTATTCCTTCTCACTCCTTGCTTTTCATGATTTAGGGTTTAATCTCTTCTTAAATAGACAATCATGGAATGTTCTAGATCATAGCCAATGATCCAAAATTCATTATTTCATCATTTAACCCTTATGATTTTCCGATTGGTTAATCTGTCTTTCTTCGAATTAATGCCTTCTAACAAGATGTGTAATTTACTCCTTAGTTGTCTCTACAATTCATAAATGTTGCATAGAAGTTGGGCAAAATGATTTACATAAGTGTTTGTGTCATTACAAACACATATGCAAAAACTAGTTTACTCGGCAATTGAATGTCCTGACACTTAGTTAAAACTAACATTCATGTTGTCTCTCGACTTCTATAGGCTTGACATATACTGATTCTCTCAACATAAGTTAACTTTACATTGTTCGATCTCCATATATTTCACTTGGCATGTATAGTAGCTTGGTCTCTATTGGGGTGCTTGGCAATCCTTGACTTGCTCGATATGTAGTAAAAAATAAACAAGTCCATGTAGCTCGGTCTTCCCTGGATGGCTCAGTCGCAATGATAACTTACCAACATTGCCTAGGAAATGACTAAGTGTTAGACACTGATATGCAACAAGGCTTAGAGATCAACAAAGTATGCACTTCCAAATAAATAATAAAATAATAATTTTCCAACTATTTCCATTGGATAATCCTATTGATGCTAAACTAGTGTATAACGTTACCAAATTGAACAACTAAATTACACAAATGCAATCAGTTGATCAACTAATACATGTCCTACAACTATAACCATGTGTAATACTACTACATATTTATCCTCATGGATGCCTATAGAGATATCCTTAGGGATTTCATATGAGGAATAATCTACATCCCAGAATAGAAGCAACTATTTATGGAAGCCCTCCTTTAGTATGAAATTATGATGACACCAAGACATTTAGAATTCACTACAAGAAGTCCTTAAGTGAAATAATCTTCATCAAAGAACATTCATTCATGTGTGCAGTGTGCTACCTATAGATATTTCACTCCAACCTCTTTCTTCCCTATCCAAGTTACAAGTGAGTGAAAGGGTTGGTATTCCATAGAGATATTTGGAGAAAATTTGAATATGCTTACATAATATAGATAAATGTAGTCAAGATGAGCCAATTAGTCATAGAATCCAAATACATATTTTTAAATGCTGCCTATAAAGAATGATTAGTCATAAGAACCAACAAAACCCTAAGGATTTCAAGATAAATTGCCTTTGGAAATCTCCAAATCTTGATATCTTGTTGAAAATATTGTGAGAAAATTGTAAATAATGAGATCCTTGGAGAATTTAGATTCCAAATAAATATTGGGTTGGCACTCATTATCCTCCAAACTGCAACTACTGGAAATAGGAATAAGAATGTTAAGAGTTTTTTCCTCAACCCCCATATGAGTAGTGTTGAAATGAGCTTCTTCTTCTTTCTTTTTAATGGGATTTTTTAGATGTATTTTAGACCACCCTTTAACTGCTAGAGGGGAATGCACCTTTAGAAACATGGCGACCGTGAGACTATGATCTTCTTTATTCTCTTGGTGATCAAAGGAGAAGTTATATGTCTTTGCCTCCACTTCTATTTCTTGACACTAATCTTGGTGTTCCTTTGTTTTCAAGGTCAAGAAATCTATCTTTGTCTTTGCGTTGAATTTCAACTTAGAAAAATTATATTGACCAAGACCATGATCTTCAATCTTGGAATTGAAAGAATATTTGTTATCTTGTGCCTCAAATTCCATTTCAGGAGAGCCTCCACAAACGACAAAATCTAGCATTAGTTTTACTCAGCATGCTTAAACAAGAATTTGATCATAATATAATAAGATTATTCTAGACTATGTTAAATAATAAATTGTGATGTTTCATGAAGCAATTGAATGATTCTTAAGGAGCTATGTAGAGAACATGTTCAATACCTTTACCTATAATTGCAAATTTATGATGCAAACCAAGTAAACATCTAGAATATTTGTCAAGACCACAACAAAGGCTATATTATTATAATATGTATAAATAGATAAATAAGTGATAATAAGGTTATGATACCTTCAACATGGCCATGGTGTTTAAGAAAATGACGGTGATAACAATGAATTCAGGCTTTAAATAGTATTTTATAAAAATCATATCTCAACAACTCATAAATCTACATATAATACTTGAATTCATTTAACCAATTAAAAGATAAAAAATTAATAAATAAAAATTATAAGGTTAAAAAATTGTTGTGTACTTTTTTAAAATATAATTTATTTATATAAAACATCAAATAAAATGAATTCTAATTGGTACATTAGAGATCATTTAATAACTCGTTAACGTGATCAATTCATAAAATGTCACAATAGTACTTAACCTACTTGCAAGTACTACTAATAACTAGTTTCTATCCATGCAAAAACTGTTTGAATGTTGATAGTGTTGAAGTGACTATTATGTCGAAAACAATTTACATATGTTGAAAAACTTATTTCTATCCCACTAAAAGGATAGATTAAATATGTTGAAATTTGTGGAATAAAATTTCTTAAGAATGTTTTTAATAAAAATAGATATCTAAAATTTAAAATACTATAAAATTGAACTCCAGAAAGAAAAGGATGTGTAATTATATGATAGTTAATATGACTAGAAAGTAAATGATAGACATGAAAAAGTTATTCTTTTGATTTTAATGAATTATTTCTATTATTTCTAATTCACTTCACAATTAGTGAATCATTTTTCTATCAACCAACCAATTATAAGTAAATTTTTTTTTTAATCAAATATTTTTCATATTTTAATGTTTGTTTATTAACTAAAAATATTATATATAAAAAAATCATATTTTGAATTTGAAGATTAAAAATATTTACTTAAATAATTTATTACATATCTATTTTAATTTTTTAATATAAAATCTATCTACATACGTTATATTATAAATAATAATATAAATAAAACTGTTTATAATATATAAAAAGATGTATTAACAAATCTAACCACTCTTTCTAGCTTAAAAATATATATGATGTTGAGATAGCATTGTGTAGTTGCTTGTAACTCCTATGTTAAGGTTTTATGGGGACAATATGATCAGTTCTAGAGCCTCCAACAGCTAAGAGGGAGCTTGGACACCGCTCAAACAATGCATGTCAAGACTGTGTTTTCATTTTCTACAAGGTGAATCTTCCTACATTGGTGCATCGAGGCTGAGATTTAATGAAGAGGAAAATATGGAGTTGGTTGTGGTAACTGATGATGGAAGCTTCAAAGAGGCCACTGGAGCAAACCATAAAATCTTGAGCCTATTAGTTGGCGGAATGCATCAACATGTGATAGTGGGCAAATGGACAATGACCCGTGACAATGTTAGTGAAGTACAACTTTTTCATTTGAGGATTTTAATTAACTCTTGACTCTATTCACACTTTGAGGAAAATTTATAACACCAACAAATGAGTTTCTTTGATAGAAAACTACTTGCATTTACCAAGTGTAGCTTCCTAACTTAAAATATTTCACAATCAAATCTTTTTTTTATCGATAACAAAATTTCTATTGATATTTCAATAATTTCATCGTTGTGCATTAATCTTATTTTAAAAGAAAATAAATTGAAAATAATTATATCCAAAAAGCATAAGGAAAACATCCAGTTCATCACTATGAAAACAATGTGCAAATTGAAGAGTAACTCAAATCTCACAATAATAATGAGCCACGTGACTGACTACTGTAATGAAACAAAATAACAATGAATAATACAGGTGAAGGCTACTCTATTGTTTTAGATTTGGAACCAATATACACTACAATAGATGAACTGACTTCACATAGAATTTATTCCCACAAGACAATGCACAATATGCTTTAATAAATCATAAGATTCACCAGCCAAACATTCATATATAAAACCTTAAGATTCCATATATTTCTTTCATCATACATATAAGTATAACATATCAAAAACCAAATAATCAAAATGAAAAAATTTCACTATCTAGAGAGCCGACTCTCTCAAAGTCATAAAAGAATCATAATATAGTCTTGCAGGGCTTCTAGATTTATTTTTCAAAACTAACTCCAATCAAAGTTGATAAACTGTCAATTTTCACATCGTTTCAAGATAACTAACTAAAAATAATAAACATGTTATTGGCTGACAACCCTTAAACCCTATCTAGGTTCCAACTATGGTAGCAGGATAAACTTGTTGGTCCAATTTTATCTTGAAGTCCACCACCCTCTTCCTTCCACCTTTTGTACATGACTGCAAACTCAATCAATTCTTTTTTGTTCAATCTTCTTATTGCTAGCATTGAAGATTTTTATGTTTGTTGTTTTGGTAACCAACCTAAGATTAGTTCTTTCCACTGTAAAATCTTGTGGCATGATTTCATCCTGATTCTTATCATTGATAGCCTTGCAAATGTTTGCCACTCAATGTACTATTTTATCATCTAATTCAAGCATGGCCTCTACTTTTGGCTTGTTATTTTTGATGTCTTACCAAGTGTTTACCAATCATGTATAGCACTAGAACAGTTCCAGGTACTATACTTCTCTTTTTATTTATAGAAAGATCAAACTAATTTGGGATAGAAGGGCTCCCTTGTGCCTAATGAGTTTGGGATCCTATAGGATTTGGAATAGCTAATGTGTCCAAACTCACAGTGTTAGTGCCATCAATTACTTGTTTATTCTCTTGATCCATGATTCCTATAAGGCTTTATGTAATGGATTCCTCTACTGGTTCACTAAGTTCCTTGTCCATAACTACCACAACCTCCTCCTAATTCTTCCTCCTCTGGCTATAGAAGTGAGTTATCCTTTTAAGGATTGAACTTTGAACTAGCTCTTTTATAGGGGGTTCAACTTCTTGTTCAAGTCCTTGATCACTTGCAAAGGAACATGTTATAATCCTATCAGTACATGGAGAAGGTAATGTTGAACTAGAACTAGTAGAAGTTGCTTGTAGGGGGTGCTTTATTCCTTTAGACTTCAACTATCTTTTTCTATCCTTTAGTTCTATCAATAACAAGGAAAGTCATTCTATGAATATCATCCTCTTATGGTTTGTCCCAATCCAATTTAGATATGGGAAAAGCTTCAACTTGTTCTACAAACACTGGGTCTAAAACCTCTCCATCTTTAGCTTCTTCAATTCTAGAAGTGTTTATGAGGAGTTTAAACTATATAATGTGCTTCTTATTAAACTGGAACCACAACTTTTTCCTCACTTCAAAATCATCTTTGTAGTCAACTTAGTAATCTTCTACATGGGGTACAAGGACAGATGAAGGATCTAATTCAATTGAGATTTTGTGAAACCTTTACTATCAAACTTAATTTGGCCTAGTAGAGTGAGGTTGTAGGTTCATAGTCTTCAATTCATCCTTCAGATTGAAAGCATCTTGGATGTTTTTGGAACCTTTTTTGGTTTTACAATTCTTATCTACCTCAGTTACTTGGTGACATACTTTAATTAACACATACTTATCTAGACAGTATCTTGGTAATTCAAATGGATTCTATTGAAACCCCCCAACTCTTAGGTAATTGAATTCGAGAAATTCTATAAAGAAGATAGAATAAATAGTGATCAACTGCATAGCTTTTTTAAACAACCTTTTGCTTTCCCTTCCTTGTAGTTCAAATACTAACTTGGCTAGGAATGTATCTACACCTTTTAAAAGCCTTCAAGGTTTCTCTTCTTTTGTCATAATGGATAATAATCATATATAGCCATATTATCAACCCAAAATTGGTTGGGTAAGTCTTCCCATTGTTTTCAAGAAGCAAGGACATAAAATAAATAAGATGACATGTAGAAGCTTGTTGTTCCTAGTACTTATGAGATCTCTTCATGAAGTTTGTCTACAATAAATCTGGTACAATTGATGAACTTTCCTTTTCCATGCATAACCTGGATGAAGAAAAATATATAGTTATCCCATAAGAAAGCATGTTGGTTTCTCTTTACCCTATTCAAGAAGATCATGACATCCCTAATCTCTGATATTATGTGTTCCCTAGTTAGGGGTCTTGGCAAGTGAGAACCACCCTTTTCCAACTTCAAAAACCAATTCTTAGCAATGGTGATGTTGAAATCTATTGAATTGGTCGTAAATTGGGAATATGACAGACTAGTCCAATCTTTATACACATATTTCGGTGGAATCCATAGGGCTCCCATAACACTGATATGATTTACATATACTAGGATTTCATTGTTGTGATCTCAGATACATCTTTCACTAGCATCATACTTATTACTACACTCTAACACTAATTCAAGGCAAGGAATAGACTTAAGAAAACCAACATCTTGAACTAGGCCACTTGTTGATGCTCTTTCAACTTATGGACCTTGGTCAAACATTCTTGAAACTAGACACTATTTTTTCAATTTCCCCATCCACAAGAGTTATATCCCCTAATTCTAGTAAGAATATAACTAAAGGTCTAGGATTCTTTCCTTTTGGAAACTTAGGACGTAGGGTGGCCATGGAAGTATGTAGGCCCTAACTTGTAGAACTACACAAGGTATAAAAAGAAACCAGGCAAGCTTTTTTTTTTTAAATTAAAAGGAAACAAAAACAAAGGAATTGGGAAAGAAATGCAGACTCACTGTGGTTGAATTCACAAAAATCCTTTGACACGGGCCACACAACCTACTATTCACTTTTGACTCTAAGAAAACACATCAAGCTTATATTTTTTTGGAAAATTATAGCATTTACTAGAAAGAGGGATTTTATGACAACTAGATTGAATGACATGTGTGTTGAAAGATAACAAAAGGTACCAATTTGATAGGATGTCATAACCTCTTAATGAGGAAATTACCTTTGCACATACCAAATCTCCCTCAGTCACCACCTTTTCTAATGGTCATTAAACACACGTCTTTTCACCTTTATTGGGAGGAACAAAGCATTTATGTATGTCACATGTCTCTAGGTGGTAAGCCATAAGCTTGCAAACTTTGAACCATTTAACTAACAAAACCTAAGGTACAAGTTTAATCATATTCAAGAGTGCCAATGTACACCAAAAAACACAAGAATTCATGTCAGTCATACATAATGTGTGACCTTGAATAGTTGAACCTTAACCTTGAACCTTACGATTCATGGTTCAAGTTCAAGACTTAGGAACATTATGAAATGAAAACAATTACAAAATACCGAACATGAAGTATAGATAGCTTTGAAACTTTGAGCTACAAAACCACTTGGTTCAAGTTCAAGGTTCAAGACTCACTTGGAAGTGGCTTATATTAAGTAAATTATTAAACACGATGAGTATAAAATGTGGGCAACAAGTGGCTCTAACTGGGAATTATGACTGCAAAGGACTGAAGAGGGACATAGAATCTCTAGTTTCCCAACAAGTTGAAAGCCAAAAACTAAAACATCAAAAGAAAAAAAAAATATTATGACATGACAAAAAGGTTTTATACATTATATACACAAAGAGGGAAGCTGCACTACAACTAATACAATTTAAGATCCTGCCCATTATATGATAGAGGCATCTTTTTTCCATCTTGGTATTTCAATTTGAAGGAATTGGGCCTGGGCACTTTGTTGATCTTGTAGGGACCTTTCTAGAGTGACTCAAACTCTATATGGTCTCCCCATGGCTCCCTTTATTTATCGCAAAGAAGCACTTTGTCATTCTCCATAAACTTCCTAGGTCTAGTCTTGTGATAAAAAAATATGCTTAACCCATGCTTGGTGATAGGTAATATAATCTACTACACTTTCCCTTTCCTCCTCAATTTTCTCTAGGTAGAAGATCATCTTCTCTAGAGAATTATAAAAGGTTGGGTCCTCTATCACCTTTTGAAGTTTAGTTGCAACCAACTCAAGGAGTAATTATAGTTGAGCTTCCACATTGTAAACTAGTTCAAAAGGGGTCATTCCTATAACCCTTTTAGGAGATGTCCTATCAGCCCATAATACTTCAAATAGCTTCTTATGCCAACATTTAACATTATCATTGACAATGTTTTTCATGATAGAAATGAGGTTTTTGTTGTTAGAATTTGCTTTCAACCATTCCCTTGCATAAAGTAGTCTGAAGAGTGTGAAAGTTGTATGCCATTGTTGTAGCAAAAGATTTGTAGTTCACTAGAGGAGAAATTTTAAGCATTATCTACTACTATCTTTGTTGGCACTCTAAACTTGACCAGATTGTTCTCCTTCAAAAAATTACATACTATTTCAGATGTTGTTTCCTTTATTGGGACAACCTCAACCTATTTGGTAAAATAGTCAGCAACTATTAGGATGTGAGTATGTCCTATGCTGGAAGGCATGGTTAGAGGTCCTATAAAGTCCAAAAATCATTGTCTAGAAGGTTCTTCTATGACTATTGGCCTTAATGGAAATGTTGCTAATTGAGGCTTCCCTGTAAATATGTTAAATTTTTCACACTGGCCTACCCATATATAAGTATCTCTAAACGTACCAAGCTATTAATAACTATTTTTGAGGATTTTAAATGCTATAACTATAGATGAGTAATGAAATTTGCATGCTTAATTTTAAAATGCTTGCAAAAACTTTCTTTATTGATCATTATCAACACACCTAAGGAAGACCTTGTCTAACCCCTTTTTATAAAGCACGTTATCAACTATCAGATACTTTATTGATTTCAATCTCAGTGTTCTCTTCTCCTTTCATGTAAGATGTTCTGTGAAATCTCCATAGGTAAGGTAGTATGTGATGTCTGAAAACCATGTATCTTTCAACCCTACTACTAATGGCAATGGCCCCTTCTCTTCAATAACCTCTTGATTTTGTGCCATCAATTTGAATAGACCTTGTCTTCTTACCAGCTTAGTTGGTTTGATCTCAAGGTTAAATTCTTGAACTCATGCCACCAAAGTTTCCCTGTTATTCATAACTACTTCCTGCTAAGTAAGAATACTCTGACTACAACATTAGGGATGAATAATATTGAATGAGAGTTCAAGATATAGTAGTGAAACTACTTCACCCCTTTCACTACTGATAATGAATTTTTTTTGTGAGTGAGTATCTCAAGTCATGATTCTTCAATGACATGTTCATGAAGCAGATGAGGACTTCTTCACCTTCATCTTTCTTCTGTAATAATATGACTAACATGGTGTGTTCACTAGCATAAGAATAAATTAAAAAATCCTTCTTATAATCAAGACTTGCTAGAATTGAGGCTCGTGTGATTGTACTTTTCACCTCTTTAAAAGTCTTAGTAGTTTTATTATCCACTTGAAAGTAAGCTTTTAACTAAGGAAGTTCGCAACAGGCTTGGTTGTTTCTAAAATAATTAGGTACAAACCTCCTTAGAAAATTGATATGACTAAAGAAAGAACACACTCAATTGTGGTTTTAAGGTACACATAATTTTTGAATCACTCAAACTATTTCAGGATCAATCCTAGTACCATATTTTGATACTAGATGTCCTAGTAGCTTACCTTTCGTGACATTGAACATAGACTTCTTTGAATTCAAGGATAATGTGTACTCTCTACTCCTTTATAGAACCAATCTTAGAAATGAAGATGCTTCTTCCTTCTCCTAGAAAATATATTCATATCATTAAAATAAATAACAATCACCTTGTTCAACAAGTGTTTGAAAGATTAGTTCATTGTCCTTATAAAAGTGGTACCCATATTTATAAGCCTAAAAGGAATTTGACTATTAGAAAAGGTGCGCCAAGGAGTGGTGAAGGTTGTTTTATGTTGATCTTTAGGGGCCACACTGATTTGATTATACCCTAAAATCAATTAAGCATGGATATTATTTCAAAGCTAGAAATGGTCTGCAAGATATGATCCATATTTGGTAATGGGAAGTTACCTTTCAAACCCGCTTGGTTCAAATTTCTAAAGTATACACATATTTTGATTTCCCCAATCTTTTTTTGGACTGGTACAATATTGGCAACCCACGTAGAGTGATATATAGGATATATTATGTGAGCCTTCAATATGTTATCTACCTCCTTGAAAATTTTGTCCGCCACCCTGGGATCATAATTCTCTAGTTTCTATCTGAACAGGGTTTCTCTAGGCTTTAAGGGATTTTGATGCTTGAACTACCCCTACCTGAAATCTCTAAGGTCCTAATATGACCAAGCAAAAAAATCTCTATATTCCTCCAATAAATTGGAAAACCTCATCTTCTCATCCTTACTACAACATGTTTCCAAATTGACCAACATTAAATTATCCTCAGTACCAATATTAATTCTTTCACATTCATTGGATTGGATACCTTTTTCTTTTGTAGTCCCACCCATGTGGTGGTATTTTATGTCAAAGAGGGTCTCCAATGAAACCAACCCTTTCATAAGGCAATTTCCCTTCAACTAGACTATGTCGTCATCACCTTTGGATGAAGATTTGGGATGGAAATTTTGGCACTTTGAACTAGAATTGTAAAAGAAAAGAGTACTGCAGTTGTTGATTCCCTACATGAATGAATTTATGTGGGTGTCATTAGTGAAATATTGCCAAGAGCCATAAGTTTTAGGTGCACTAGGCCAATGTATCATCTCAATAGTATAAAAGGTCTTCTTAGAAATTAGGGTGAGGTATCATCAAGGATGTTGGTCCTGCTGATGAATATGCCCTGGCATTGAACTCTCTAGGTGCTACTTCTATTGAAAATGCATTGAATCCCTCTAACTCATCCCATGATATATTTTTTTAATATTTTAATTTCCCATTTTTCATAGAAAATATGTTTTGGACTTGTTTTACCGCTAATTGTGTGTCTTTGCGGGCCTTTAAGAGTTTAACTCATCTTTTTTAGCTTCTTCAATGCCAAGTAGAGGAGCCTCATATTCAGAAGTGTTGTTAGTGTTTTGAAACTCTAGTTTGAAAGCACAAGGGATCATCTTTCTAGAAGGTGGTACTAGCACTACTCCAGCTCTTGAACCAATTGAAGAACAACTACCACCGAACTCCAACAGCCACAACCCTTTATCTATAAAATCTCTTGTACCTATAGATGACATAATTAGAAAATTCAATTTCATGATACAATATGTGGGATCAGAGGTCTTCTAAAGGGAAAACTATGTATTTATACTTAGTCTTAGGCCATATAATGACTTTCTTGTTACCAATTGGTATTGTAGCTTGAGACTAATCTAGTTTTATTCCTCCACCTAAGTCTTAACAAAATTTCCTACTCAAAAACATCTCATAACTAACTGAAATGTCTACAACTAGGATGGTCAAATTGACTCTCTTTTCTGGGAATTTAGCTAAGGAGATTTGTGCATATTTAATTTGACCAATCAGGGGAAGTGTTTGGAGCCCATGGAGTAACACTTGCCAAAAGTTTTTTTCCTGGGTAAATCGAGGACTTTGGCTATGGAGGATAGTATGTGTACACTAGAATTATGCACTTCTCTAAACCATTCTAACCAAGGTATCCCATAAATTAGAAGGCTTGGATTGTGGCTTAGAGCTCCCTAGTCATGGAGTGCAAAGGCATACAAACAAGCATGAAAATAGCTCTTAGGTGAGCCTTAGAAATGTAGCCCTTGCTATTAAACCATGAAATGGGAGATTCTTTAGACAAGAGAAAGAGTGCTAGTGTCAAAGATCTTCCAAAAGATGCAATGCAAATAGAACTATGCTAGCATGAATTCAAAGATGCAACTATACTAACAACATGAGAGTGTTACAAACCATTTAATTAATCTAAGTGAGCTATGCTATTACAAAGGAAACTAAGATAATGGAATAATAAGATAAGAGAATAGAATTTCTCCACAAATTGCTCCAACAAAACCTATAAGTAAACCTATAGCATAACAATATCTCATAATCAATATCCTTAGATGGGGAGAGAGCTATCCTTTTTAAGGGTGTATGGATGGTTGAGATCAAGATCAAGAGATGAATGATCAAGGGTAGGGGTTGAGTTTTAACATGAACCATGTGCACATTTGTCTCCTCCAATAGAAATGAGTTAACTTTTCATATGAGACAAAGTCTTTTTCTTTTAATTTGAAAGTAGGAGAAATGACTTATGTGCACAACTTAGGAATATGTGGGAATGGGGTCTTTAATTAGTTAAAAGAGGACATGCTATTTTAATCAAATATGGACTTAGGATATTATAGTCAATTTATAGGTTATTTTTAAATAAATTGATTTTTGATGATTTGATCTAGGCAAATAATAAAATAATTTAGCCAAAATACTAAGAAGGGGACTAATAGTCTAACTAACCATTTTTAGGTGATCATATTTTCCCCTCTTTGACTAATGTTCGATCAATCTAGGAACACATTATTTCAAATAATGAAGAAGCCAAGTAGGCAGCAATAGATAGAGAGATTCGATTTTGAAGAACGAAAATGTAGAATGAGATAGCAAGTCTTGAATGCATAACTTGGTAGTGGTAGTATTGAGCACTAGGAGAAAGAGATGATACAAGGACTCACTAAGAGTACTAACATAGAGAAAAATGGATAGATCAAGAGTAGATGGAAACGACAAGCATATGCTCCTAAGAAATATATAGCCATAGCAAGCAAGCAATGATAGAATCTTCCTGCCCCCTTGGGATCGAAATTGAAATGAGGTAAAGAGGATGTAGAAATGAGCAAAAGATGATCAAATCAAGATAAATCAAGGTCCATAATGTTAGATAAGAGATTAAAACCAAAGCACGACTGCTAAGGAGTGATAGAATGTCATAGTTTGACTAGTTTGACCAAGAAAGATAAAGCATGAAAACTAAGTCAAATCAAGTGGAAGAATGATGTAGAAGTGAAATGCAATGGATTGAATGTGGGAATGATGAAGAATGGAAAAATAATGATGCCCTAATGAAAATTCAAAGATTATACCTCAAAAGGTTAGCTAACTCCATAAAAGAAGGTGGAATATTAAAATGCAATTTTGACCATCGATATGAACTCTTATTTTGATTTTGATCTCGGAAATGGATCCAGGATGTTGAAATTATCTGAGGGTGCAATTTTTGCAAAATTTTGAGGATTTTTTAAATTGGGTCAAAGGACTATATAAGGGGTCCAAGGGTCATTTTTAACTCATTTTGTCTTTTGTGATTTTGAGAGCTTTGAGTGATTCGAGAGAGATAGTGATGGATTAGGTAGGACTTTTGATTGATCAACACTGATTCGAGCTTAGCTAGTTGCACGATCAACTTCCACAATATGGTGCCCTAGTAAGTCATCAAATTTTTTGAGTTTTCCAATCATTTATTGCCCATTTTTAGCATTTTTGACAATCTTGTGTGAAATGTAATGTGATACTTTAAAAGTATCACACGCCTTTTATGAGAATTGTTGTGCGACAATGACATTGTATCACACGAGTATTGATTGTTATATTGTATGGGGCTACCTGTTAGTTGCACAACACTATGTGAAACATGACATGACACAAAAGTGTTGCATGACTACTATGAGAAGTATTGCGTGATACATTATTAACAAAAAGTATTGCATGCCCATTGTAGAAAGTATCACATGGTTTATGTTTAAGCATTTTCACATGTTTAGAAGTAGAATTTGATCATGTGGCTTTTGATTTCTCACTTTCTTAGATTCTTATAACATTATTTGACTCATCATGATTGGTACTAACATTATTTTGCCTCTTGATTTGGTTATGTAGTTGGTTTTTCTGGCATTGCTCATCAGAGCCCCCAAGGCAGTGGGGTTACAAGTCATATGACATCTAGATGCTAATGAGACCATAGTACTAGAGACCATAGTCTTTTATTGGCTATTGCATATGCCCCATATCTAGGTGAACCATGACCTATTAATAGATTTGTAGAGAGGTGGCACAATGAGCATAACACCTTTCATTTGCCTGCTAGTGAGGCCATTATCACCATTGAGGATGTGTATCACATCCTTCGTATACCCTACCACAAAGATCCAGTATGTACGACAAAAGTGCTTTAAGATTGTGTCTTTGGTTTATAAATTCCGTATGATGAGTACTTGACATGAGCATTTGTGTATCATCGGTATATTATGATCAGACCCAAATAGAGGGGAGGTTAGCAGTGCATGATCTTTTTGAGGATTTTACCCTCCTAGATAGGCACTTGAGTTGGAAGCGACTGATATATGAGTCTAGGGATCAATATCCTATAGCTTTCCTTGCATTCTATTTGGTACCCTGGGCCCAAGTTACAGGCAGGAGCCAGAGGGGCTTCCCTTTAGGATGGTGTCAATTAGTAGTAGATTTAATCGAGTTATCTTAGAGGATGGCATGGGGACCGCTGATCCTCGTTGACATGTACCATGAGCCCATAAGATTATATATTGAGATGGGAGGACATGACCTTATAGTGCAATTTTGGCTTAGATTTGGGTGTGGGAGCACATAGCAATAGTACGACCATGAGAGCAGAGGCATTCATTCATTTATAGATATATCGACTTTACCCCTCAGAATCATAGTGGGGATTTGATATATTATAGGAGACTATTTTATTAGTTGTCATCATTCGAGTGGAGGCCCTATCATTAGTGTGTGAGGTGGTCTAATGCCTAGGAGTTGGAGGATATGTGTTATAACAGACCACTCATGGGAAAACACTCAGAGATTGTTAAGCAATTTTTTGTTAGCTTGGTATGGAGATAGTTTGGGTGTCAACATGGCATATGTATTGAGACCATGACATATGCCTAATTTAGGGGTGAGAAGGATCAAGGGTGGCTGCCCATGTTGGGTTATTAGGCAACATTGAGGGGTACTACAACACTATAGTGAGAGGCATGGGAATATCGTCCTAATTTCACAGATGCAAGAGCAGAGGCAAAATATCTTCATGGGGTTCAAAGACATTCATTTCCCTTGTTTAGTAGACTAGATGCATTACTTCAAGTAGGAGGATAGGGAGGGTATAGTGGAGATGGGGGAGGCAGGGGAGGTCGTGAAGGTAAAGAAGTCAACTAGATGGAGGTGGGGAGCAACTCTAGGGGAGCCTTAGGAAGTCGATACAGACAAATCATAGAGTCAAGTCACAAGGGAGGAGGAGGAGGAGAGGTTGGTGTGATGCAAGAGAGTGGAGCTTGGGAAAGAGTAGCCTATAGGTAGATATGGGGAGGATCTGAGGGATGCTCAAATTTGAGCACTATAGGTGGAGGTTCAACAGGCATGGATTACCATCACTATGTGGGACCAACAACTCTGTGTTCACAACCGCCTCTTCTACTAAAGGAATTATTTTTAGTTCAATGAGAGGTTCAAGGGATGATACATTATTCACTTATTGAGTTGCATTAGAAGGAGTACAACCTTTTACAAATTAAATCAACCTATCTAATTCATCATCATTAGATCTTATATAATCAATAGATGAAATTTGTATCTTTGTAGACTTACAGAACTCAACTATGTCAAGGCAAGCTTTGGACTAGGTCTCTTCAAAATTTTCACCTTTGGTGTCAGGGTCTTTTGACTCTTTGAATCTCCATTGATAGTATTGAGGGATGCAACAACACTATAATGGGTGGCATGGGACTATCGTTCTAATGTCACAAATGCAAGAGTAAAGCCAACATATCTTCATGGGACGTAAAGACATTTATTTCTCTAGTTTACTAGACTAGATGCATTACCTCAAGTAGGATTATAGGGAGGGTATAGTGGAGATGAGGGAGGCAGCAAAGGCAAAGGAGTCAAGAAAATGGAGGTAGGAAGCAACTCTAGGGGAGCCTCAATAAGTCAAGGATAGATGTGGTCATAGAGTTAGGTAGTGAGGGAGGAGTATGAGGAGGAGGAGGAGGAGAGGTTGGTGCAATGCAAGAGAGTAGAGCAAAGCCTAAGCAAGAGAAGCCTATAGGCATAGATGGGGAGGATCTGAGGGATGCTTAGATTTGAGCACTAGAGGTGGAGGTTCAACAAGCATGGATTACCATCACTACGTGGGACCAACAACTATGTGGGACCAACTGCCTCTTCTATTAAAGGAATTATTTTCGGTTCAATGAGAGATTCACGAGATGATACATTATTCACTTGTCGAGTTGCATTAGAAGTAGAAAAACCTTTTACAAATTAAATCAACCTATCTAATTCATCATCATTAGATCTTATATAATCAATAGATGAAATTTGTATTTTTGTAGACTTACAAAACTCAACTATGTCAAGGTAGGCTTCAGACTAGGTCTCTTCTAAATTTTCACCTCTGGTGTTAGGGCCTTTTGGCTATTTGAATCTCTATTGAATTGGTTCAATAGTCCTTTCCCTTTAGTGAACAATGTCGAAGAAGAAGGGTGAACTGGAGACTTATCCTCTCATTGATTTCTAGTAAGTACAAGCAATAAAGACTACTCAAGAGTGAAAAGAATATCACCACCACACTTAGAATTAGATGCATATTCAAGGTAGTAGTTGATAGAGTCTTTGGGTCCTCTTGATGTTTCTTCATTATTGGGAATTTGTTCTATTATCTCCTTGTTCTCTTACATCTCTCAATTTCATACCATCTCTGGACAAGAAGTCCCATCATGGTCATCAGTCAAACGAAAAGTACACACGTTTCCTCTATTAGTTGAGGGACCTTCAATCAATGATTTCTGTGTGCTAGGAAACACGTTAGGCTATTTTACAAATGTTCCTCCTTGATTAGGGTATCTCCTAAGTGATTTAGGTAATTTTCTTTTAACTGTGATCATATCATTGACTAATCTTTGTACCAAATGATCAATTGAACTGGTGGTAGACGGATAAGTGTTTGTGACTCGGACTTCCTTCTTCCATTTTCCTACTACTATAAGATCAACTTCCAATTCTATAGAAAGTCTTTGAGTTGCATCAACATCTTCTACTCTCCTCCTTCTCAAATGAAATCTAATCGTAGGTGGCATAACATCCACAAATAATCCTTTTCTATTTTCACTATTTGGCCTTTGTGCTGTAGGAATCTTTTGTAGGGTTTTATTAAAATTTTCCACAAAGTCTCTCATGGGCTCATAGGTTCCTTTTTGAGTTGTGACAGCCACAAAAGGAGAGAAAACTTGTCATCTACTACTTTGAATCTTAATTCAAAATAATTTCTCATATAAGATCAATTAGTGATTGAATCATTAGGTAAATGAAGAAATTAGTCAGTAGCTACATCAGTTAAAGTTTATACAAATAGTCAAAATACCACATTTTTAGTGGGAATAAAAAGAACACCACATGCTATGTTAAAAGTATTCAAACATTCATCTATAGACTTCTTTCCAACTCCACTAAATTTAGGAAGGATATCTTAGGCAACTTTAAGGAGAAGACCTGGATTATTTTGCAAATTTAAGTGGTCAAACCTAAGCACCCCAAGGTTGGTTTATGGCCATGGTAGATAATATTATATTAAGAGGTTGGGAGTTGAAATTAGATAGGAATAAAGTTCCAGGTATTATTAAATCTTCTAAAGTAGTAGTAGCAGGAGCTAGTTTAGGAGGTGAAGAGGGCCTACTAGTAGATTTAACCTGTCTTATTCATTCTGTGAGTGTGTTCAGGGGGAAAGTTCAATTTTTTCAAGATCTCATAATCATCATCAACAAATTCTTTTAACTTATCACTTTGAGTAAACTTCTTCCTTGACAACTTACTTCAATTAGGGTTTTCAAGATTAGGTTGTTGGACATGGTTAGAGGGGTCAGGTCTAGGTTGCTAGGATAATGTGTCTATAACTGCTACTTCCTGTACGATGGACAACACCCTAATGAGTTCTCCTCATTCTTCTTCATCTTCTAGGACTTAACTGACCTAAAAATATTATTCAGGCTTGTTCTAGAGTTCCAATCTAGGGCATTAAAGTTAAATCTGATGTCTTCTTGTGTATTTTCAAACCCTAGATTTGGTTGAAGAACATGAAAGATATCTTGATGAGGTAAGACCATTCTAAAACATGTTTTATCAAATCAATGTCTTAAGCATTGATGATTATTTCCCCGGTAGAGTAGCCAAAACCAGTTAGTGAACAATTTTTCCCTTATAGATTTTGAGCAACTCTTGACTCTATTCCCACTTTGAGGAAAAACTATAACACCTACAAATGAGTTTCTTTGATAAAAAAATCTCTGTACTTAATAGGTACAACTTCTTGACTTGCAAATTTTCCCCAATTAAATCTTACTTTAAATGAATAAGTTCTAAAAACACTTATACCCAAAAAGCATAAGGAAAAACATTCAATTCATCACTATGAAAAGAATGTGCAAATTTAAGAGTCACTCAAATATCACAATAATAATGAGCCACATGATTGATTAATATAATGAAACAAAATAATAACGAATTATACAAGTGAAGGTTACTATGTTATTTTAGATACATAACCAATATACACTACAATAGATGAGCTCACTTCACATAACACCCATTCCCATAAGACAACGAACAATATGCTTTGATAAACTATAAGATTCACCAACCAAACACTCATATATAAAACCTTAAGATTCTATATATTTATTAAATCATACGTATAAGTATCATAGATAAAAAATGGATAATTAAAACAAAAAAAAAATTAGTATCTAGAGTTCTGACCCTCTCAAAATCATAAAAGCATCATAATATAGTCGTGTAGGGCTTCCAGATTCAATTTTAAAAACTAACTCCTATTGGAGTTGATAAACTATCAGGTTTAACATAGTTTCAAGATAACTAACTAAAAACAATAAACATGTTGTTGGCTAACAACCCTTAAATCCTATCTAGTTCCTAGCTATGGCAGTAGAATAAACTTATTGGTCTGGTTTTTCTAGAAGTCCACCACCTGCTTCCTTCCACATTTTATACATGGCTGCAAACTCAATCAGTTCTTTTCACTATGGTACCTTGATGTGCTCTAGCCTCAATTGTCATACGCTCTTGATTCTGTGGACATAGTCTATCTTTTTCTCATGTTCTTTCTAGTGATCCATCTAAATGATCATCATTTAATCCACTCTAGAAATGGTGACAAAATTCTTAACTAACATCTTCATGATTTGCTTCACAATTTTCACCTTGTTTTGAAGAGATGATAGTAATTCTTGTGTTCCTCTATCGAATTTCTCCCTATTCTCTATAATTACGACATGAATACATTTGATGTCATTACGAAAAATTTCCTTAAGGCATTCTATTTCCCTTAAGAGTTTAGATGTCTCATCTAGCCCTTGTTCCATAACTATGTTCTTCCATTCCAGATTAGACCTTGTAACAAACAATAAATCAACATAAATGAATTCATTGGGTATATTTGCTAAGAAATTAACAATACCATAAGTATGAACTTCAATAATCTAGACGATTTACTTATCCCACTTCACCTTTTCCACCTCCCATGCATTTAGTTCAGATTCTAACTCAGTTGTTACTTTGTTTTCCCATGTTTTAACTTCAATGAACTTAGTAATGTAATTTACCCCACTAGCTATCATTGCATCTACTCAGTCATTGAAAATCTTAGCAATAGACCTACACCTTTTTACCTAATCTAGGAACATCTAGTTGGCAAAAAATGAAACATCTACTATATAAGCATTACTTAGTAAGACCAACACATCAGGATTCTAGAGACCGTGAAGGTCTTCAACCATCAATTGTATGGTCTTCTTCAAGTCTCTTTTTTCTTTCCAATCTTTTGAGATCCTATTTTCAATCTTCTTATTACTAGTATTGAAGATTTTCATGTTCATTGCTCTAGTAGCCATCCCAAGATCATTTCTCGCAACTATAAAATCCTATAGCATGACTTCAGCATGATTATTATCATTGATGGGCTTGTAAATGCCTACCACCCAATGTCCTATTTTATCATCTAATTAAAGCATGACCTCTACTTTTGGCTTCTTGCTTTTCAGTGTCTTGCCAAGGTATTTACTAGCCATGTATTACACTAGAATAGTTACAGGCACTATACTTTTCTTTTTATTTATAGGAAGGTCAAACCAATTTGGGACAGAAGGGCTCCCTTGTGCTTTGGGAGTCTGGGATCCTATGATATTTCCAACATCCAATGTGTCTGAACTCATAATGTTAGTGCCATCAAATACTTATTTATCGTCCTAATCCATGACTCTTGTAAGGCTTTCTGTAATGGATTCCTCTATTGGTTTACCTTTACTAGGTTTCTTATTAAGAACTACCACAACCTCTTCCTAATTCTTCTTCCTCTAGCTCCAAGAATGAGTGATCCCTAGTGAGGGTTGAACTTGAACCTAAACTAGATCTTTTACAAGGGATCACCTTATTGTTTAGGTCTTGATCACCTATAGTGAAACATCTTTCAATATTATTAGTATATGAGGAAGGCAATGCTAAACTAGAACTAGTAGAATCTACCTATGGGGGGTGCTCCATTCCTTTTTACTTCAACTAAATTTTCTTTTTGGGCCATCCTTTAGTTCTGTCAATGACAAGGATAGTTCTTTCATGAAGAGCATCCTATTATGGCTTGTCTCAATCCAATTTAGATATGGGCAAAACTTTGACTTGTTCTACAAACGCTAGTCTAAAATCTTTTTATCTTCAACTTCTTCAATTCCAGAAGTTTTCATGGGGAGTCTATACTCTATAATTTTCTTCATGGTAAATCAAGACTACAAATTTTTTCTCACTTCAAAAGCATCTTCACAATCATCCCAACAATCTTCTACACAGGGTTCATGGACACATGAAGGGTCCAATTCAAATTGGGATTTGATGAAACCCTTACTATCAAATTTGGGTCTAGCAGAGTGAGGTTGCAGGTTCACAATCATCAATTCCTCCTTGTGATTGAAAGCATCTTAGATGAGCCTATGATGGTAATGACTAACTCAATAAGAAATACATACCCACAACCTTTTCTAGTTTCATAATTCTTGTCTACCTCAACAACCTGATGTGAAGTAGAAGCATCTTGGGTTGATGTGTTATCCTGCTCATTTGTTTTCATTCTTTTAGCTGTTGTTGAGTTTCTATCATTGTCGAGTTGCAAAAATTGTTGAGTACCAATAATTTTGCAGTTTAAGTCAAGTTGAGGCTATCCCATGTCATGTTAACACTCGGGTTTGTGTGTTATCCCATCTCACTCTATAGTTTGTGTCAAGTTCCATAGTGTGTGTTGAGCTATCCTTTACGTGTCAAGTTACCTAGTGTATGTCGAGTGACTCATCATGTGTCAATTTTTCTTGTTTATGTCAAGTGTCAGCATTTTGGATGTGTTTTCTACATTTTTGGTGCAAGCCAACTTGCGAGATTTATTTTGATCATGACATTTATGATAAGATCTTTTCTTGGGATGTGTCTAGACCATTGTTGGGTCGGCCTTTCTATTATGTAATGTTCTAGAATGATCTATAAGCCATTTTAGGAAGTATAAATAGGGTGTTTAGGCTTAGATTTAAGTAGAGAGATATAGATTTTGGAAAGTTAGTGGATATGTGTCTCGAAAGTGCAAATTTGAAGCTGGATCTTAGATCTTGAACGTATTTTGTACCTAGTCATAACCAAGAAGCTCTTACAGTTAGGCATGTATGCTGATCATTTGAAGAATGAATAAAGAATATCGTTCTCTCTATGGTGTTGTTCTCCTTGTGTGTTTTCTTTCATTGTGTTAACTCTGCAAGGTTGGTTTGGATTGTTGGGTGTGCCTTTGGCCCTAGTTATTACATGCCCTCCTTGCATCAGGTGGTATCAGAGCGTAGTTGCTCCTAAGTGTGTAAGCAGATCATTGAAGTGTGAGGTAGTTTGTACCAGGACCTTGGATAATGTAGAACTCTATTTTAGATTTGGTTGTAGGGTTGCAAATCTATAGATTTGACCTATAACTTGTAGAGGGTTACGATCTTGCAGGAACCTGATTTGTAAAGATGGTTTGTGGTAGAGGAAATGATGATAATGTCGTGTTAGATGTATTGAGACAAATTATAGCCATATTAGATGCTACAGAGATAGCCTAGAGGAGAGGATCACATCTTGAGGATGTGAGTGATGATGAAACAATAGCACCAAACCCTAATCTAGAACCTGAATAAGATCAAGATGAGGAAAGATTGCAGAGTATTGTCTAGGGCACATTCGAAGCCTGTTGTAGAAGTTGTTCCTTATGATGGAAAGTTAGACACTAATGCTATGGTGGATTGGATCTCTGATATGGATAAGTTCTTTAAGTATGAAAATACTCCTAATAATAAGAAGGTGAAGATTGTAGTTACTAGGCTGAAAGGTCATGCTTCACCATGGTGGGAGCATTTGCAAATTGATAGACAAAGGAGAGGAAAGGAGAAGATCAGAACTTGGCCAAAAATGGTGAACAAGGTAAAGAACAAATTCCTTTGTACTGATTACCAAGTTAGCATGTTGAGAAAGATGCAAAATTTGAGACAAAAGGACATGACTGTGAAAGAGTATACTAAGGAATTCTATAGATTGGACATCAGATTTGGACATGTGGATGATGATGTTGAGAAAATTTTGAGAAAATTGCAAGGTACATAAACGGATTGAGATCTAGAATTCAAGATGAGATAAGTTTTGTGAAATTTGAAAGTGTAGAGGAAGCATATCAAAATGCCTTGAAAGCTGAGGAGATCTTGACAAAGAAGTGTGAACAAAGACAAAGAGGTAGAGATGGTAGATTCTAGAGAGGTAAAGGTAGATCTTATGGTGAAAGTAGTAGATTTGATAGTTCTGTGTAAGATAAAGAAAAATTTGAATGGAGGAATGATGACAAAGACAAGATCGAGTGGAAAGGTGGTAGTTCTTATCAAGGAGGTACTGGTTCTTATCGAGGAAGAGGTAATTCTTATTCTAGAGGTGGTTTTTGTGGTAATTGTTTCATATGTGGTAAAGAAGGGCATAGATCTTTTGAATGTAGATCTTTTGAAAGTGGAAAAAATAATAGAAATGTTGTGATTCAAGAAGAAATTGAGAGTTCACTAAGTGAACCTGAGGCTAGAGAAAATCTGATGGTGAGAAGAATCTTATGTAGTAAGGCAAGTGATGAGGAACTTGTCCCTTGAAGAAGTCTTTTCAAAACCAGATGTAAGATGGCTAGAAAATTTTGCAAGGTTATCATTGATAGTAGAAGTTCTACAAAATTGGCATCAGAAGAGTTGGTTACAAAATTGCAGTTGCAAAGGTTGAAACATCCTAGACCCTATCATGTTTCATGGATCAAAGATGAGCATAAGATATTGGTAAGCAATGTATTGTGAAGTTCAAGATTGGACATTACTTTGATGAAGTATTGTGTGATATTATGCCTATGGATTGTTGTCATATTTTGTTGGATAGACCTTGGAAATATGATACATATGTTGTACATGATGGAAGATTGAATCAATATACTTTTTGGGTGAATGGGAAGAAGCAAATATTGCTGCCTTTCATCGAAAGACCAGATGAGGTTAAAAATTTGCATGGTTAATGGAAAATAATTTGAAAAAGAAGTGAAGAAGAATCAAGTTTGTTTTGCTATAATTCCTAGAGGATTAAATATTGTTGGTAATGACTGAGTGACTACAGATAGTGGCAGCTGAGTACTAGTAGAAATTCCAGAATTACTGAATGAGTATAAAGAGATTGGTGCTGAGGATATTCTTAATGGTTAACCGCCAGTAAGAAGTATAAGTCATTGTATGGATCTGATCCCTGGATCTAGTTTTTTGAACAAAGCACCATATAGATTGACACCTATAGAGAATGAAGAACTTAATAGACAAGTGCATGAATTGTTGCAGAAGGGATTAATTAGAGAAAGTTTGAGCACATGTGCTATACCTGTTGTAATAAAACCTAAGAAGAATGGAGAATGCATACTGATTCCAGAGCTATTAACAAGATTACTATGACATATAGGTTTCCTATGCTGAGGATGGATGACATAATAAATTTTTTAAGTGGAGCAAAGTATTTGTAACGCCCTGCCAAGGTATCCAAAGAATTAACCCTAAAGTTTCACTAAGTTTGGTAACATTTTTTAAAAAAAAATCATGAAAGTAAAAACCATTTACAACCTATACATAGTAACAGAAGCAATAACAATATCCAACTGAAGTAAACATAAACATACATAACAGGTTACATTCTTTTAGGATCCCTTAATGTTGAATCACATCTAACATAACTAATTATGTTTCCATCTAATACTACATCCACATAAAATAATAATGAAAATTCCAATGTTCATAAATTACATTTCCGAATGCTCAATCATCCACTATACATGCCACAAGGTATGAAAGGCTTAAGAGAATATACATCTGTGTAAATAAAGTACATAATCCTATTCTAATCCATGCTTCAATAAAGTAAATGTAATCACATACCATACATGATACATCATCATAGAAGATTTAAACATCCATCATAAAGGATAACCATAAATCACAACATAACTAATTAAGTGCACGGTTCCTACCAACCGTAAATAGCATCATTAGACCATCGTGGGCCCTAGCCATGCCTCCACGCATAACATTCAAATCATCAAAGAGATCATCGGTATTATCAAATAGGAATGTCACTCCTAAAAACATACTACATCATATGCAAAAACTAATCTAACATGCAAAATAAAGCATAAGATAACATCATCTAACATATGCAAATCATCAATGTAAGGATACATGTCCACCATCATAATCCATGAACATAATGAAGATAGATGCCAACAAGGAATATATCAGCCACGGTGTCTCAAACGGATCTCAAATGATAAGAGTGGAAAAGCACTACTACCCGACCACGTGGTACCTAAATGGTCCACTCCCACTGCACTGAGGAGATAATCTCAAGTCTCAAATAGGCTATCAAAATCACATAGCACAAATACTCTCTAAGTCTAGGAATCGTAAAAGTATACTAACTCAAAGGTTTCAATCACAAAATGACATCTAATTCCAGAGGCACACAAAGACATGTAAGAAACCTACTATGCAAGCGGGAAAGTGTCATCGCACAGATCACGCTAGAGTTACCTTGGTAGTCTCCCAATAGACCCTGGCCCCTTAGTGATCCCTATGCGGCCACTAGTATCCTCTCATATAGACGAGGCATACTACAGAATGCAAGGTTGTAACCAAGCGTTCTCTCTACTCCCATCCTAGTCTGTACTAGCACTCGAGGCATGGGCAAGAACAAAACAATTATCTTTTTAGGTTCATTAAGTTAGTATTAGGTGTGAATGTTTTCACTTATTAAGACAACTTACAATGAGTTACCTTGGCAGTTTCTTAGGGCCCCGACCCCCATTGCAAGCCACTTCCTGACACTACAAGTAGATAACCTACCCTAAGCTCATGGAATCATAAATCTCAAAATCACAAAAGATAATCCACAATATAAACATCATAGATAATCATGACCACAACAGTTCTCTATTGGAAACTGAAGGTATCCTTGATAATCACAATAGTCATTGGTTCTTAATAAGCAAGCAAAAGTATCTCAAAATAATACTGATCGAAGACTCCAAAATGGTCGAGTCAACCATGTCACAACATGACATCATCAAGTTCAGATAAACAATTCAATTCCATCAAATGACTGGAAAGTAACCCAAGTATAATTGATCGATGACTCAAAATGGTTAAGTCAAGTGTCTTATACATATGAATCTCAGCTTCACACAAGAAGACTGGAAAGCAACAATAATCAATAAATACAAACATCTCATAGAGCATACCATCACATAACCATGGTTGGGTTTATAAAGATCAGAATCAAAAGACATCATCATGACATCACAATCATAACCCCCAAGCCTCTGGTAGACGTCCTATAACCGGTCAACACTAGTCAACCCAAAAATCCAAAACAAGAAGCATAGAGAAAACACAATGCAAGCACAAGTTTGGGTTTGTTAAAAATTACTAAGTTTGGAGGTCTCAGTTTTCATTTCCACGTTTAGATATCAAGTGGAGAAATTGCACGTTTTACCTAACCCATGTATTTGTTTTGGAAAATAAAATTTTCTCTTCATCGCTCTTATAAGCAATTTTCTAAATGGTTGAAAAGTATTTTTCTTTTTATATAACTGTTTGTTGGAAATGATCCCTCTTTTAAAAAAAAAAAAAAAATCAATATCTCTAGGAAAAATTATTCTTTTAAAATCATATTTAGTTTTCAAATAACTCAAATTTTCAAAATTATTTTATCAACTTCAATATTTCAATTACAACATTTTTATTAACCTTGATTATACTAATTCTAATTAAGTAAATTTTATTAATATAAAACTATATCATTTTCTAAATATATTTTTTTAAACATAAATATATATATATATATATATATATAACAATTAATATTTACTAGCATATATTTAATATACAAATGTTACATTGTTATAAATATATATATATATATATAAAATCCCTCATGTGTAGATATGAGAATTCTATGGGCTAGGGTTTAAAAGTTTATAGGCAAACCTATTAGAAGGATTAATAGGTAAATCTAGAGATCAATCAATATAGGAAGAATTCATAATTTATAAAATTGAAAAGCCCTATTTGTAAAAAAAAATTATGCTATATTTGCAAGCGTTATTGTAAATGGTTTCCTTGTTTAAAATATGCATATATGTCTGCATAGAAGATAGGAAGTGCAAGAAGCAAATTATCATATGCAAAATCACAAGTGTCTACTTGGACATTGATGCTAAATCACTTCTCCTCAGAATCAGCAGAGCAATCTCCTTCCTTCTCCAACGTTCCCGGTCCTCCAAACATGCTCTCCAAATGCTCTCCCCGAGCTTCTAGGAGGGCCTGAATATAAAGAACTCTCAGGAAGCACCTAGAATGTCTATAAAAACAACCAGAAGGTGTTGACAACTAAGAACGAGTCTTTTCCAACCTTCTAGATGAGTCATAAGGTTGTAGACACCATGTGCTTAATTTGTGCGCTAACTCCTGTGTTGTTGACATATGTGCAATCAAAAGGTGCGTTTACTCCTAAGCAAGCTTATAACTTTTATTTTAATTATTTTATTACTTTTATTATTATTATTTATTTATTACTTTATTATTATTATTTTATTATTAGTTTTTAATTTCTTTTATTTAATTCTTTTCTCAATTAATTTTCCATTTAATTTATTAAAGTCAAAATATCTAAAGATCATGATATTATATTAATTTTTCTAAAATAATTAAATTATTAATTAAATCTTTATATTTTAAGACTTAATAAATAGAAAATTCACCATAGACATCCAAGATAAAATATGAAAACCCATCATAGTACAATCCATACAAAATTAGTCTAAAGGGTTAAAAATCACTAATTATGTCATTCGACACATTCAGAAGGTACAATATCCAGATACTTGTCCTACCTCTCTAGGAAAAATGGTTTAAGGGTTTAGGATTTGGACTTGAGAATTTATCTCCCCTCTCTTACCATTGAGATAGTGCAATAGGGTACGCTTATCCTGAAAATTCAGGGAAGTCAATACCCGATACCTACAACCTGCATAAAAACCATGCATGTACATACAATATATATATATATATGCTAAGCTAAACAAGCAATGGTAGGAAGTGGTGCATCGTGTAGATCCCGACTAGCAGGTGACTACGACTCCCTTCCTTAACCACATCAGAAATGCCATACATAAGAACAAACACACACACCATACACATGCAAGTATGGGGTAAGTATCCATAATAAAACACATGTGATAATAAACCATCTAACTAATTATCATCAATAACTGGAAATGATGTACTAATCATCATAGAGTCTAAGTAATCTCATCGTACATAAATTGAATCCATAGCACAATATCTGATAGTCTCAAAACAATGTTCCTAATAATCATCAACATATAAATAGCCCTAATATAGTTCGACAAAGATAACAAAATGCGAACTAGGGGCAGGCACTACAGTATTTTTCCAAGATTGATTTGAAGAGTGGGTATCATCAAATCATAATTAGAGAAGGTGATGAATGGAAGACTACTTTCAAGACAAAAGATGGTTTGTATGAATTGTTGGTTATGCCTTTTGGTTTGACTAACACACCTAGTACTTTCATGAGGCTGATGAATGATGTTCTGAAAAGATTTTTGGGTAAGTTTGTGATTGTTTATTTGGATGATATTATGATATTTAGAAGACTAAGGAAGAACATCTTGATCATGTTAGACAAGTATTGCAGAGGTTGAAAGAGGAGAAGTTGATGATTAATCTGAAAAAGTGCTCTTTTATGCAAGAAGAGATAGTGTTTTTGGGATTTGATTTTAGTTGATGGTTTGAGAATGGATCTAGAGAAGGTTAAAGAAATTTTGGAATGGCCTACACTTGAGAATGTGGGCGAGGTAAGATTATTTCATGGTTTGGCTAGTTTTTACAGGAAATTTATAAAAAAAAATTGGTGTTGTTTGTATGTTATGACTGAGACAATGAGAGGAGATAAAAATGAATTCAAGTGGACACATCGAGCTAATAATAATTTTGAGACTTTGAAATAAAAGGTTGCTGAGTTACCTGTATTGGCTTTGCTTGATTTCAATAAAGTATTTCAAGTTGAATGTGATGCAAGTGGTAGTGCAATAGGAGCTATATTAAGTTAAGAAGATAAACTTGTTGTTTTCTTTAGTGAGAAGTTGAATGATGCCAAAAGGAAGTATTCTATGTATGATCAAAAGTTTTATGCTATTGTTCAAGATTTGAAGAAGTGGAGACATTATTTGATTCCTAAGGAGTTTGTGTTATATATTGATCACAAAGCTTTACAGTACTTGGGAAGTCAACATAAATTGAACTAGAGACATATGAAGTGGGTTGAGTATTTGTAGAGTTTTACATTTGTGATCAAGCATAAAAATGGAGTTAGTAACAAAGTTGCTGATGCATTAAGCAAAAGATGTTCTTTGTTGACTAAGATGAATGTTGAAGTTCTTGGTTTTGATGAAATGAAAGAGTTGTATGATGCTGATCCTTATTTTTTTAAGGTGTGGAGAGAGTGCAGAGCACCAAATCTAACAGATCATATTAGTAAGTATGATGAATATTTTATTCAAGAAGATATGTTGTTCAAAGGTATTCATTTGGGTATCTCTAAATTACTATGAGGTTGAATTTGATTAAGGAAAATCATAGTGGTGGATTGGTTGGACATTTTGGAGTTGATAAGAAATTGAGTTTGCTGAAAAAGAAGTATTATTAGCCACAGATGTATAAGGATGTTTAGAAATTTGTGAAGAGTTGTGGAGTTTGTCAAGTTGCAAAAGGAGTAAGTTAGAATATTGGATTGTACACACCTATTTTTATTCCTGAGAAACCTTGGAGTGACATTAATATGGATTTTGTTCTTGGATTGCCTAAAACAATAAAGGGATGTGATTCTATATTTATTGTTGTGGAAAGATTTTTAAAAATGGCTCATTTTATACCATGTAAGAAGACATCAGATGTTGAGCATGTTGCTGAACCTTTTTTCAAAGAGATTGTTAGATTGCATGGATTACCAAGAAGTATTATTTCTAACAGATACAATAAGTTTGTTGGTTATTTTTGGAGAACTTTGTGGAAGATGATGGGTACTGATTTGAAGTTTAGTTCTACATTCCATCCACAAACTGATCGATAGATAGAGGTTGTGAACAGAAGCTTGGGTAATTTGTTGAGATGCTTAGTTGGAGATGAAACACATAATTGGGAAATGGTAATGGCACAGGCTGAGTTTGCATATAATAATTATGGGAATAAAAGTATAGGGAAGACACCTTTTGAGATTGTTACTGGAATGAAGCCTAGAGGAGTATTAGATTTAAGAGATGTCGCTAGTGAAGATAAGAGAAGTGTTGTAGGAGAAGAATTTGCTAATTTCATGGAGCCTTTACATAAGGAAGTGAAGCTGAAGTTGGAACAAAGTAATCAGAAGTACAAGGAGAATGTTGATAAGTTTAGAAAACATCATATTTTTTAAGTTGGTGATGAGGTGATGGTTCATTTGAAGAAAGGAAGATTTTTGGCTGAAAAATATAGTAAGCTAAAGATGAAGAAGTTTGGACCTTATAAGATCTTGAAGAAGTTTGACAGAAATGCTTATGAAGTCAAGTTTCCTAATGACATGGATGTACCTCCTATATTCAATGGTGCTAATATGCATAAGTACCATGATTCAGATGATGAAATTTTTGTACTTGATGATTATCCTAAGAAGTAGATTGAAGAGTTTAAACATATATTGGATCAAAGAGTTGGTAAAAGCACAAGAGGAAAATAATACTATGAATATCTGGTAAAGTGGAAGAACAGACCAGTTGAAGATGCTACATGGATTTCTCAATCTGATTTGGATTTAGCTCAGGTTGTGACACTTGCATGACTAAGGAGAATCATTTCTTTCTACTCTAGTTGTCTAATGTAGGAGAATCCTGGGTTGACATGTTATCCTACTCATTTGTTTTCATTCTACCAATTGTTGTCGAGTTTTAGTCATTGCTAAGTTTCAACAATTGTCGAGTGCTAGTAATTTTGTAGTTTACGCTGAGTTGAGGTTATCCCACATCATGTTAACACTTAGGTTCACATGATATCCCATCTCACTCTGTAGTGTGTACCGAGTTCCACAATGTGTGCCAAGCTATCCTTCATGTGCTAAGTTACCTAGTGTATGCCAAGTGACTCTTATTGTGCCAAGTTTTCTTGTTTGTGCTGAATGTCAAGATTTTGGACTTATTTTTTGCATTTTTGGTGAAAGTTGACTTACAAGATTTATTTCAATCACAAAATTTATGATAAGATCTTTTCTTGGGATGTGTCCAGACCATTGTTGGGTTGGCCTTTCTAATATGCAATGTTATAGCATGATCTGTGAGCCATTTTGGCAAGTATAAATAGGGTGTTTAGGCTTAGCGTTAAGCAAAGAGATATAGATTTTGGAAAGTTAGTGGATATGTGTTTAGAAAGTGTGAATTTGAAGTTGGATCTTAGATATTTAAAGTATTTTATATCTGGCCATAACCCAAAAGGCCTTACAGTTGGGCATGTATGCTGATCATTTGAAGAATCAATAAAAGAATATTGTTCTCTCTCTATGGTGTTGTTCTCCTTATGTGTTTGCTTCCGTTGTGTTAATTCTACAAGGTTGGTTTGGATTGCCGGGTGTGCCTTTGGCCCTAGTTATTTTCATGCCCTCCTTGTGTCATGGTGACACACTTCAATTAACACATACCTATACAAACAATATCTTGGTAATTTAAATAGTTTCCTTTGAAACCCTCCAACTCTTAGGTAAGTGAATTTAGGAAATTATATAAAGAGGGTACTATAAATGGTGATCAACTATATAGCCCCTTCAGATAGTCTTTTCCCTCCCTTTTAGTTCAAATACTAACTTGGTTGCAAATGTATCTTGCACCATTTAGAAGCCTAAAATGGCTAATAATCATATATGGCCATTTTATCAACCCACATTTGGTGGGAGTAGTCCTTCCTATTGTCTACAACAAGAGAGAACCTAAAATAAATAAGATGACATGTAGAAGCTTGATGTTCATGATGCCTATGAGAGCTCTTCATGAAGTTTCTCTAGGATAATTCTGGCCCATTCGATGAACTTTCCTTTCCTAAGCACAACTTGGATGAAGATAAATATCTAGTTCTCCCAGAAGAAGGTGTTTTACTTTCCATCTACCTTATATAAGAAGATGATGACCTCCCTAATCTCTAGTATCATGTGGTCCCTAGTTAGGGGTCTTGGAAAGTGAGAACTACCCTCTCTAGCTTCAGCAACAAATTCTTAGAAATGATGTTGTTGAAATATTTAGAACTAGTCATAAATGGGGAATATGACATACTAATGGTCCAATCTTCATACACATTTTTGGGTGGAATTTGTAGGGCTCCCATGATAGTGATAGAATTTACATATACTAGTACTTCACCATTGTGATCTTATATACATCTTTCAACAACATCATACTTTTCCCTATACTCTAGCACCAATTCAAGGGAAGGAATGACCTAGAAAAAAACTAACATCTTGAACTATGACACTTCCAGACACTCTTTTAGCTATGGAGTTGGGTTACACATTTTTGAATCTAGATACCGCTTTTTTAATTTCCTCATCCACAAGAGTTGTATCCCCTAATTCTAGTAAGAAGCTCATTAAAGGTCTAGGTTTCTTTTCTTTTGGAAACTTAGGATACAAGGTAGCCATGGAAATGTGTAGGTTCTAACTTGTAGAACTAAATAAGGTACAAAGCATAAAATATTTTTTAAAAGAAAATTGAAAGGAAACAAAAATAAAGGATTTGGGCAAGAAATGTAGACTCACCATGGTTGAATTCACAAAATTGTCTAACGTGGACATAACCTTCTATTCACTATCAACTCTGAGTAGACACATCATGCTGTCCATTTTTTGGGAAATTATGGCATTTACTAGAAAGAGGCATTTTGTGACAATTCAATTAAATGACATGTGTGCTGAAATATAGGAAAAGGTACCAATTTGACAAGATGTCATAACCTCTTATTGAGGAAATTACCTTTACACATGCCAAATCTCCCTATGCCACGACCTTTTCTAATGATCATTGAATGCACATATTTTTACCTTTACTAAGAGGAATAAAAAATTTATGTATGCCACATGTCTCTGGGTGGTAAACCATAAGCTTCCAAAATTCGAACCATTGAATTGACAAAACTTGAGGTACAAGTTCAATCAAATTCAAGAGCACCAACATCTTCCAACAAACACAAGACTTCATGTCGATCATACAAAATGTTTGACCTTGAATAGTTGAACCTTGAACCTCAAGGTTCATGGTTCAAGTTCAATACTTGGTGACATTATAAAATGAAAATGATCACAAAAATACCCAACATGAAGTATAGATGGCTCTGAACCTTTGAACTACATAGCCACTTGGTTCAAGTTCAAGGTTCAAGACTCACTTAAGAGTGGCCTATGTTAAGTAAAATAATTAAACAAGGTCATAGTAAAACATGGGCAACATGAAAGAAGGATAATGCCAACCCTCTTTGGGTGAGAAGAGTGGATTTTAGAGGACCCAACTTAAAAAGGATCTAAGAAAGGTTCAACTGATAGAGGGCCATGATAATGTGTCTCATTCGAATAGGGTGAATAAGAAGAAGTGTTGCTGAGGTTTTTCTTAAAGGCCTTTAACTAAAATGATTAAAATGGATGTCACCATAGAGGATGACCTATAGATTTCCCATAATCTCTCAATTTTTTTTCTAAACTTGATGTTATTGAACATTTATGTGGCTTCTAGCCTAGTTTGTAAGTATTACATGCTTAGACCTCAAAGCACTAGGAACCCATCTTAGATGGTGGTGTTCGTATATATACAACTACAAAAGGGGTTTTTATTGTTGTGTTTGAAACTATTCAAGATAAGAATAGGGTTTTGTATGATCACTTTTTGTGTTGAGAAGATAAGTTTTCTTTGACACTGAAACTGTGACATCCTAATTTTTGTCCATTGTTAGACAAATTTGATAAGAACTTGATTTGGGTACAACTTATAAATCTACCCCTACATATTTGGTTTGATTCTATGTTATAGGCTATTGCTAATTTTTTAGGGGGGTTGTGATGATGGATGAGGATTCTTAAAATCTCTTACATTTCACTTCTGCATGCATCTTGGTTGAAATAGATTCAGTTGAGGGTTTTCTAGTTAAACTATCCATTAAATTTGCAAAGGGTTGTTGGGTTGAATCAGTAGATTATGAAGGGATTCCCTTAATATGTAGAAGGTGCTTTCAAACCCACCATGTTGCAACAATTTGTGATCAAGGGAAAGAAAAAAATATGTCTACATGGTAAAAGAATGTTTCTAATTAGCATTATATAGTGGAGAAGATAATGGAGAAAAATCATAGTTTCTCTCAAATGGTGGTAGAAGCTAGTGCTTAGGTGGAGTCCCCCGAGTAGGACTCCCTCACAAGAGGGAAGAGGAATTCTTCTAAGGACAGTGGGAAGGTACTCAATTGGAGGTGGATACACCAGATGTAAGGGAGAAGTTTAGATTGATCAAGTGGAGCAAGATGGAATAGGATGGGATGAAACTTTGGTGGGAAAAGAGGAGTTAGGGGTGGAGGAATGTGGGAATGGCCTTGGTGAAAATGAGGTGTTGAGACAGGTGGAGGCTGTTAGAGTTGAAGAGGGATGTTAGGTGGTTAAAAGAAAGAAGTTAAGTTTCTAAGAAAACTCGATATGGTTCTCAAGTCTTACAAGAAACATAGGGGATAACTAGGTTCTTCATTTATGTTGTTCTTGGTGTATGGTCATTTTTGTGTTACTGTAGTATTTTTTGGGATGGTGGAACATTTATTTTCAGCCTTGCTTTGAGGCAAGTTCCTCCCGGTTATATTGATAAATATATAAATAAATCATTAGTATCAACCAAACATATATATATGTATATATATATAATGTTAATATTTGATATATAATTATGGTTATTTATGATTTCAAATTAAAATGTTTAAAAATAATTTCATAAGGTGACGAATGTTATAGTTTCAATTAAATATCAATTTTAAATTTGAATTCAATCAAATTATCAAATCAATCCAAATCAAAATATTTAAATAATGCATTAGATATATCTAAAAACTATATTAAAAAAAAGTTGAATAAAAATGTAAGTCTTCACTCTTGCTCCTTAATATAATCAACAATTTGTGCCTAACACATTTAGCCATTTATTTGTATATAGAAATATAAAAGATGAAATTTTATCTTATCTCTGGCATAAAATGTTATCAATAAAGATAATGTGGTAATGATCTTTCCTTATGTATCTATGATAATTAATGATTAAAAAATAATTATAACTCATACATATTTCACTCACTTTATCAATTAATTATTATAATATTCAAAATCTATAATCAAATTTAATTTCTAAACTAAAATTCATGTGCTAACACTTTCTAACTTTAAAAGATAATATAGAAAAAATGACAATATAAATATTCAGTTATGATGGATGATAAAATAATTTTGTTTTAGAAGAGTTGACATTTTTTTTCAAAGTTTTAGAGTTTCTTTTATCTATACAATTGAACCTTGACCTTACTAGAACTTTTGCAAAGGCTTTGAGCTTTTAAACTTGTTTGTACCAGTTGAACCATGTCGAACTTGGTTCAACTTGGTTCAACATGATTCAATAATCTAATGTGCTTTTCTCATCTAGCGAGCTCGTGATGGATCCCTCCTCAACAACAGACACTTGGCAAGATATGGAATTGTCACCCAAGTGGATGATAGTATAATATGGAAATGATGTCAGTTTATTCATCACGTACTAAGAAGTGAAATATTGTTACATCATGCAATCAATCAAACTATGCCACATCATTTATGTGAATAGATGAACTCATGAGTTGGATGACATAAGGTGACTAATCAATATCCCACGTGAGGAAGTTATGATGATTGAGCAATGTGATGATGGAAAAAGGCACTCATTTATTAAAAAATGCCATGAGATATCCAATTAGATGGATTTCATAACAAGTAAATCCTTCTTCTATTTTTGGTTTTTAATAGCTTTGCTTTTAAAAGGGACATCATCGCATGGGAAGGTAATTTTTTTATCCAACACGAAGCAACAATCATGGAGTGCTGAGGTTCAAGGAGTTACTTTATTTTTTGGTTCTTGAATATCCAAGGTAATCTCTATTCTTATGTTTAGTTCTTGTTCAATACTATGAGATTTGGTGTTGTGGAATTTCTTTGGGGAGCTTTGGAAAACATGAAGTTGTCAATGCACTTTTTTGGCAACTGTATTAGTTTGGAGTGTAAGGGTGTGGATTAGGTAGAGGAAACCTTTGTGTTGGAAATATTAAATAGTGGGTTGATAATGGTTGTTTCCTTCCCTCTTGCAACTATTTGTCCTTAGTTGATTATGGAATGTGTCAACCATTATGACTTAAAGAGTTAGTCCATAAGAGATAATGAAGGGAAAGTGTTGTTACCAATTGAAAGAGAAAATCTAGCTTCCATCTTTAGGATTCCAGCGAAAACATTCCTTAAGTTCTTCCCCATCCACTCTTTAGCTAAGTTCAAAGAAGCTCTTGACAAATATTGCAATGTCATTGCACATAGTTGGACTGGAATTTTTTACAAGAGAGGGTATCATCTTTGGGTCAATCTAAACAAAAACTACATGAAGCCTTTCATTCAAGACTTGGTTGTAATGTTACATCGAATTAGGGGTGCTCCAGATACCTTCCTATTTGAAGACTAGATGTTCTACTATATTGAGATTGTTTTAGAAGGAGAACAACATTTTGATTGGGCTGAATTGGTTGCGAGTTTCTTAAGACATTGGTTAAAACTAACCCAAACTCTTAAGAATGATTTCTACATGTGATCCTATCTTATGTATTGCATAGCTTGTAATTGTATTTAATCTCTTATTCCTCTACCTCTTGAACCTTGGGATGATCATGTGACCGTTTATAATTATTGCCCTCTTTTATAGAGAAGTTGAGTTCTTGAAGAGTAAAGGAAGGTTCGTGATGTGTTTTTAGGAAAATTATATTTTAAACTCGCAAGGATGCTTGATTTCTGTATGTCCCCTGAAGCCCTGCAATTAGTTCATTCCTTCAACAATGCTTTTATTCAGTTCCCTAAGTTTCCATATATTAGGGTAGGAGGTTTTGAAGAGGAACCAATAAAACTACCCAGGTACACCTTTGATTATTTTGTGCTAGCTGAAATTTGTAGACAACTAGTTGTGGTAGTTCAAAGGCATCTTCCAGAGGAAAAATGGCATAACATATTTCCAATCAATCTAGGAAAGTTGTCTTGCCAACATTATCTCATGCAACAAGTGTGGGTTGTAATTTATGCAATTTTAATTTCTAATTCTTTATAGCAAGGAAGGACTTTGACAATAAAGAGTTTATGAGAAAGTTGTTAGGATTAGAAGATGCAATTACCCCTTCTCCTCACCTTGAAGATTTTTAAGAGGATTTCTTAAATGAAAAGGAATATCAAAAGAGAGAACACTCTTGAATGTTAATATCTTAGATCACCTCTTTTTAGCTGAAGATCAATGTAAAGGGAATCTAAGATGATGGTTCAAGACTTTGATTGAACCATTGTTTCTAGCACAAGAGATACAAGAGTTTTCTATCCTTGACTAGTCAAAAGAGGAGGAAGATGACATAATTCAAAGGACTAATCCTGTTATTGAATGAACCAAATATTGGGTAATGAGAAAGAAATAGGAAGGAAAAGATCAAGTTCTAACATCAGAGTCTACACCTTGTACACATCATCCTTCCCTTGCTGACACTATACTTTCTCCTAGTTATGTAAGTAAGTTTGTAGAGAAATCCATCTTAGTCATAACATATATTTAACCAAAAATTTAGAGAACTAGGTCAAGGACCCAACACAAAAATATGAGGAAATTACATCACAAGAAGTGGTTGAGGTGGAATCTCAAAAGGATAAAGAGCAAAAAGTGGAAATAGGTGGCGAGGAACCTTAGATTCAAGGGGTCCTAGACAATATTCCATAAGTGGTTTAGGCTTTTGAAACTCCTATGAGAGAATGGGAAATGGTGAGTTCTTCATCAATTGTACCTTATTGGCTTATGAACTCAGTAAGTAAGAAGATGAGATTCACACCACTTGTTATGTCAACCAAAGATGTGATCAATAAATACACAGTTAAGACCCCTGAGCATAAAATGGCTAAGAACATTGCTCACCTGACCACTAACCCAAAAACAAAGGAAGTAATAGCCAAAGTGGCTCTGTTCAAACAAAAGGAAGAATCAAGTGATTTGAGCATTGGTGATATTAAGGTCTATAAAGTAGATTTGGGCATATTGAACCGTGAGTCCAAGGAACACATGTTGGAACATACCACCCAACATATGCTCATGAAATCTCAAAAGGATGGAAAGTAAAAGAGAAAATTAAAGAAAATTATTGTTATGATGGTTGAATATATTAAAACCCTAGGTGGTAAAGAAACCCTACAACTAGTTTAGTCTTCTCAAATATTTGACCCCACTTCTGCTAATAGGAAGAAGTTGATGAACCAACTTTAGACGGGCAAGTCAGTGTTACTAGAAATGAATAAATGAGTTGATGACATTATTGAGAAGGGAAATAAGTTGATCTCTAAGTCAAGTGTGATATTCAACGAAGTTGAAACCGTATTGAATGAAGGAAAGTGGTCTACCATCATAATGTAGATTAGTAAAGTTGAGAAGTATGGGCTTGCTAAATTCTTATTTAAAAATCCATTGAAATCAGTGGACGCTTGTGCAATCTATGTCCTTAAAAAGAACCTGAACTGGAGAGTCCTTGTCACCAAATCTATTGTACTTAAAGCTCAGTCTATCAAAGGAGAAATAAAGGAAATGTATAGTGGGATTCTAAAAGATATGAAGATAATATGCCCAACCTATGTGCAGTATGGTAAAGAATCAAGCTTACATTTTGAGTTGTTGTCAAATGAAATTGAGGATAATCTTTAGGCAATTAAAGAACTAGAAACCCCTTTGATGGAGGATTTCATTGCAGTCGCCCAGATTGAATTGACACTCACTCTTTACATTGATCACTTCTCAAGATATGTGACACATCTTGAAAGAATGAAGTGGGATAAAGAGATTTGGTGTGTAAGGTTGTTGAGCTTAAAGAACCCAAGTTCAAATACTGTGCAAGAATTTAGGAACACCTTCAGGCCATAAAAGATTGCACAATTATCCACCAGCAACAAAGAACGTGCCAAGGATTCCAGGCATGAAGTTTCTACCTAAGCTCAAATTTCCTTATTTCTTTCTTTACATAGTTTTGAAGCTTTAAGGACATGTGTCTTGTTTTGAACTGTTTAGTTTTATTAATTGTTTCACTGAAACTACTCAAGGATTGAGTGTTTAGGGAGATCCTTGAGCTAAAAAAATATATATTTGGAACTTGATGATGATTTAGGGGTTAGGAAAAGTAGGAAGGACTAAAATAGTTGTGTTGTTTACTCTATTTTTGAAAGTGGCATTTTGAACTTATCATATTTTGAATATTTCGTATATGATACTGCTTTTACATCTAGTAACTATGAATGAAATATGATAACAATTGTTTCATATAAGGCATTTTTGAACTTTGTGTCAACTTGCTAACAATTACAATATTGTGTTGAATGCGTTAATGTTTATGGTTGATCATTTTGCAGTAGTTCAAGTTGTAAATTGAATTACTTAGGAGTCACATTATTTAGTGAATACACTCTTTGATAATGGGTGATTTATTCGTGATATATCTCTTTGATAAGTTCATGTGTGATTTGTGATTCTTTTTCTTATGGATTCATGAAAGTTGTATATTTCTTTGGAATCCATTCTCAATTCATAAAATTCATCCTAAAGCTATCTCCCAACCCCTTGCTTAAGTGTAGTGAGGGTTGCCCTAGAGCTTTTTGGTAAAAAGAAAATTGTGTGGTAATCAAGGAGATTCATTGTAAATCTTTAAAAGGGAGTTGTAGCTTAAGATTTAGAGGGAGGTCATTTACCAGACCTACCTAGCTATTGTGTATCTTTTTGTCTTTCAAAGGGTGCAATAGACTAGTCCAAAGGGAAACAAGATTAAAGGCAAATCTATTCACCAACAATGTCTTATTGTAGAGTGGAAGATATAAAGTTTAGAAAATAATAATTATTTTTTACGGACAAAATTTAGAAAGAGGGACTCATGATGCTATTAGTATAATAGGCTTCCACCAATATAATTAGAAATCAATATTTTTAGTTTAAATAATAAAACTTCAATATATAGAATAACAAGTTTTTGAAAAATGCAATCTTATGACTAAACAATGAAACTAGAAAATTACATGCCATCGAATGCTATAGTTTGTTAATGAATAATAAAAGAAAAAACCGAGCCTTGCTATTATTAAAGAAGACAATGAAAGGCAATACAATTTATAATAAAATTAATATGGATGATGTTGTTTTAAATTTTTATAATTTTTCTTGATGGTGAGATTCTTGAAAGGCTACAATTTAATAAAGATTAAGAAAATTAAATAAAAATAATTTCTTTTAAATTTAATTATGTAAATAATTTTTATAAATAATAAAATTAAATTTTGTGCCTTTATTATCATTGGAGAAAATATTATGTTATAAGGCAATGAAAGGTAAAGATATTTGTAATAAAATTAAAATGAGTGATGTGTAGCATTAGAAAATTTTAAACCAAAATTATCTGATAATTTGGCATTGTCTTATGTCGGGGGTTGTTAGACACCTTGCTTTGGGAGATTCCAAGTAATACCAAGATATATATATATATATATATATATATATATATATATATATATAAAGTTGTATGCTTTTCTAAATTCACACTTTTATGACTAGTACAAGCATGATGCAATGTTTACGTCCATAGGATTATATGTTGTATGATATTTGATAATTGTACTTGTATTAAAATTAAATTGTAATACTTTTGACATTTCATAGAGGGTTATTTATACTTTAAATTGACAAGAATGAGGTATTAATATGAAAGCTAAATTGAATAATCAATATTGTAGTACTCAATGTCTTGAAAGAATGGAGATTATACTAATGTGTCCACACTTGGAGTTCTTCAATTGGCATAGGAAGGGAAGACATCTTTGTTGTCAGGTGGAGGAGGAACAAAGTGAGTTTTTTCATAACATATTTTAGAGTTTCTAAAACACTTTGATGTAGCGATGCCTTGGATTACACCCTCTTGAGTCTCTAAATTAACGTATTAAATATAATGATTGTGTTCTTTAGAAAATAATATAATAAACTACTTAGAATAACCATAATGAAGTAAAGTTATTGATAGAAGTAGTAAATTGGGATTGAAAGTGTAGGGTAACATACATTAGGTTCCTAAAGTGCAATTAATTTAGAAATAACCATGTCCCCTTTTGCTATTTTCCAAGAGAAATAATGAATTCTTGCTAATATTTTTCATACATTGGACATAATCGATGTCTAAGAGTTCATAAAAATATGTAGATAACCTATAGATCAGGGAACAATTTTAGCATCAAATCTAAACAATTTATAATAAGAGTGATCCATAAGAAAACAACAAGTGTAAAGAGACAAACATAGGATATTTGAAGATTATTTCCTTCAAAATATGTGCCCAAGAAATAATGCATAGATATTGACTATAAATATCAATAATTGTACATACAATAGTTGTAAACCCGTTGTATGGAAATGGCATATAATATCTTTATAAATAAATTAAGTTTTCATTTAACTTCAATATAATAGAAGGAATTGAATAATGTTGATAACAACTAAAGAATGTGGTGATTGGAAACTTGGTTGAACACTTGAGTAGTCAAATTACACATAGATTATGCACAAGAAATATGTAAGACTGAGTACATATAGGGAGACAAAATTTTTAGCTGCACTCACATCTAATAGAGAATGTCAACAATAAAAGTAGGTTCGGGTAAAATTATGTACCATTCGATAATGTAAAATGAGTCCTTTATGTAGAATGCATTATTCGTTGATAAGGTTGTTGCTTGAAACTTGAAGAAAATATACCATATCAAAGTTTCACTTATATATTAGGATTGATGTACTATGATGAAGGAAGAAATCTTAAATATATATGAGTAGTAATTTAAGGTCTTGTGGTATTAACCACCATTTGGTTGGCAACAACTTAAGGCATTTAGATGTTTCAATGGAGGATTATAATATTTGAACATGTAGATAAAACATAATAATTCATAATAGATATGGTAAAAAACAACTAATGGTAACAAAGAATGAGAGGATTGTTATGAGACTTTTTTTTTAATGTTCATATGTTTGTGTAATTTTTTTTTTGGGAAATGTTTTAATTGAGTGTCTGAATTTAATAGACCAAGAGGGGAAAAACTAAATAATTTGTACCATTGTTATCCCGTGGAGTCATTGAAATCTTGAATTAGAATCCTATGGAAAAATAATTGCAATTCAATGTATATTAAAAAGGTTTCAAAGACATGTTTTTCAATTATAAATTTGTGGAAAGATCCTTTTATGTTTGAAAGACAATAATATTACATGTACGGATGTATGAAAAATAAATGTAAGTGTTGCATACCTTGATTCTTATGGGGTGAGTTTATCTAATTGAGCTTATTCTTTTCCCTTATGATTGTGTATAGTTTGTTCTACTAGAGCATATTTAGAAGGAGAAAATTGATTGAACGTAGAGGTCTTTTAATGATCTAACTTTGGATATTGTTTTGAATGTCAAGCCTTTTCTTTCTATTTTACCAATATCAATTATTTCTTTCTATAGTTTAAACCCTTGGGATTTGTGGATGGTTTAAGCCCATGCTATTGTTAATGGAATTTCCTTTTGTGTGCTTAATGTTAGAGAAATTATTAGTATGACCTAAGGATCATCTATGTTCCATGGTGGACCATTTTAATTATCAATCCTTTTTGCAACATACATTGGACATTTTGAGGCTTTAGAATTTGGGCCATAAATAATATCGGTTATTTCACCCAATGCTTTGCTTACAAGGTATGCTTCTTTCTAAAATACTTGTTGTGAGAATGATAAATTGTCCTTTGCATAGTAGAATTTTATTTTCAAGTCATTCATTTTTTGTTACACATTTTTTGTTTCTTGTAGTGCTTATTGGCACACTTATTGCAATTAGAGAATTCAATAATTGTAATGCCTCGCCAAGGGATCCAAAGAATTAACCTAGAATTTCACTAAGTTTGGTAACATTTTTTTTTTTAATAACATGAAAGTAAATACCACATATAACTTGTACATAATAACGGAAGCAATAGCAATGTCCATCTAAAAGTAAACATAACATACATAACCGATTTCATTCTTTAAGAATCCTTTAACGTTGAGTTACATCTAAACTAACTAACATACATGAATCCATCTAGTACAACATCCACATGAATAATAATGATAAGTCCAATGTTCATACATTACATTTCCAAATGCTCAATCATCCACTGTACATGTCACAGGGTATGAAGGCTTAAAAGAATATACATATGTGAAATAAGGTACATCATCCTATTCCAATCCATGATACATCAAAGTAGAGATAATCACATGATACATCATCATAGAAGAGATATACATCCATCATAAAGATCAAACAAAATAAACTAAGTGCACGGTTCCTCTCAATCGTTAATAGCATCATTAGACCATCGTGGGCCCTAGCCATCCCTCCATGCGTAACATCCCAAATCACCAAAGAGATCATCAGTATTAACATAGTAGGAATGTCACTCCTAAAACATCCTACTAACATACAAAGTAAAGCATAGGATACCATCATCTAACATATGCAAATCATCAATATAAGAAACATACCAGTAAATACATCCATCATAATGTATATCATCAATCATAATGATCCAAGAACATAATGAAGATAAATACCAACCAAGAATACTTTAGCCACTGTGTCTCGGACGGATCTCAAATGATAAGAGTGGAAAAACACTACCACCCGACCGCGTGGAACCTAAGTGGTCCACTCCCACCGTGCTGAGGAGATAATCTCAAGTCCCAAACAGGCTATCCATAACACATAGCACAAATCTCTATAGTCCAGGAATCCTAAAAGTATACTAACTCAAAGGTTCCAATCACCCACAAAATTGACATCTAATTCCCAGAGGCACACAAAGACATGTAGGAAACCTACTCTGCAAGTGAGAAAGTGTCATCGCAATTATCACGTACAAGTTATCCTGGCAGTTAGCTAAACTCCACGGGTCCATACTGATCTCATGCGGCCACTAGTATCCTCTCATACTGATGAGACATACTACGGAATGCACAGTCGCAACCATGCGTTCTCACTACTCCCATCCTAGCCTGTACAAGCACTCAAGGCATGGGCGAGAACATCAAAACAATTATCTTTTTAGGTTCATTTAATTCCCATTTAGTATGTAAATGTTATCACTTATTAACCAAACTTACAATGAGTTACCCTGACAGCCACTTAGGGCCTCGGCCCCCATTGCAAGCCACTTCCTGACACTACAAGTAGATTACCTACCCTAAGCTCATGGAATCATAAATTTCAAAATCACAAAAGATAATCCATAATAAAATCATCAAATATGCATAAAAGCATAAAATATCCATAATAAAAATCATCAAACCTCCAAGATAAGAATCATCGAATCTCCATGAGCATCTGAAAAACATCCATAGAAAATCATAACCATAATAGTTCTCTATTGACAACTGAAAGCATCACTGATAATCATAAGTATCCATTGGTTCTCAACAAGCAACTAAGAATATCTCAAAATCATACTGATCGAAGACTCCAAAATGGTTGAGTCAAACATGTCACAACATGAAATCATCAAGAAATAAATCCACATTTCAGTCCCATCATGGCAACTAGAAAATAATCCAAGGATAATTGATTGATGACTCAAAAATATGGTTAACTCAAGTGTTTCAGATACATATACATCTCAGCTTCACACATAAAGACTGATCAGTAAATACAAACATTTCATAGAGCATATGATCACATTACCATGGTTGGGTTTATAAAGATCGAGACCAAATAAAATCAACATGCCATCACATCTCATAACCTCCGAGCCTCTGGTAACAACCTAGGACTGGTCAACACTAGTTAACCCAAAACCCAAAACAAGAAGCATATAGAATACACGATGCAGACACATGTTTTGGTTTACTAAATTCACATAGTTGAATAATGTGTAGGGGTTTCATTTTCCATTTTTAAGTGTAGGGGTTTTAGTTTTCATTTTCAAGTATACTTCAAATGTCTAAGTTTCATCTTTTGACCTACAAGTCAACTCATTTAATCCCCGATAGCATTATCCTTCCATTATTAAGAATTACATTCTAAGAATAACTTAAGGGTAAATATTCACTAAACTGATCATCATTGGCCTTTAATTAAATTATTCTCTTTATTTAACTATGATCCATATTTTAGTTGATTAACTTTTTTTTAATGTTACTTCAACTTTTCAACATAATCAAAGATCATTATTCGTTTATAAAAGAACCAATTATCAATCTTCGAATAAGAAGAAGATAACTTTATTTATCTCAATCCATTAACATAGGTACACCATCCATCACCTATTAACATCTTATTAATTTTCAATTAGAAACTTAATTAAGTATTACTAAAGTTTGAGTCTTTGAATTTAATCGTCACCATCGTTGACAACCATACAATATCTAAAGTCATAAGAATAAGACCTATCAACTTCAATATAGATAATCTACAATCTCGTTAAAAGAATTATATCAATTAAATCTTTATTACATAACTTAATTATTAATTAAATCCTATTAACTCTAGTTAATTGATTTAATTAATAATTTCACAACCAAACCATCAACCCAAAGAATATTAGTTGACTAATAACTAAAAGTCAGCCATACACAAATATTCAGGTTCATAGTTCAATAATAATAACTTATTAATATTTAATGACAAGCTATATATATTGGGAATCTTATTAATAGATCACATTCATCATTCTTTATGAATACTATTGTTTTCCTTAATTAATTTGTACTAATGATAGTCATTTCAAGATAAATCTCAATCGTATAATTATATTGACAACTCAATGAATATCAATTGATTAAAATCAATTATAATCCAACTTCAAAAATTATTATCTTTTACTAAACTTCAATCAATAAATAATCTCTACTAGATTAACTTTAATCAAATTTGTTGATATCTATTTAAACCATTACTTATTAATAGTTTGTTAGTCTTTACAAACATTAATAAATAATAACTCCTCAAACTATAAATATTCGATCTATATAATCCTTCTATAAACTCATTAGTTAATATTTGACTAACTCTTAACTCCATTAAGGTATTCAAATGTATTAACCAATAACATAATAATTCAGTCTTAATCTAATATCATTCAGAGTTTCTAAATTTAAATCAACATAATATAAATTATCATCTTACAATTATTTAATCAATATTAAAATCAACCATTAGACTCCATTTTTCTAATTGTTCTAATAATATTTTGTCTATATAAACATTGTTTGAAAAAGATCCCTATCACAAACCCATAAGACTCATTGTAAATTTTAACATGAATAATCTTCAAATTCTTAACATTATCATCTTCATTAAACAACTCTAAAATTGTTTTATATATATTAAATAGTATTTAATATTATAAAAAGTCCACTATATAAACTATATTAAAATCTCTTTTCTTTTAATTTTCTCTCATTTAAAAATCCATTTACTTAGATTGACTAATAATTAATTACACTTCTTCTACTATTAACTAATCTTAATTAAATTTGATTTAATTAGATTAGATAATAAATCATATAAAACTAATGCATATTAATAAGATTCTACTAAAGGAAGATTGCAATAATATCTTTAATTCATTCCATGCTTTGATATATTATTTTTGTGAAGTTTAAGCATAAAGAACTCTTAGTTATCGAAAATGGAGAAATATCTGTCCTTGAATAAAACAGTCCCAGTACGACGGCCATATCTCCCTAATGAACCATTGGATCGGGCTGAAATTTAAATATGTTGGAGAGGGCTAAGTTGCGCCGATTCTGACCGAAGTGATCAAATAAATTCGATCACGATAAAAAGTTATGAATGACTGAATTCAGGTCTATCCAAGGGGCAGCGACAAGACAATTTGTGATGAATTTAGAATTTTTTGTTAAAATAATTGTTCTCTAAATTTAACCATTCATCCATCTAATAGGTTTGTCCATACGCATCTGAAAATATAATTTGATAGAAAGATTACATCTAATTATTCAAATTTTCAACTTAGAATTTCTATTTTAATTTCAAATCTTGTCTATCTAATTTCACAATATAAATTCGAACCCAAACCTGATTAAGATCTAATTTCTTTCTCATTTGGAACTAGAGTTTTTCTATTGTTTTCTTCTCATCCAAATAAAATATCTAGATTCCAATTTCAAATAGTAGATTCAATCACATAGAGTATTTAGACACATAAAACAGATATGATGAAGATAGGAAGAGAAAGAGTGCAAAGGGAATATGAGAATATCACGAGTGCACCTAGACACTGATGCTAATTTGCCATGCCTCAGAAGTTTATAGAAAATTCCTTTCTTCTCTATCATTCGCAATTCTTCTAAGAATCCAAACCGATCGAATCCTCCAAGTGATTAGAAGTGCTAGAAGGAACTAGTAGAAAATATATGAGCATATGAATCTTCTCCCATGCATGTAAGCTTTGAAGCTTCTATTTTAGCTTGTAGCTCGTGGCTTCCATTAAGCTTGTACCTTCCATTAAGCTTTTTTCTTAAACTTCTATGAATGTCTGAATATAAAGAGCTCTCAAGAAACCTTTGGAATACTTCTTGAAACAGCTGGAAGGTGTCACCAACTAAGCATGGGTCTTTTCCAACCTTTTTGATGAGTCATAGAGTTGTAGACACCTTTTGCTTAATTGATGCACTAACCCTCGTGTTGTTAACACATGTTAATTTCCATGCAAGCTTATAACTCCAATTTACTTTACTCTTTCCAATTTAATTAATTAATTTATTAAGTCTCATGCACTAACTTTAATATCTCCACTTTTCAATCTTAATATATTTATATTTTAATCATATGAGATTTAGAATCTTTTAATAATTTAAAATATGTTTTTCACTTTTAAATTTTATTTTCTAAAACTTTATTGCTAAAATATTTATTAGCTTTAATAATAATATTATTTAGTCATTTATTTAAAAATGAGCTCCAAATATATTATTATTAACATAAATATTGTCACATTCCAAATTTAAACTTTTAACTTTTATCTTCCAATTTAAGTATTTAATTTAATTAATTTCTCAATTAATTAAATAAAATAAATATTAAAATATCATATTAATTTTTCATTTAATTAAACCATTAATTAAATCTTTTAATTAGGCTTAATTAATAGAAAATACTCCAAAGACTCACAAAGGTAAAAATACGAAAAACTCATCATAGCCAAAATACATACAAATCAAATCAAGGGGATTATATCACGAATTACATCATTTGACGTATTCAGAGGGTACTCAACTTAGATATTTGTCCTAATTTTTCAATTAGAACAAATGGCTTAAAGGGTTGGGATTTGGACTTGAGAATTTATCTTCCTTCTCTTATCATTGGGATAATGTGATAGGGTACGCTCATCTTGGCAATTCAGGGAAGTCGATACCCGGTACCTGCAACTTGCATAAAAACCATGCATGTACAAGAACAATATATACTAAACTAAACAGGCAATGACAGGAAGTGGTGCATCGTGTAGATCCCGACTAGCAGGTGACTACGACTCCCTTCCTTAACCATATCAGACACACCATACAAAAGCAAACACACAAAGAAAACATGCACACCATACACATGCGAGTATGAGGTAAGTATCCATAAGAAAATACATATGATAATAAATCATCTTACTAATCATCATTAATAACTGCAAACACTAAAAATAATCATCATACATACATGAAATGTAGAGTCTAAGTAATCTCATCACATATCAACTGAATCCATAGCACAATATCTGATAATCTTATAATAATGTTACTAACCATCAACATAAAACTAGCTCTAAAAGAGTTCAGCAATGATAACAAAATGCGAACTAGGGGCAGACACTACAATAATTTTAACATATTTGTGTAGTCTAGTTTGACAAGATCATTCATAGCAAACAGGTGTTTTGATTTGTCAAATTCTCCCTTTTAATTTATAAAATATGTTGGTTTGTACATATAAGTAGGATTTCCTAGTCTTCTTTTATTGGTTTTACATTTTGTATGTTTCTTATAAGTTGTCAACATTGTGCTTGTTGTATATCATCACCTTGTGGGCAAAATATTGCATCTAATGTGATAACTACTTTGAATTGCTCCCACTATATTTTGGGAGTAGAGTGTGATGTGTATATAATTTTTTCTATCATGGGAGTTAGTTGAGTGAGGTCACGGACAAGGATTACAGAAAGCCCACCAAAGTAGAGTCGTTGATTTTGAGGAAATGGTTGTCATAGTCTAGTGTCTATTTTGAAAAGTTTCTTTGGACCAATGAGGCTTAATTTATCTCAATAAAAATGTATTTTATTCCCATTAGCTCCTCTTGGGAAGTGGTTAAATCTTTCCCTTGTAATGGTTTCATTTTCTTAATAAGTATCTTGAGAATCATATGTATAATTAATGCATGCATGTTGAATGTTGCAATACTTGTTGGAGCCATTGTTAGTAGTTTTTCCTTCTATTGTTTGCCATTACTATTTAGTTAATTTCTAATGCAGTTAATCGGGTATGATTTTCCTGAACCAGATGTTGCTTGAATTATCATGTAAAGAAGTTTGTACACACATTTGTTATGTTCTATAATTATTATAAGTGGTGCATATTGTTGTGTTGATGGTGAATAGTTAGGTAAACAATCATGTGATAGAATGTTCCTACCTTGTGTATTTATTTTATTTGTATTTATGAACCGTGTTGCAATTTGATGTAGATTTTGAGGAATGCTAGTTTGTTGTCAGCTATTGTTGTTATAAAAGTCATTCCTGCTAAGCATGTCAAGTTCATTGACTACAATGTTATGTGAGCGACCCATTTATGACAATATTTTTAATTCATTCAGTTTTATTATTTTATGCATGTTTGTATTTTTTTTTTCCTCTTCTAATTTTTCTTCATGTTCTTTCTTGTGATTGGCATGCCATACTTGATATTTATTTGCATTTATGTTGGTCAAGTTTCTATTCACCAATTCTTTGGTCACCCCAATGTCAATTTCTATATCTTAGAAATATTTAAATAAAAGGAGCTCACTTTAGTAGATTATTTAAAAATTGTTCAAGTCAAGATGCACAATGCTATTGAACTTTGGGTAAACATTAATTATAATATTGATGTGTATTTCCTTCCATTTGTTATATCTATGATTTCCCAAAAAAGTGTATGATTGTGGTGATTCAAGAAGTGTTATAATCTCAAGATCTGGTGGCCTTTGAATGTATGCTTGAAAGTAGGTAGATTGCATTTGGTTTGTGCTTGATGTATTTGTTATCCATTGGAGGATTTTTCATCCAACATTCAAAGATGTAAAAGGATGATTGACAAGTGGCAATTTTTGGAGCATGTGACACGTTTCTTGTGTACTTATTGGTAGGTCCACTAATCAATGTTACCATATAGGATTTCATAGACTTGTTGGGTCCACTCGATACTTCCAAGATTTTCTACTACAATGGTCAAATAGTAATAGTATAAAGTGATTTAGTAAGAATAGTAACCACCTTTTCTTGTTTAGATATCTATTCTTTCTCTCTCCTTATTTGACCTCTCTCGGATCTTCCTTCACTCTATACTTTGACTTGGTTTTATATCTCCTTCTTTCTTGCTCAATACTGGCTCAAAAATCTCCTTTTACCCTCTTCTCCTTTTCACTTTGATTCCCTCTTAAAAATATAATCAATAGAAAACTCAACAACATCAACTATCAACAACAACAATCTAAATTTGTCTTGTTCTACTCCTTAAATAGATTTCTCAATGCTTCTAGATCCTTCCATCTTTTGTCACTTAATTAGAATCGTCGATCTTAGGTTTACAATAATTCTTTCATACAATGAATTTGGACACATAGAAAATATAAATTGCATAGAAATTTGTGTCCATACTTATCTTCACTCAATTTCCATCATGAGATCCTTCTTGAATTTTCTTATGATCTTGCAATAGACTTTGACTCTTGCTTTAGACCTTCTTGATCTTTCTAAATTTTCATCAAAAGTCAGCCTCAGATTCTAATTTTCCAAACTTATTCATCTAGTTGTGACTTAGTAAACATTCAATTTACTTGGGAAACATAACACTCAGTTAATATTGACTCACTTGGGTAACACTATGTTCTTCTTCCATCTTTTGTAATTGCTCAAGCAATATTGTAGTCACTCGGTGAATATAGTCTCCTTTCATTAACCTTGTTTTGTGACTTAGTTAAACTTATGATCTTCAATACATTGCAACAATAAATGATTGTAAAATAATCAAATCAATATTACATAATCATTTTCCAAATCATTCAAGTACCTATTGAATACCTTACATATCAACTTTGTCTTCATCATACTTTCTTCAAATCCTCTTAATCAATCTACTGATATGGTACTTTTTGGAGGTAACAAAATGTCTTAGCCAACTAAGACTTTGACATCAATGACAATATAAAAACTAATATGACTCTCTTACAATACATTCATAATACTTATCAGCTAATAATCTATTAATTATAATATCAGTTGGGGCTAACACTTATATCATAGTTGGCTACAACTTTGGTTATAAATTTCTTGTATATTGTAAGAGATGGGTTATCTTGTTTTTGGGTTGAATTTGTATTATTTTTAACATATTGGTATATGTCTCTAATGTTTTTTCACCTTTAATGCATACTTATCAGGTAATTCATGTTTTCTCTCCAAATTGATAACATTTTTTAATTGTCCATATTAAGTATGACATCATTTATTGTAGTCTCATACTTTTTTTTGTCATCCTTATCACATGTGAGAGCGGATATATTTTATTTTTCCATGGAGCTTTGTAGTGACACTTTAATTTTGAGCCTTTTTTTCTTAAGCATGTGCCTTGTCTGCATTTTGTATGATGTTGAACCTAATTGATCAACTCTTTGTAGTCATGGGTGGGCTCTGTAGATAGTATATCATGTGTGTTGAGAAAGCATGGATCATATAGTGGGCTACATAACATTATGTTGTTTATGTGTAATGATTCACAAGGGTTCCAAGCAATAACATACTTTTCAAAAAAGAGTCGAGCTCTTCCAAGTTTTACAACATTGTTCCTGTTGAGTTTATCCATATCAACTTTATTTTTTAATTTAGATAACTCCACACACATGTGCACTTCCTTTATGTTTCCATTCAGATATATACCAATAGTTTTCTGCATGTAGAATTTTTTTAATGACTTCCTCACGAAATGTTATTTAAACTATCGATACGTGTATAATACTACTATATGAGGGTTATAGATTAAGTTCTCCATGCATTATTTATTTAATAGAATCCTTAGAAAAGTATCATTTGAGAGTAAGAAATGTAAATATGACCATTTTGTATTTGGTGCACTGAGTGTGAAGAAAAGAGTAGGTGATCTTATAAGGTTGATCATGTTTATCAAATCTATTTGACATTAGTTCGAATATGTATGCATTCCTTGCATGGAAGAACCATAGTGCATCAATTTTTGTGCCAACTGGCTATTTGGAAAATTTACTAGGTGTAGATGAATATTTTCAATAGTAGTGGGTATATTATCCTTTGTATTTATTTTAATGAATATGGTTGCAATTTCTTGGCTAAAATGCCTATCCATGAGATTGAAGATGAAATATTGAAAGTGTAGATGCCTTCCAAATATGTTGTCATGGAACCTCATTAAGTGTAGTGTAAATTCATGTATGCAAACTTCCCTATTCTAGGGTTGCATATACAATGTAGATCAATTTTGGAGGAGAGTGGAAAGTGTCATATCTAGCAAACTCTTAGTGTTGTCTTCATTTAATGGACATGAATCTATCTCTAGCCAATTGATTATATCATTTGTGTTGCCTTCAAGTTGTAATTTTTATTTAATAATTTGTAGCTCAAGAGAATTTCTTGAAACCTTATAGATAAATGATGATGTGTATGTTTTGATAGTTTCATTATGCTCCTTATCAATGCTCATTTCATTATTTGGCACTCACATGTCTTGAATCATTTCAATGGTCTTGAGCATATTTGGGACATTTATTCTTACTTTAGGGATCTCAACTACATGTTGAGAATGAATAGTGACATCCTTATATTATGGGTCATATTTTACCTTGTATTGAAACACATCTATAATGTGGCTCTTACTTATATACCAATCATAGGATTGATCCATTGTATGCAATCTTTGAACAATGACTACATCTACTTTATGTATTCTACATGGAAGGATTTTTCCAAAAAAAAAAAAATCATGTGCAAAGATTATCATGTGTCCAAGATATTTATATTGACCTGCAAAATTTTGAGTGACTTGTAATATAGGGTTAACTCTAACAATCAAAATCTCATCAACTTGGGTCCATATTTTGAGTACAAGAGGTTATTCTCTAAGATCCATATTGTTTAAGGATGACAACTAGTGCAAGCCTTTTTTATGGAAGAATTTGTTGCATGTGGGAGTTATGTATGATAACCACAAGTGTATCCATGGATATAATTATTTTCATACAGTGCATATCTCTAAGTTTGATAATGCATCAATCCTTTGGTGAAATAGTTTGTTCGTCATTATGTAGTCTTTTTTTGCCTTCCTCCACATCTTTTTATTCCTTTGATCTTGTATTATTATTTTTATTGAAAACTAAAAGATTTCTCCTATAAATGAAAAATTATTTGTTGTGTCAATGTTTGTTCATGACTCTCTACTTTTAGTTGTTGTAGGAAATTTGAAAGTTGCTCTAATCTTTTGCACATCTTTGGACATTTATAAAATATATATTGTGTGCATAGTATTATATATATATATATATATATATATATATATATATATATATATATATATATACTTTCTCACTATTAGAGCTCAAGAAATAGATTTTATTGAGGTGGATGGATTCTTCTTATAGTGGAGTTTATTCACCCCAAAATGAGTGGATTGCTAATTCCCCAAGTTGTTGCTCCATGGCTATTTTTGTGGTAGTACAGGTTATTATATGTTGTTATATATATATATATATATATATATATATATATACTCTCACTATTAGAGCTCAAGAAATAGATTTTATTGAGGTGGATGGATTCTTCTTATAGTGGAGTTTATTCACCCCAAAATGAGTGGATTGCTAATTCCCCAAGTTGTTGCTCCATGGCTATTTTTGTGGTAGTACAGGTTATTATATGTTGTTAAGGATTTGAATCTCTCTTTACTAATTTTGCACATTTCTAGGTAGCTATCACATATTTGTTGTGTGCATAATATTCTCAATTTATTTTTCTATTTTCTAGTTTTTGGATTTGTGAACTGGTGTAGGAGCACCTAAGAACTAGGTAAAGGTCCTGAAACATTTTGGATTACATATGATTCTAGAAAACCATTAGTGAATAATGTCTAAATATAAATACCCAACATTGTGAATAGAGGTAGATAGATCGGTGAGTGAGTGAGAAGAGACTAAGAGTCTAAAGGTGTTCTTAGATTTCTTATATTGCTTGTAATGGCTTGCATAGGGTCAAAGGTTGACCAAGAGTCAACCAAAAAATCTAATATTAGGAAATGGTGTTAAAATTGAATTTTGGAGTATATAGGACTCATGTGTAAGGTTTTTAGGTTCATACGTGTTTAGAATGCAAAGTTTCAAAAACTTGTTCAAGCAATTTTGCATTTTTGCAACAGTTGCATTTGACAACTTTGATAACTTCCTACAAAATTGAATTGCCTTGCATTTTTTGGTTATTGGGTCTATAAAAAATGTTGCCACATGTTCACAAGAATTATATAACACCATCACTCACTTAGGAGAATGGTTGGTGTTCCAGTTGTACGAATTCAAATTGAGGAAATAACAATTTCTTAAGCATTTTCTATTGAAGTCATCCTATTTGGCCAAACATCCAATGTAAATGGATTGATTGGAATGAATTTGCTTCATGATTAGTTAGAGTATGGAATTTGGGTTTTTCATTATCAATTTGGATTCTTGAAGTGCTATGTAGATAAGTATTTAAAATCATTTTTTTTGTGTATAGTTACTGCCCTATTTTGAGTTGCTATAAGGGAAATGACTCTTCCTTGAATTCCTATGGTCAAATCACCACGAACCTTTGGAATCAAGAAGAGAAATTTTTATATAGTGTACATATTCATTTTGGAGTGCTAAGAAGTTGGGTTTCTATTTTTCCAAGCATGCCCTAGGCGATTTTGGTGTACCCGACTAGGAGTTACATGTTGTTGCAGAGCTTTGGACAAGGGAGTGTGGATTGGCTTGTGCCAGTCCAAGTGATGGAGATGAAGAAAAATGTGTGAGTATTCCTTGTGTCTATTTTGGTTACTAGGCAAGTTCAATTAATAGGCCATTGAAGTCAAAATCTTTGATGTTGTAAGAAAACCCTTAAAAACCCTTAAAAATAGGGTATTTATGCTTAATCCATGTACAAACAGGTTGACAATCTAAAACCTATAAAATATTAAAACCATTTAAAAAGGGTATATGGCTCAATAGATAATTTGGTAGGTTGTTTTCAAGTTTTAAGGGTTATTTCTTATAAACCTTGACAGAAGGCCTAATTGGGGGCTCTTAGGGCTACTAGGCCTAATAAGAGAAATGTGAAGTTTGGTGAAGTGGGTTTATGTAACAATACCCTAAATTGATAGAGAAGATTATATCAAGCACAGGGAAGACACTTTGAAGAGTATGAAATTTTGCATTGGAGTTTGTGCCTTACCTTTCAAGATAGCAAGAAATGCCTAGCTAGGGGTCTAGATAAGTTAAGAGAGAAAAGAATTGGAGTATTAATTGGTGAAGAGATCTTGTAGAAGGGGATGATTGTGAGAGATACTCTTGGGAATAGGGTCAAGTCATAACCCTATAGTATTAGGAGAAGCCTTGAAAATTTTGGGTATTGAGACCTAGACTAGGAGTTTTGGATCTAGCTACATCAAATTGGTATCAGAGCCTTAAAAAGGTTTGGGATAAGGCATTGTGTATGTCTAAATTTGAAGGTGAATCGGTGGGAGAAACCACCATGGTGAAAAATGTTAAGTTGGTAAAAGAAGCGATAGAACAAAAGGATAAGATTAGACTCCTAGAGGAAGCCTTAGAGGCTGTGAAGGATAAACTTGATGAAGTGGTAGAAACAATTGACAAGATGAAGGAAAAGTTGGATATTGGTGAAGACAAGGGCAAAGAAGTTGCTGAAGAAGATGTAGAACCTGAACCTGATCCTCAAATCCAAGAAGAACATTTTCTTAAATCCATTAAAGCCTCGAGTGGCAAGTCTCTTGAAGGAGTATCCTTGTTCATGGGTAAGATGGATCTTGATTTAGTGATGAAATGGATAGAGGGCATGGAGAATAACTTTGATTGTGAAGGGGATACTAAAGCACTAAAGGTGAAGGTTGCAAAATCTAGGTTAAGGGGACCTACCCTAACTTGGTGGAAGTTTCCCCAAGAAGAAAGAGAGAAAGAAAACAAGAAACCTATAACTAATTAGAAGGCAATGGTGAGAAAGTTCAAGGAGAACTATCTACCAAAGGATTATGAAATCCAATTACAAAAGAAAAGACAAAGTCTAAAATAAAAGGATATGGATGTAGCCTCTAATACCTGAAGAATTTCAAAAGTTATGCCTAAGATCTAAGATCCAAGAAGATGAAGTGGTAAAAGTCGCTAGGTATCTAGGAGGATTGAGATGGGGTATCTAAGAAGAAATTAATCTATGGACCCTTGCTATTGTACAAAGATGCATCCAACTATCTCTTAAGGTGGAAGAGAGGAACAAAAAGAAACAAGACTCTCATACTAAAGGTAGAGACAAAGGTAGAGATGTTAGAGGCACCTATAGAGGTGGATATGGAGGCAAAACCAGTGACACTAGATCACAAGGGGATAAAAAATCTAGTGAACGAAGAAGCAATAATGGTAATAGGGGTAGTTATGGTAGGGTAATAAGTTATAATGATAGAGGTAGAGGTAGATCAATCACTTATAGCAGAGGTTCACATTTTTCTAGCATGAAAAGTTACCAGTGGGCAACTAGGGCATCCTACTTATAGATGTCCTGAGAAAGCATCATCTTCACAAAGTGAAAGCAAGGTCAAACATGTTCAAGAGGACCAGAATAGTAGCATTAACCAAGAAGTGAGTCTTGATTCAAAGAAAGGAGAAAAATTGATGTTTATAAGATTTTTTCTTAAAGACCCAAGCAAAGAAGAACCCAAACAAAGGAGAGCACTATTCAGAGTCAAATGTAAGATGCAAGGCAAAGTTTGTAAAGTCATAGTGGATCCAGGATCAACTAATAATATCATAATAGAGGAAGTTTCTCAAAAACTTCAATTGTTAAGAATTCCACATGCTCATCCTTATAGAGTTACATGGTTGAATAAAGGCCATAATGTTTTGGTAAATGAACAAGTTTGGGTAGACTTTTCAATAGGAGGGTATCAAGACAATACTTTTTGATGTGTCACCCATGGATTCTTTTCATCTACTGCTAGGTAGACCATGGAAATATGATAGGGATATTATCTATCATGGGAAGAAGAATTTGTATACCTTCAAGAAGGATGGAGTGACTTATAAGACCCAATCATTAATTGAAGAAGGCATGGATATAACCACAGATCAAAACTTCCTACTTTTGAGTAGGAAAGAGTTTTTGAATGATTTCAAAGAGGAACAAGAGTTTGATTTTGCAATTATCTTGAAACCTAAGGAGGAAGAGGTAAAGAAACAAACCTCCTTACTAAGGGAAGTACAACATTATTAGATTAGTGTAAGGATATCATTAGTGATGGTACACCTTCTACACTTCCTCCACAAGTAGTAGTTAGTCATTAAATAGACTTTGTGCCAAATTGTTAGAATTCTTTAGAATAACTGGGGGGGGGGAGGGGTTGGGGTGAATCAGTTATCCAAGGTCCAAATGCCCTAATAATACTTTTTCTCAAATTATAGTGAGCCCATAAACTTTTCATCCATCCAAGCTTAAAATAATCATCCTAGCAAATTACAGTAAATCAATATGCAGCAATAAAACATGCAAGATCAACACATGACACAATGATTTAAGTGGAAACCCAATTTGGGAAAAACCACCAGTAACATGCTACTTGATTTTTACTCTTCTAAAGTGATGCCCTGTTAAAAGCCTATCCTGTTAAAGGCTTACAAAACACTGTTGAATGTGACCTTGTTAGAGGATTTCACCAAACTATTAGGAATGGGCCTGATCAAAGGACTTTAGAACATTCACTTGGAATGTCACCCTGTTAAATGATTTACCTCATGGCTATTAAACCAACCTAAGTCCATAGGATTTAAATTAACTGTTACAATTGCTAGAGAGTAACAATAATGGATTGTTGATCTGATACAACTTACAACATACTTTGCAGATTTTAGATCACTCTTCAGTTCTATCCTTTTGCTTGGCTTTAATCACTTCAGCTTTGACAGCTTGTCTTCCTCTCAAGCTTTGTCTCCTTGAGTCTTCTTACTCATCATGCCAATGCAATCATCCTTGTGGTCATCTATCGAAACTGAGTTTCTATTCTTTCTTCTCCTTAGCATCTTCTTCAACACTTCATGCTTTTATGCTCGACCACCTTCTCCTCTCTTTACTTCATGACCTTATGATTCCTTAAATAGAAATCTAATTTTCCTTTGCCGCTCGATTCTCCCTTTCCAACTTTAGGGTTTCAAATGGATTAGGTAGGATACAATGTATCTACCCCATATCTTGCTCTTATCTAGAAACTTCGTCTAGACTCCAGTTGTAATCTCCAAAAATGTTCTACATGGTGTTCTATGCCACGAGCTCATCATTCTTATCTTCCATTTAATTCACAAATTTCTAGATAACAACCTTGTCAGCTTAGATCTAGCGAATCTTCAATTTTGAAAATAATGCAACAACTTGACATTATTGGTTTACTGATGCTCGACATCTCTACGTTACTCGACACTATTAGTTTTCTAATGCTCAACATCTGTTTCTGCTTGGCACTTGTATCTACTCAGCATTTGATTTTACTCGGCATTTGAAGTTCACTCGGCATCTAAAGTTCACTTGGCACTTGAAGTTGAACTTGCTCGGCTTCAACTAGGAATCTGTTTGACACCTACTAGCTTGCTTGGCTCCCTCTCTCTAATGAACTTTAGTTAGGCTTTACAAATGTCTTAGCTAAAACCTTACATCTTTGATATGTTTCAATGTGCCTATTCTCTGTGTATTAGAGCATGTCATCAATACACTTTTTCATCAATGGCTTAGTTGATCCTTGGACTTCATTCAACATCATAACTTCAACCTTTCTCTAGGTGTTCTAATTACATCTTATTGATTGCTGCCTCCCTATCAATCAATCAATTGATAGTATTTGGATCACTAAAGCAATTGTCATTCCTGCAAGTAGTAAGTTTGACATCAATGACAAAAAAATGATTGAGAACATTCTTTACCAGTTCCATATGATCATTCCAACAATTTTCCACATGATCTTTTCAATCATTTCCAATAGGGCTTCACTACCAAACAAGGCTACTTACAAGATGAATCGAGAACAAAATAAGGAGATTGCCAGGCAAGTCCAAGAGTTGTTAGATTAATGTTTGATTAAAAAGAGCATCAACCCATGTGTTGTTCTAGTAGCGTTGGCACCTAAAAAAGGAGGCAAATGGAGCTTATGTATAGATTCTAGAGCCATCAATAGGATAACCAAAAGGTATAGGTTTCCTATTCTTAGAACAAAAGATTTGATGGATTGTCTAGGGGGAGCTAAGTATTTTTCCAAGATTGATCTTAAAAGTAGTTACCCCCAAATTAGAATGAGAGAAGGTGAAGAGTGGAAGACAACCTTCAAAACCACTAAAGGACTATATGAATTATTGATCATGCCATTTGGCCTCAACAATGCACATAGTACATTCATGAAGCTTATGGATGAAGTGTTGAAGAACTACTTAGGTAACTTTGTGGTGGTATATCTTGATGATATACTAATTTACAGTGATGACAAAGAAGAACATCTAAAGCACTTGAAAATTGTTTTGAGGAGGTTGCAAGAAGAGCAATTAACCATCAACCTAGAGAAGAGTGAGTTTCTGAAACAAGAACTAGTTTGCCTTGGATTTGTTGTCTCACAAGGTAACTTGAAGATGGATGAGCATAACGTTGAAGCCATACTCAATTGGCCTACACCAAGGACATGTACATCTGTGAGGAGTTTTCATGGTTTGACATAGTTTTATAGAAAGTTCATGAGGAGTTTTAGTGAGATATGTGCTCCAGTCTTGGACACTAACAAAGGTGGATTGAAAACTAAGTTTGTATAGACCAAAGAGGCAAATGAGGGATTCGAAAGGTTGAAGAAAGAGGTAGGTACAAAACCTAATATGATGTATGCAATGTTGTTTTTGGGGTAGTTTTGAGTCAAGAAGGGAGACCAGTAGCCTTCTTTAGTGAGAGGTTAAATGAGGCTAAGTCAAGGTAATCTTCTTATGATTTGGAATTGTATGCTTTGGTACAAGCACTCAGGAAATGAAGGTATTGCTTTTTATCAAAGGAGTTTGTTGTCTATACAGATAACCAAGAATTGAGTTACATCAACTCTCAGGATAAGTTGAGTTTAAGGCACATCAAATGGGCAGAGTTTCTCCAATCATATACATTTACCATAAATTACAAGAGAGGTCAAGAAAACAAGGTTGTTGATGCCTAAGTAGGAGGTTACTCATCATCTAGGAAATCAAATTGGAAAGCATTAGGGTGGATAGTTTTAAGGACCTATATGTTGAGGATGAAGACTTTTCAAAGATCTACAAGGTATGCCTAGAATTTAGTAATCATTTTCATAGCAATTATTCTAATTTTACTTTGTAAAATAGATTATTATTTAGGGAAAATCAATTGTGTGTGCCTAGAGGGTCCATGAGAGAAAATATAATTTAGGAGAAGCATAATGGAAGTCTTAGTGGACATTTTGGAGTAAATGAGACACTAGAGGTAGTGGAGAGATTCTACTATTGGCTAAGAATACATAAAGATGTTGAGAAGTATGTTGATCAGTGTATGGTATGTCAAAAAGCAAAGATTACTTCTACAAATGTAGTATTGTATCAAACCTTACCCATACTAGACAAACCATGGAAGTGCATTAGCATGGACTTTATTGTTGGTTTTCCAAGGATAAAATCAAGTTGGGACAATATTATTGTTGATGTTGATAGGCTTAGTAATATGAGCCACTTTATTCCTTGCAAGACCACACATGATACTAGTTATATAGCCCATCTTTTTTTCAAAGAGATTGTGAGAATACATGGGTTACCCATTAACATTATTTCTAATAGGGATGTTAAATTCACATAACACTTTTGGAAAACTCTATGGAGAAGATTAGGCACAAATTTGGCTCATAGTTTAGCTTACTATCTACAAATAGATGGTCAAACTGAAGTGATTAATAGGGTACTTGGAAATCTATTAAGATGTCTAACAAAAAAGTATGGTTAGACTTGGGATCAAGTCCTATCACAAGAAAAGTTTTCCTATAATGACAATATGAATAGAACTACAAGGAAAAGTCCATTTCAAATAGTGTATGCTTACCATCCAAGAGGCATATGTGAACTCAAGGAATTGAAATCACATGAAGAAATGAGTGGACATGTAGATGACTTTTCACAATCCATGAGGGAGGTGCACGAATAGGTCAAGACAACATTGGGTGAAGATACTCAAAAGTTGAAGTCAAAGATGGATACAAACAGAAAGATGTGCAATTTGAGGTAGGAGATTGGGTGTTAGTGCATTTGAAAAAAACTAGACTTACTAAAGGTATTCTTATAAAGTTATAAATGAGAAGGACATGGCCTTGTAAAGTATTGGAAAAATATGGTTCTAATGCTTACAAGATAGACTTACCACAAGATTTGGCAATTTATCCTATCTTTAATGTGGAAGATTTAGTTATGTATAAGGGATCTAAAATCAAGGAAAGGAACCAAGAAATAGAGGTCAAGGAGGAAACTAAGGGGGTCGACATTCCAACCAAGCCCAAGCTTCAAGTTGCAAGAGTTCTGGATTCTAGAGTGAAGAAGAAGACTAAACATGGTATCCATATGGAACATCTCATCAATTGGAAGAATCAACTAGAATATGAGGCAATATGGATAGCTGAGAGAGAGTTTAAGAAGAAATTTATATCTACTATTCTTCTCAATGTTGATCCACCATGAGTTCTTTGTTATAGGGGGAGAATGGTGTAGGAGCACCTAGGATCTAGGTTAAGGTCCTAAAACATTTTGGCCTGTCAATGGTTCTATCCAACCATCAATGAATAAGGGATAAATATAAATCCCCAAGGTTGTGATTAAATGTAGATAGATAGGTGAGTGAGTGAGAAGATACTAAGAGTCTAAAGGTGTTCTTAGATTGCTTGTATTGCTTGTAATGGCTTGCATAGGTCAAAGGTTGACCAAGAATTGGTAAAAAACACTAATATTAGGAAATGGTGTTAAAAGTTAGTTTTATACCATATAGGATTTGTGTAAGGTTTTTAGGTTCATACTTGATCAGAATGCAAAGTTGCAAAAACTTGCTCAAGCAATTTTGCATTTTTGTAATAATTGCGCTTGACAACTTTGACAACTTCTTGCAAAATTGAACCATCTTTCATTTTTTGGTTATTGGATCCATATAAAAGGTTTCCACATATGCACAAGCACTATGTAACACCATCACACACCCATGAGAAGGGTTGTTGTTCTAGTTGTACAAATTCAAATTGCGGGAATAACAATTTCTTGAGCATTTTCCATTACGATCATCCTATTTGGCCAAACATCCAATGTAAATGGATTGATTGGACAAAATTTGATTCATGATTAGTTATATAGATTTTAGGTTGTTTAGTATCAATTTGGATTCTTGAAGTGTTGTGTAGATAAGTGTTTTAGAATCTTTTTTGTTTGTGTACAGTTATTGCCCGGTTTTGAGTTGCTATAAGAGAAATGACTCTTTCTTGAATTCCTTCAATCAAATCACCATGGCCATTTGGAATCAAGAATAGAACTCTGTATATAGTGTACATATTCATTTTTGGGTGCTAAGGAGTTGGTTTTCTCTTTTTCCATGCATGCCCTAGGTGAGTATGGTGTACCTGACTAGGAGTTACATGTTGTTGTAGAGCTTTGGACAAGGGAGTGTGGATTGCTTTGTGCAAGTCCAAGTGATGGAGATGAAGAAAAGGTGTGAGGATTCCTTATGTCTATTTTGGTGATTAAGAAAGTTCATTTGATAGGCCATCAAATTCAAAATCTTCAATGTTGTGAACAAACCCTTAAAACCCCCTAAAAATAGGGTATTTATGCTTAAGCCACGTACAGATAGGTTGACAGTCTAAAACCTACAAAATATTAAAACTCTTTGGAAAGGGTATTTGGTTGACTAGATATTTTGGTAGGTTTTTTTCAATTTCTAATGGTTATTGCTTATAAACCTTGACAAGAGGCCTAATTGGGGGCTCTTAGGGCTACTAGGCATAATAAGAGAAATGTGAAGTTTGGTGAAGTGGGTTTGTGTGACAAAGCCCTAAATTGCTAGAGAAGCTTATGTAAAGAATAGGGGAGAAATTTTGAAGAGTATAGAATGCTTCATTGGATTTTGTGCCTTACCTTTCAAGATAACAAGAAATGCCTAGCTAGGGGTCTACATGAGTTAAGAGAGAAAATAATTGGAGTATTAATTGGTGTAATAAATATTCTAGAAGGGGATAATTGTGAGAGATCCTCTTGGGAATAGGGTAAAGTAGTAACCATATAGGCTTAGGATAAGCCTTGAAAAATTTGGGTATTGAGACCTAGACTAGGAGTTTTTGATTTAGTTACATCAAGAACCTGATTGCACTATCATCTTGACCTTTATTTCTTTGATGCATAGGTTGGGTTCCTACATTCCTATCTGATATAAATCATATTCATATCCTCATAGTTTTACTAGTGATCATTATAAGATCTTTTGATGTCCCTAATAATGTTAGATGATAAAAACTCCGGCTTATTGATATAACCCTTATAATTTCACTTTGTATACTAGCTTGCATTCTAAGGTTTCATTCTATCTTAGTTTTGTATTTTGAGTGTCAAGAGAGTCTTATTTATCTTTCATGGACATGTCAATTGACTGTGTTCATCTCCTTGATGCTTCTTAATGACGTCTTCATATTCTTTTGATCTTGTCATCTCATCGCTTCCCTTCTTTTTCTTGTCATCACAAGGGGTTATTCTTATTGTCATATCTAATCTATCCAAGTGCTAAATTTTCAAATCATGAGTCTATATCATAAGATAGAGCTAGATGTATATGAGAGAGATATCAATACATCTAAGAACATAGCAAGATGAACATGATCATATACATCAACATTACATGAAAAGATAAAAATAAGTACTAAAGCTAAAGATACATCCATCACATGAAAAAAGACAAGTACACTATGCTAAAACTTGAATCTAGAATCTCACATATATGTGGTGGAATATCAAGTACAAAAATAACATTAGTAAAAAATCAGGGTCGATGTCTTAAAATACATCAAAATGTCACAATGACATAGAGTCGTATAATAGATCTATGACTAGTCGCTCCCTCTTGTGTTGGATGTGGCTAGAGAGGATGGGCTTGGGTCCTATCTAGCGGTAGCATTGTTCCCTTTGATCTCCCTACATGCTTTGAATAATCTAAGGGTCCCTATCTTGGAGGCACTATAACTCTTTATTCTACATAGTAGTACATGACCCTAGCTCCATGGTGCTCTACATCTTGCCTCATTGTGTTTTTCTTCGTCTTGTACTCCTCATTGTGAGCACACTCATTTATGAGCTTCTAGTCCTACACAACAATGATAGTGCATGCCTACTATAGCTCTGCCTCTAGTGCCTTGATGTATCGATCCCTCTTATCATCTCCTCTTTATGGCTAATATGATACTTTAAAAGTATCGTGTGATATTTTGACCTAGTCTACCAAAAATATGAGGAAAATGTGCTAAAAATGCTCAAAAGACTAAAAAATGAAGCTCTGATGTCATTTACTTACCGAGGCAGCCTATTGTCAGGACCAATTGTGTATGTGGCTAAGCTCAAATTGGTGTCTCTCAACTAGAACCCTCATCTACACCTTTACTATCTCTATCTCTCTACTCTAGACTCTAAAAATAAAATAAGAGAAATGATTTGAAAATAACCCCTTGGGCCCCTTATATATCTTTTTGACCTAATTTTTGAATCATCACATTTCCATGAAAATTGCACCCTTACCTAATTTTGACATCCTAGATCTATTTTTAGGGTCAAAGTCAAAACCTAGGTTCATCTTGATGATCAAAATAATGGTTTTAATTTCTCCTTTCTTCTGCATAGTTGACTAGCCTTTTAAGGCTTAAAATTTGAATCTTTCTAAGACAATCTTCATCTTCTTCATTTCTTCATCATTTCCACTTTCTTCCACTTTTCTTATTCATTCCATTTCACTTCATCTCAATCTTTCTTCTCATTTTTAACCTAATTCTGATGCTTTACCTTTCTTGGTCAAACTTAGTCAAGCTAGGGCATATCTTCATTTCTTGGTGGTCATTATTTGGTCTTAATCTCTTATATGTCTTATTCATTGTTTGGTCATTATTTGTCTTATATGTATTTGATAAAACCCATCTCATTTTTCCCTCTCCTCTACCTCATTTCAATTTTGATCCTGAGGGGGAAAAAATACTCTACCTTTTCTTTTTCATTGTTGCAAATTGATTATGCTATATCTATTTCTTAAGAGCATATGCTTTACCTTTCCATTTTCTCTTGATCTATCTATCTCTCTAGGGAAGATGCTTTAACTTTCCATTTTCTCTAGATTTATCCCTCTCCCAATGTTTAGTCCCACTTCTTATCAACTGTACATTTAGGATCAACTATCTCTTTATGCTTCATTCTTTAGAGTCAGATCTCTCTATCAACTACTACCTTGGCATATTCATTCTTTGACTTAATGTGTTCCCAAATTGACCACACATTATCAAAGAGGGAAAAATGTAATCACCCAAAAGTAGTGCTCTAGACTATGAGTCCCCTTTCAATTGATTTTGCATAATTTATCTATTGCTTCTCTTTGATCAAATCCTCACTATTCTATTTATTTGATTATAACCTATGATTTGGCCACTTTATCCTAAGTCTTTTATTTAATTGAAAGAACATGTCTCCTTTTAACTAAACAAAGTCCCTAAAATCCTACTTATCCTAAGTGCAAACATGAAAAACATTATTCCTATTTAGATGAAGTCTCTCTCCCCACTCTCTCATCTCTTACACTCTTATGATATTGTTATGTTGCAGGTTTTCTTATAGTTGTTACAGAACTTAGAGCACCCACCTTACACTCATCTTGAATTATCATTCTCTTAATTGAATGTATCTTAGTGCTCTTTTATGCATAACTTAGCTCACGTAGTATAACTAGATGGCTTTGTAATTCTTCATACTTGTTAGCTTAGATCTTGCATCTTGCATTTGCATTATACTTTTCTTCATTCTTGCATATTGGAATTCTTGCCTCTGCTATTTTAATCTTCCATTCTATGGTGCACTTTGCAAGGGTTTCTTAGGTTGCTTAATCTAGGTTCATTTGAGAGCCACCATCTCACAACTCTTGTACATCATAGATAGGAAGCTCTAAGTTGCCATTCAAGGTTCCTAATCTATTGGATCACTTGGATAGAATGTCTTAGAGAAGTATGACACATTTAATGCACACATACATGTCACACATCACACATCACACATCACACATCATTAATGATTTTCTATAAGTAACATTCACTCATATAAAGGCGGCATTTCATCCCATCATATCTATCAAGTATGCTTCAAGTCCAAGAATTATGGAGAAAAAAGATGCAAAGATCTTCATGAAAACATGTTTTCATGATTTATCTCCTTTATGTTTTTTCATGTCATGTTTTTGTATCAATATTTATGATAATATTGAAAGAGTGTTACATCACCAACCATTTCTAGTTTTAGAAAGTTTGAGGTATAACATTCAACATTCTACTTTAGAGCTTCATTGTTAATTTTTCAATTTCAACTCAAGGGTCAATTCCAACCAAAGGTTTGATGTATGAAAAATGTAGTGCCCACCAATAGTTTGTTTTTTCATTATATTTACCAAACTCTTTTATGCCTATTTCATGCATGTGTTAGTTTCAAGGGTATATGATTTATAATGATATGAAATTATTTCATGACTTGGATTGGATGTATATCAATAAAAAAATACTTAGTTGATTATATTTCACATGTTGATTGATGATTATGATTATTGGCACATTAATGATGCTTTAATGGTTTGTAGTTAATAAATATGATTTCTTTCATAGCAATGCCAAATGATGCTTTAATGATGATTAATTCGAATTCATAATGATGTATTATTTCATCTGGGCATTTGATGTTTGACTTATAATTATTGTGGTACTTACCCCATACTTGCATGTGTATGGTGTCTGTGTTTGTTTTATCTTTTTATTTGTCATGTTTGATGTGGTTAAGGGAGGGAGTTGTAGTCACCTACTAGTTAGGATCTACATGATGTACCACTCCCTACCATTGCTTGTTTAGTTTAGATATATTTATATACTACATGCTCGTCTTTTATGTAAGATGTAGGTACCAGACATTTTCCTTGGATTGCCAGGATGAGTGTGTCCTATCATAATAACTCAATGGTAAGAATGAGGAGATAATGTTTAGGTTCAATCCTAGCCATAGCCTAAATACTTGTCTTACAAGGAGGACTCATAACTGACTTTCCACCCTTTTTAAAACCCGTGGGTTTATCTTTGTATGTGTAGTTTGATTTTGAGTTTTGGTAATGTTGCTTTTATGTGGATTTTCCTATGTGATTTATTTGGTAAATAATTTAATTATAATATTTAAGTTAATTATATAATATTAAGAATTATTAAATATTATTTGATTAAAAAAGAAGATATTAAAGCATGAGAATATTTAATTAATAAAAAATTAATTAAATATGTACTTTAATTCAAAAGTCTTAATTTAAAAAATTGATTAAAGAGAAATTAGAATATTATAATATTTAATTAATTATTAATTAATTAAATATGTACTTCAATTAAAAGATTTAATTTAAGAAGTTGGACAAAAAGAGATAATTAAAATATTAAAGATTCAATATTACTTTATTATAATTATTTATTTAATAATAATTAAATAGAGTTGCATTTAAACAATGAGCTTTGATTATTACTATTAATTTAAATTATAAACTATGCTTTAATTAGCGCTTGTACTAATTAATAAGTTGAGGAAAAGAAAATATAAAAGAATATTTTAATTAAATTTTTTTAAAAATGTGCACGAAAGAACTAAATTTAAAAGATTTGATTAAAATTATAATTTAGGCATATGTGTATTTATTTAATTTAATAATAATTTATTTGGTAGTTTTATTTTTAATAAACTCTAACTAATATTATTAGTTAAATTAAAAAATATTATATTAGAAATGTCGCATGATTTAATAAAGGAGAGAAAGCTTCAATTTAATAAAGTTTATTTTAATTAACTTGCATAAACTGTGTACATGAAAATTAAAATATAGTAATTAAAGATAAAGGGTTTTCATATGATTGTATGATCAAAGTCTTGATCTAGGAGAAAAACTCTTTATTAAGGAAATTAGAGCTCATTCTAGATACACAGGTTTTGGGGAGCAAAATTCAGAATTGGATCAAAAGAATTGTTGAAAGTTTCAAAGGATTTGGATTTGCATGCATTCACAGATTGTCTCAGAATTTAGTTGTGGTTTTGAGGTAGGGATTGAAAACCCATTGTAGAATTTTATTGAAAGATTTTTCTACTTTGTGTCTTCATGGGTGTTTGCATATTGCATATTAATTTATTGTATTGATTGTTGAATAAAGAATTATGTTGTAGATTTTGAAAAAAAATAAAATAATTAATCAAGAAAATTTGACTAAAGAAAATTATAGAAAAACTATAGAAAATTATTGTGACTATATTCTTATAAACCCCTTTCTAATATAATGAAAATTTGATTATTAAAATTTGAAAAAAAATAATAATTTCAACAATTAGAGTTTCAAATTTAAATTTGTCATTAGAACCAGGAAATTATCTTGAATTTTTTAAATATAGATTAATATTATTCTTATATAAAAAATAATTTAATTGGAAAAAGAAAAAAGATTAATTGAGAAAAAAATATGTTGTAACTAAACTTATGATGCATGTGAAAACAAATATGCTAAAAAAAGAACACTAAGTATAGTATGGTTACATGCATATGAAAACAAATACACTAAAAATAGAAATGCATGTGAAAACTAATATGCTAAAAATAGAAAGCTAAGTATTGTATGGTTGCATGCATGTAAAAACAAATATTCTAAAAATAGAAAACTAAGTATAGTATGCTTGCATGATTTGAGAGATCAAAAACATATGAAAATACTAATTGCATGTTTATTTTTATTTTATAAAAATATAATACAATTTTTAAATTTTAAAAAAAGAAGTAAAATAATAATAATAATAAATTAATTTCAAAAATTAAATTAATACTACTCATTTAGTTAAAGTGGATGTTAGTATTAGTGATTATTTAAGTCAAATTAAACTCTTAGTTGCATATAAATGATTTTATATTTATTAATGCAAGAGGGGAGTTAATAAATAAATATTTATAATTTTATTATATTTTAAAGGAAGTTGTGGTGAAATTCACTTTGTAATCATTTAGTTAATAACTATTTGACTTTATGTCATGCCTGACCACTACTCCGGGTTTTTCTGCTCTTTAGGACTTTGCTGTTTTAGGATTTCTTTCTGATGTTATGATTGAATTTCAGTAGAACTTGGTTATAATATTATTGTTGAATAATGAGACTGATGCTAAACGTGTTTTCGGTGATAAATTATGTTTTAGCAATAAATATGATTTAGGATTTTATATATATTGAATGTGGTATATTATTGGTTTCTAATTGATAGATTATCGATTATGTTTTTGACTCTTTGTTTACTACATTCTGTTTCATGCTGTATGTTGACGTAATGTTTCAAAAATTCATTAATGATTATATGTTGTATTTAATCAGAATCCTTCATTGTACTTTCATACATGTAACTATAGGGATTTAATGTTTAGACCGTGTTAACCCTTAAGATGATTTCGTGTCTTGACTCTTATTGGATTGGAAATTGAGGGAACCATGGTTGCATGTGTGTGTGTGTGTGTGTGTGTGTGTGTGTGTGTGTGTGTGTGTGTGTGTGTGTGTGTGTGTGTGTGTGTGTGTTGTCTTATGACTAAGGTTTAATACCTTAGTGGAGCTTGGCATACATTTGTATTTGTTTTGTTTAAAAAAAAAAATTAAATCACCTCATATGCAAATAGCAATGAAATAACCCTAAATGGGTATCGGTTGCTATGAAGGAGGGTAACATTGTTATTGTTTGAGCCATTTTCATGGCGGTGGACTTGGACTACCGAATTTATGGCATTGAAGTTGCAGTCGGCCATACCTTGATATGAGTTGGGTTTTACTAATTCAGGCCGATTTTTGAGCCACATTGCTTTGATTGATTTACATCTGTAGTTTTGTGCTGAGATATCGACATTCTTATGGGAATTGGTTGGAGGGTTAATGTGCATAGCTGGTTTAATTTGATGGAGTTATTTCTCAGACTTTGGCTATTGTGGTTTATGGAGTTTCAGTTTCACTCTATTGTGAAGTCTTTTGTGAATGGTGTGAGTCGACATCGTGGAGTTTTGCTCACCGGTGTTGGATTTGGTTTTTGGGGTTTTGGCATCAAGTCGGTTTGAGGAACAATCTTCCATCTTTAGTTGTTCAAGTAGGGGGCAATTTCTTACCCTACTCTTTCACTCTATCTGTGAATGCCATGTAACTTTCATTTGCAAAATGTAAAGGAATATCAGATTTGTATATTGTGAAAATTTACATGCAAAGATGAGTATGTTCATTTCGTGCTTTATAAAGTTTTGCATGTACTCACCTTTGTATGTGGAAGTTGAGGAGGGTTATGTTTGGAAGTTGTTTTGCTTATGTTTACAAAGCTATGCCCAAACATATGTTTCTCGCCAAGTTGAGTTTTGGGAGAAACATAAGGTTGCGACATTTGGCATGTCGGCTGTTGTGTAACAATGAGCAGATTTATACTTTCATTGGTATGAGCTCATGAGAATCTATACCTCTAGTTTGCATGGTAATTCATAACAAATTTTCGTGAGGCATGGCCTCGGACTTGAAAATGTATTTATGTGTGCGTGTTTGCTGTTAAGGGCAGAGACATTTTGTCAAATGGTTTGCGTGAAACCATAGTAATGTTAAAACTATCATGTTAACTTGCATAACAATTCAAGGGTAACGAAATGTATGAAATTTCCTCATGAAACATAGTCAATTTACAATGGGAACATAGTTAATTCAAATCTCTTATGACATAAATTTTGTTTTATGATAATAATAAGCAATTTGAGAGTTATCTCATTATATTTTTGAAATGTGTCAAGATCGATAGTTTAGTTAATTTATTATTGAAAATAATAACTTAGTAAATTGTTGATAATGGTTCTGGATGTGACAGTTTGTTAAATGTTTTAAAGGAAAATTTGATCTGAACAGAAAACTCTGTAATAGTATAAAATTTTCTTCACAAGTTATGATGTAGAATACAGTTAATGAATAACTGTTGTTGTGAAAATTGTTGCAATTAACCAAGACATTATATTGAGAACATAGATATAGGAAGAAGCTGTAGTATCACCAAGGTCATTATGTGAACAGCTTGGGAGCATCTTTTTTTTTTTGGGATTTTGCATTTTAGTCTTTTGATCATTAATGTAATATAAGATATTTTACATGTTGTGAGTCGTATTTCAAATTTTAATTCAGACATTGTATTTTAAATGCTGTTTGTGGTTAAAACAGGGTGATATCTCACCGTCAAACAGTGGTAAAACAACAATGGAGACTTGGATATTTATTAACCTAGTAAATTATCTTTTGTTTAGCATTGACTGTACTTAGTTTTAGTAATACTTGGTTTTATTATACAATGTTTTAATAAGCATTTTCATATTGTTTTACAATAAGATGTAATTCTATTCTTAGAGAAAATGGAAAGTCATTTTTAAGATAGGAGACGAATTATGATAAATATTGATGTGATGAAACAAGGGTATCACATGTTCATTATATTATTATCTTGGCCAATTCAGAGGTTAAGCTCGGATTGTTATGATAGTAGAGATAAGTAGTACAGTACTGCGACTGGTAAATATCATTCAACTGATATAACAGTTTAATGATATTTACGAGATTGTAATATTGTATTATTTATTTCTGTTATTATAATAACTTAAGTTTACTTTCAAATTGACAGTAAAAGATGAAAGTTTTAAAAGATGAAGAATGTAATATCATGAGAAAACTGACTTGTTATTAGTTACATGTACATTCTTAAAATATCTGTTTGATGTGTATGTAAGATTAACTGTAGTGAACGTATATCGAGGTGGCTGAATAATGACTTATTCTATTCAGTTAATTAAATCCAGTGATAATTTTAAAATGAAATGGGGAGGGTTAATTATAAATAAAGATAATTGGCCTTACTTATGACTTAAACTAGTAAGGTTAAGTACGGAGAACAAGGCAAGTCTCTATTTCATTATTTCACGAATATTATAGAGAACCCCACTATGAGATATCTAAGGGCATACCATATACGAATGCAGTATCTTGGTACCATAATGATGAAACCTCAGTATATATATGGTTCATTAACTAGTTATTCTTAGTGCGAGTTTAATTTTGCATTGTTTAGAAGGTATTACTTCTTGCATAGTAAAATTAGTAGTGCACTTTGTTATGTAGTTGGATATCTGCTTTAAGGTTTTTATAGATATATATGTTGATTTCTGACATGTATGTAGGTGAACTACGCTTTTAACTCAGTGTGTACTGAGCCCTCTGTGTGTGTTGTGTTGTATGTTTTTTTTGTTATTTTCAGGTGTTCAAGTTGAATATCTAGTTTGAAGTAAGACTGTTGAAGTTACTTCATGAAACTGAATTGGATACTTGTAAAATTTCATTTGTTGGACCTAAGCGTCTTTGAATGATACTGTTCACCAATATTGTACTAAACTCTTTATGTATGGATATTGTTATAGAAATATATTGTGATGATATATTCTTTTATACAACGGTTTATATTTCTGAAAATGATTCAAGCTTTGTATTGGATCTTGTAATTTGACGATTATATATACATATATATATATATATATATATATATATATATATATATATATATATATATATATATATATATATATATATATATATATATATATATATATATATATATAGATATATATATATATATATATATATATATATATATATATATATATATATATATATATAAAATAAATTTTTAGGTTCTTTATGTTTGTTTGTAGCTTAGTTTATTTTTTTGTTTTGTTGTGGTGTGTTACACTTTATGAGAGAAATTATAAGTATTTAAATTAAATTAATATTTTATCTCTAGTTGCATTATGAATTAAAGGAAAAGTAAATATTAGTATTAGGCTTAAATAAAAATCATATTAATATCTTAGAAATTGAAATTAATATCAATATTTAAATATAATAATATACATTTATGTTATTAATTAAATCATTTATGATTCAAGATTATTTAAATTAATAACATGATAATATTGTATGATATTTTATATGCACAAAAAAATTGGATATTTAAATACTTATTATTTTAAATAAGTATATCCACATAAATTTTTTTATTAACATATATATTCTTATTTTATTTCTAAACACATCCTTATGACCCAAACTAAACAAGAGAAATTGGTGGAATTAAATCATATGATTGAAAACTATGTGTTTTTTAATATTCTATTTATAGTTTTGTGATGTTTATATTTGTGATGGTTTTTCTTTGTGAGTTGTTTAGTTGGCCAAGCTATAATGTGCATAGAGGTAGTTTTGAGTTTTTTTTTTTATGATTTGATTGGATGTCATGATGAACTTTATTATTTGAATTGAGATTTATGTTTTATGAGCTTTATGTTATTGAGCATTTATAGGAACTTGGGTTTCAAGAACCAATGTTTTTTTTTTGGGTTGCTTGTTAAGGAACCAAATTCAATAAATATTACTTTTTTGTGGTCTGGGACACTATTGTGGTTTGTGAATTTTGAGAAGGTAGTCTAGGTGCATGTCTATGAGAGTGGCTTGCAATAGGGGTCGAGGCCCAAAGTGGCTGCCAGGGTAACTCATTGTAAGTTGTGTAACAAGTGATAACATAGTAAATAAAATATCTTGCCTAGCCCTTTTCCTTTAGATACATTAAAAAGATAATTTAGAGATTTTTCCTCATCCATACCTTGAGTGCTTGCATAGACTAAGGATGAGCTGGAGATGATGCCTTGAGAGGTATGACTAGTTTCCTCATCATTATGAGAGGGTATTTTGGTTCCACATTTTTTCACTAGGGGGCCGGGGTCTTGAGAGACTACTAAGGTAATTATAGAGTTGGCTCATGTGATGAGACTCCAAAGCATGTAACTTGAGTCTCCTTCATAGTTTATTTTTATATTTGCCTCAAGTGGTGTACTTGTTGGATATTACTTTTGATGGTGCATTTATTGTGAGTTGTTACTCATTGATTTGATGTCATTTATTGTTGACAATTGAATTTTATTAATGAATGATTAGTTATTCATTGGTGGTTGTTTTATTGTTGGAGTTGGTGATTGGTAGTTTATTTTTATTGATGACAGTTGTTATTTGTTGGTCATTATGCTTGTGACACTTGACATTCATTTCGAGGTGGTTGTATCTTTTGGTCTTGGTATTTGTATGTTGACTTGGTATGAGATGTTAGTATTGGAATGAGCATCTTTTCAATTTTTTAATTATCTCTTCTTCTTGAGTAGTTTGTATTACCCTTGAGGTAGTTTTGGCTATCAAGATTCCTTGCCTAGGATTATTTTATGATTGATTATTTGTGTGTGGATCATACATTATCTCTCCTACATGGTAGGAATGAGAGGTTGATTAGGTGACCACGTGGTCGGGAAGTAGTGTATTCTTACCATTTGTGTCCCCCTCAGATTGATATATCTTGGATGCTCCTTGATACAGTGGTACCATTATCATTCTTTCTCTTATCTTGAAGACTTCTATTCATTTGATGTATTTATGTATCATGTGTTTTGAGATCCTATGAAATATTGTAATTGTCTATTAATATACTTGTATCTATTTTCACATACCCTATGACATGTGTAGTGGATGTTATTCATTAGATGTGCTTTCATATTATTAGTTGTACTTATGAATTTGATGATATGACTATGTATGTGTTTATTCATTTTATTATTATGGATATTGTAATTAAGACAAAATTATTAATAAATTTTTAAAAAATGTTTTTCAATGTGAAGGAACTCTTGAGGAATTGAAACTATATTTGTAATTGATTATATATTCTTGATATGTATGTATATATTGCTTCCACATTATTGTTACTTTGATGTTGTTTAAACTTTAAAAAAAAAATAGTTCAGTAAACTTTGTAACATATTAAGTTTATTTCTTTTGGGTTCCCAAGCAGGGCGTTACAAAAAATCTGACTAACCCAACAATATTTTATCTCTTTTCCATGTACAAGTGACAAGATGTGGATACAACAAATATAGATGTAAGAAAATGGGATAAAGATATACAAAACTAGAAATTATAGAGATAAAAATGTAGGGATAGTGCAATCTTTTTTGTTAGTTTTTGACATTTTTTGATGAGATTTTCAAGAGAAATTAAGAATAATATATTGATCTAGAAAGTATATCTTTTGTTTGCATCAAAATAAGCTTGGAAAAAATATGTCCACAACTACCAATGTCATGTCTTGATTTTGGAGACAAGTCTCTCTTTGTTTCCCATTTCCAAATATTTGATTTATGTCTATACACTAGATCTAAAACTACCAGTGCATGTTAATAGTTATCAATTCTATGTCATTAATCCTAGATCTTGAATTCAATCCAAATGTAATGCCCTGCCAAGGGATCCAAAGAATTAACTTAAAAATTTCACTAAGTTTGGTAGCATTTTTTTTTTACATAGAAGTAAATCCATTTTCAACTGATACATAAATAACGAAAGCAATAGCAACAACAATCTAAACATAACAGGCTATATTCTTTAATAATCCCTTAATGTTGAATTACATCTAAATCAACTAACATTATTGAATCCATCTAATACAAAAACCACATGAAATAACAATGATAAGTCCAATGTTTATACATTACATTTCCCAATGCTAAATCATCCACTGTACATGTCATAGGGTATGAAAGGCTTAAAAGAATATACATATGTGAAATAAGGTACATCATCCTATTCTAATCCATGATACAACAAAGTAAAGATAATCACATGTCACACATGATGCAACATCATAGAAGATATAGACATCCATCATAAAAGATCAAACATAATAAACTAAGTGCACGGTTCCTCCCAACCGTAAATAGCATCATTAGACCATCATGGGTCCTAGCCATTCCTCTGTGTGTAACATTCCAAACTACCGAAGAGATCATTGGTACTAACATAGTAGGAATGTCACACCTATACATACTACATCATATACAGAAAGTAATCTAACATGCAAATATAAGCATAAGATCACATCATCTAATCTATGCTAATAATCAATGAAAGGATACATATCCACCATCATAAAGAATGCATCAGCCACGATGTCTCAAACGATCCTCAAATGATAAGAGTGGAAAAACACTACCACTCGACCGCGTGGAACCTAAGTGGTCCACTCCCACTATGCTAAGGAGATAATCTCAAGTCCCAAACAAGCTATCAAAATCACATAGCATAAAAATACTCTCTAAGTCCAAGAATCCTAAAAGTATACTAACTCAAAGGTTCCAATCACAAACTGACATCTAATCCCAAAGGCACACAATGACATGTAGGAAACCTACTATGCAAGCGGGAAAGTGCCATCGCATATATCATGTAGAAGTTACCCTGGAAGTTAGCTTAGGACTCCATGGGTCCCTACTGATCCTTATGTGGCCACTAGTATCCTCTCATACTGATAAAGCATACTATGGAATTCAAGGTCACAACCAAGCGTTCTCTCTACTCCCATCCTAGTCTGTACTAGCACTCGAGGCAAGGGTGAGAACAAAACAATTATCTTTTCAGGTTCATTAAGTCAGTATTAGGTGATGTTAGAAAGGTTAATCTTTCCTTGGATATATTTTAATTAGGATATTCCAAGGGTCCCTACATGTAATTTGTCCACTTGTACACATGTGGAGGACATGTCATTATTTGTCCATTATTCCACATGTAAGGACAACTCGTGTTTATTTCTTTATTTAGTTTATCCTCCTTAAGAGGATTGTGACACTTTGCACACACCTATTATGAATGTGGCATTCATAGAAATGGGAGTTACAAATGCAACTCCTCTCTCATCTCTATATAAGAGATGCTCCTCCTTCTTTTTTCATAACTACACACCACTCTAAGCACTTGATGTTATTGTATTGAGCTACCTTTGCTCCAACACTCTCTCTCTCTCTTCTTTAGGCATTTGCCTTCATTCATAATAACTCACAAGGGGTTTTCTTTGCTTTCCCCTTATAAATCCTTGTCTCCATTGTTGAACCATCTTGGTGTATGCTCTTGGAGTTGCTTATCTCATGGTAACATTGTTTCACACTTAACTTACTTGGATTGTTTCTCGTTCCTTGCTCAACATTATTCATTTCTTACATGGTATCAGAGCTTGGTTATCTAATCCTTGTTTTAAGTTTTTTGGTGAAGGTTGCCATTCATTGGAGCACACCTTACTTGGAGATGTTATTGAGAGAAGAAGATTGTGTTGTGATCTTAGCTCGTTTTAACTAATCTTGTGCATGCAGTTTTTTTTACTAACCCTCTTTGGAAGGCTTGCCACCAAAGGGTTTTCTTGCAAAGCTTCATTTTTTTTACTAACCTTCTTTGGACGGCTTGCCGCCAAAGGGTTTTCTTGTAAAGCTTCATATTCTTCTCTAACCCTCTTTGGACGGCTTGCCGCCAAAGGGTTTTCTTAGTAGTTTTTTTTTGTTTGTTTTGGACGGCATGCCGCCAAAACAAAACATATTACAATAGTGAAGCTTTTTATCTCTTTTTTCCTCTTACTTTATTTATCAAAAAATTTTTTTAGGAAAAAATAATATATTTTACTATTTTAAAAAAAAATATATATTTTACTTCTTTTTGTTTTTTTAAAAAAAAAAACAACAAAAAATATAGTATAAAGTTTATATATATATAAAAACAAATAAAAAAAAAACTTCTTTTATTTTTTTTAAGGCGGCCGCGCCACCCGCGCGCCACCTCGTGCCTCAGCCACCCGCCGAAGGCACTGTTACATATTTCGGCCCGAGCTCGCTGCAGCATTTTCGGCCGCGCAAATCGCGCCACCGCACAAACAAATCGCGCCACCGCACCAACAATCCCGCCGCCGCGCCAACATTTGCGCTGCCGCGCCAACATCCTCGCCGACGGTTACATTCCGCCGCCGCCACCTCTGCACCTTTACCGCGCACTCTGCGTTTTTAAAACCCCCCACCACTGCCCGCGGCTCGCCGCTCCACACACGCGGCGACCACCGACGTTGGCTGCTCCCGCCACGCGGCAACCACTGCCCGCGGCTCGCCGCTCCAAACACGCGGCGACCACCGACCGCTGCTTTCTCTTGCCACGCAGCAGCCACCGCTCGCTTCCCTCAATTTTTGATTTAAATCCGTTTCCCCCTCCTCCTTTTTTCATTTTAATTAAACTTTAATTATTTTTAAATTCCACTATCACTATTAATTATAATTAAAATAATTAAAAAAAAATCAAATATTCTTAAAAAAATAATAATAATAGTAACATAAAATATAAAATAAAAAAAACAAACACTTTTGTTCAATTCATAAAAATTTTAATTTTAATTTTTTTTTTCCAAATCATTTGCTTCTCAAATTAAGGGCATTTTTTTTTTCAACAAAAGAAGGAAAGAATTTTTTTTTAATCATGTCAACATTAATTCCAGAAATCAAACTTAATTATTCAAATTATCATTCTTGGAAAATCCATATCTCATTTATTTTTCGTTTTAAACATCTCTTTGAAATAGCCACTGACCCTTCTCTTGAGCCTGGTTCAGCAGCTACTCAAGATGAGAAAGATACCTGGAAAGCTAAAAACGAAGAAGCTTTAGGGTTAATTGGTATTTCTATTATTCCAGATTTATATGTCTTAATTGCTCACTATTCTAAAGCTCATGATGCGTGGTCCATCTTGAAGACCAAGTATGACAGTAGCGATGAATATCGCAAAATACAATTGCAAGATCAACTCGAAGATCTCAGGTATGCAGATTTTAAAGGTATGGATGAATTCCTCTTAAAATTTGATTCTCTTAAAAGTCAAATTATGGCTTTAGGTATTCAATTAGAGGATATTCGTTTAATCCATCTTATTCTTAAAAAATGTCTTCCAAGACAGTTTCAACAGTTTATAACCAATATTCATGCACAACTTGCTATTCCTACTTTATCTTCTCAGTTAACTTATGTTATTTTCCAAACTTTATTGAGACAAGAAGAAGCTAAGCTAATCCAGTTTGGTACTCTCAAATCAACTGAACATGCATTTGTCTCTAGAAATTCAACTAATAATTCTCGTTCCAATAATCATAATTACAAGCCATCTAATTCAAATAACACTAACAATAAATTTCATCCCAAATATAATAATACCCATCACCCTAATAATACTCGTAATCCTAATCAGAGGAACCATTCCAATCCCAAACCTCATTGTTCTTATTGTGGCAAAGATGGTCACCTTGTTAATAATTGTTTTAAAAAACAAAATGATAGAAAACTTATGAATCATAGTACCAATCATCAAACCTCAAACCATAAAAAAGGTAATTCAACTTATTCTAATTCTCGTCAAGCTTTTACTTGTAGCTTTAATCTTTGTAAACCTCTAGAGTGGATTGTTGATAGTGGTGCATCCCAACATGTCACCTCTCATAAAGAAATTTTTGATTCCTTACAACCTGATATTGCTAACATTCCTATTCAGTTAGCTAATAATCAGACTTGTAAAGTTGAAGGACTAGGTGATGTTACTATTCCTAATGGTAAATTGCATAATGTTCTATATGTCCCTGACTTGAAAACTAATCTAATTTCTGTTTCACAGTTATGTCAGAACTATAAAGTTGAATTCTACAAAGATACATGTTATATTATAGATCCTCAAACTCTTAAAGTAATTGCTCATGCTAAAATGGATAATGACAATTTGTTTAAATTCCATGAATTTGCTAGTTCACGATATTCTTTACATACTTCTATTGATTTCAATATATGGCATGAAAGACTTGGTCATTTAAATTCTGATTATATTACTTTCATGCAAAAGCATAATATGGTTGATGGCTTGCCTAACATTATTCCTTCCAAGATTACCTGTACAGGTTGTATGAGTGGTAAGATGCATAGGGAGCCCTTTCCAAGTGGAAAATCATGGCGAGCAACTCATAAGTTGCATCTTGTCCATAGTGATCTTTTGGGTCCCATGGAGAATACCTCCATCCAAGGTTCTCGGTATGCACTTACCTTTGTTGATGATTTTTCTAGACGAACTTGGATCTATTTTTTGCATAGCAAGGATCAAGTTCTTGATATATTTATTGAATTTCAGTTATATGTGGAAAGGCAATCTGGGTATAAACTTAAAATTCTTAGAACTGATAATGGGAAAGAATATGTGAATAATGCTTTTCATTCTTATTTGAAATCATGTGGAATTAAGCACGAGCTTACTATTCCTTATACACCACAACAAAATGGTGTAGCGGAAAGAAAGCATCGGACCATTGTTGAAATGGCTCGAAGTATGTTGCATGCTAAGAATTTGCATTATAAATTTTGGGCTGAAGCCATGTTTTGTGCAACTTATATTCTTAATCGGACTCCTACCAAAGCTCTCAAAGCTATCACTCCAGAAGAGGCTTGGTCTGGTAGGAAACCAAATTTACATCATTTACGGATATTTGGTTCCACGGCTTATGTCCATACGCCTAAACAGAAAAGGCATAAATTAGATGCTAAGTCATCTCCTTATATGTTTGTTGGCTATGATGAACACACTAAGGGTTATCGTGTTTATGATTCACTACTAACAAAGTTCAAGTTGCTAGAGATGTTTGTATTGCAGAAACTGGAGTTCATGACTGCTCTACTACAACGGATGAAGAATTCAGTGGCACTAAAATTGTGCTTGTGGAGGACCAACCTCCCTCTCTTAACCCTACTCTTTCTTTTAATCAAGTACCATAGGTTATTTCTACTCCTCCATCTCATGATACTCAAATAGATACTAATGATACCATTCTTACTCATGATTCTTCCTCTAGTGATAATTCCATTACAACAAAACGTAAACCTAAATGGGCTCAAAATCTCATCAATGAAGCTGATGATTATATTTCTAAATCTGGTGGAATTAAACATAGAAGGATTAATTATTGTAATTATGCTTTGATGACTACTATTATGAATTCTAACGATCCTAAATCTTTTGATCAAGCTAACTCTCAACCTCATTGGCAGAAAGCCATGCAAGAGGAATATGATTCGTTACTTGCTAATCACACTTGGGATTTAGTCACATTACCTCCTGGCAAAAACCTAGTTTCATGTAAATGGTTATATAAAACAAAATTGAATACTAATAATGAAATTAGTAAATTTAAAGCTAGACTAGTTGCTAGAGGCTTTTCCCAAATTGAAGGCTTAGACTATAATGAAACCTTTGCACCTGTTGCTAAAATGCCTACTATCAAATTAGTTCTTGCTTTAGCATCTAAACTAAATTGGCCCATTCATCAAATGGATGTTAAAAGTGCTTTTTTAAATGGTGAGTTACATGAAGAAATCTATATGGCTCAACCTCCTGGATTTGTTAAGAAAGGTAGTGAAAATCTAGTTTGCAAATTGAACAAATCTATTTATGGCCTTAAACAATCACCTAGAGAATGGTATTCTCAAATTAATTCTTTCTTCATTTCTCAAGGTTTTACTAGAAGCAAAAATGATCCTAATTTGTTTATTAAACATACTATCGATGATATTATCATTGTTATTGTTTATGTAGATGATTTAATTCTCACTTCTAGTTTAGACATTTTGATTTCTGATATTAAATTCCAACTTAAACAAAAATTTCAAATGACCAACTTAGGTATCTTACATTACTTCTTAGGTATGCAAATTTTTCAAACTCCTAATGGTATATTTGTTTCTCAAAGCAAGTATGCTTATGATCTTTTAGGAAAATTTAAGATGAATGACTCTAACCATGTTTCAATTCCATGTGAATTAGGAACTAAATTAATAAATGATATGAATACTCCTTTTGTTGATGAAACTTTGTATAGACAATTAGTAGGAAGTTTAAATTATTTAACTCTTACTAGACCTGATATTGCTTATAGTGTTGGTTTAGTATCTCATTTTATGTCTAAACCTCAACAAACTCATTTTAAAGTTGCTAAACGCATCTTAAGATATATTAAAGGAACTATTAATATAGGCTTATTTTATGATCCAAACTCTGAATTCATTTTACATGGCTATACTGATTCCGATCTAGGTGGAGATCCCAATGATGGGAAATCCACTTGTGGTTATGTTTTCTTTGTTGGTTCAGGTCCAATTTCTTGGAAAAGCAAAAAGGAACACTCTATTTCCCTATGCTCAACGGAAGCTGAATACAAAGGTTGTACCAATGCAGCTAAAGAAGCTTTGTGGATTCGAAGACTTCTTGATGATTTTGGTCTACCTCAACAATCACCTACACCTATACATTGTGACAATCAAAGTGCTATTGCCTTGGCAAAGAATCCAGTATATCATGCTCGCACTAAACATATTTCACTTCAACATCACTTCATTCGAGAACAAGTTGAAGACAATCAAATTATTCTTCTTTATTGTAAAGGAGAAAATCAAGTGGCTGATATCTTAACCAAACCACTTTCTAAAGAGAAATTTCAGTTCCATTGTAAAAATTTGGGTTTGCAACCCGTTGAAGTACACTCCCCAAGTAAAGCTTAAGGGGGGGTGTTAGAAAGGTTAATCTTTCCTTGGATATATTTTAATTAGGATATTCCAAGGGTCCCTACATGTAATTTTTCCACTTGTACACATGTGGAGGACATGTCATTATTTGTCCATTATTCCACATGTAAGGACAACTCTTGTTTATTTCTTTATTTAGTTTATCCTCCTTAAGAGGATTGTGACACTTTGCACACACCTATTATGAATGTGGCATTCATAGAAATGGGAGTTACAAATGCAACTCCTCTCTCATCTCTATATAAGAGATGCTCCTCCTTCTTTCTTCATAACTACACACCACTCTAAGCACTTGATGTTATTGTATTGAGCTACCTTTGCTCCAACACACTCTCTCTCTCTTCTTTAGGCATTTGCCTTCATTCATAATAACTCACAAGGGGTTTTCTTTGCTTTCCCCTTATAAATCCTTGTCTCCATTGTTGAACCATCTTGGTGTATGCTCTTGGAGTTGCTTATCTCATGGTAACATTGTTTCACACTTAACTTACTTGGATTGTTTCTCGTTCCTTGCTCAACATTATTCATTTCTTACAGGTGAGAATGTTTTCACTTATTAAAAAAACTTACAATGAGTTACCCTAGTAGCCTCTTAGGGCCTCGGCCCCCATTGCAAGCCACTTCCCAACACTACAAGCAAATAACCTACCCTAAGCTCATGGATTCATAAATCTCATAATCACCCCAGTCCTATACAAGCGACTGGAAAGAAATACCAAAAGATAAACCACAATAATAACATCAAATATCCATAATAAAAGCATCAAATCTCCATGAGCAACTAAAAAGCATCCATAGATAATCATGACCACAATAGTTCTTTATCGGTAACTGAAGCTATCACTGACAATCAAAAGTATCCATTGGTTCTCATTAACCAAAATATAACTCAAAATCATACTAATCGAAGACTCCAAAATGGTCGAGTCAAAACATGTCACAACATGACATCATAAATTAACATTTCAGTCCCATCATGGTGACTGAAAAGTAGTCCAAGGATAACTGATCGATGACTCAAAAATGGTTAAGTCAAATGTCTCATACATAAGAATCTCAGCTTCACACAAGAAGACTGGAAAGCAATAACAATCAGTAAGTACAAACATTTCATAGAGCATTCTATCACATAACCTTGGTTGGGTTTATAAAGATCGAAATTAAGACATCATCATGACATCACAATCATAACCCGCGAGCCTCTGGTAGATGTCCTATATTGGTCAACACTAGTCAACCCCAAAAACTCAAAATAGAAGCATAGAGAATACACAATGCATGCAAATGTTTTGGTTTACTAAAATTATATAATTGAATTGAGTATGAAGGTTTCAGTTTATGTTTCCAATTTTAGATATTGAATGGAGGAATGTTTGTACATTTTCCTAACTCATGTATATGTTTGGTAAATAAAGGCTTCCCTTTATAACTCTAAAAATCGATCTTCCAATTATTATAATGATATTTTGTTTATATAACTGTTATTTGGAAAACGTCCCCCATCAAATTTAAATAGTAAATTTTGACATGAAATTTACCAAATAAATTTCATAAACATCTTTTCTCAAATCAATTAATTAAATCTATATAGTTAAACTATAATATTACAAAATAATTTACTATTATAAAAGATGGTCCTTTAATACAAATCATTTATCAATTATGATAATTTTAATTTACTAATAACATATATACATACTTACATATATACATATATATATATATTTATATATAAATATACATACATACATACATATATAAATAAATATATATATATAATTATTAATATACAATGATAATTATTTAAAAATGTTTTAAGAAATTCGAAATGGAGAAATTCGATTTCATCACCATCGATTCACATACAACATAACACACATATATATATACACCGCCAGTCGGCACGCAGTAACCTGCGATCCCAAGGCCTATGGCGACAGCGGGTACTGCATACCCTCTATCGTCACAGTACCTGCAACAGTAGGTACCTGTGGTGTCAGCAAGTATGGGGGTGCGGGTTCCGTCCCCCCCCCAAACTTATGCAATAAATTTTTTTATAACGTTTTAAAAAAAATGTTTGTCACCATTGCGATTCAAATTTTTTTTTTCAAATGTATATTTTCGCAGCGATTTTAACATACAGATTATTATATATATATACGTATGTATATATATATATATATATGTATATTTATGTCTAAATATATATATGTATATATATATATGTATATATATGTATATATATATGTATGTATATATATGTATATATGTATGTATATATATATATATATATGTATATATATGTATATATATATGTATATATATGTATATATATATATGTATATATATGTATATATATGTATATATATGTATGTATGTAGATTTGAATAAACATGTCTTTATCTACACAATTTTAAAGGCTTTCAATTTTAAGAAATTTCATAAATTATTTGTTCTCCAAATTTACTCAATAAATTCTCTAATGGATTTGGCTATAAATTTAAACCCTAGCCTCGTAATCTCTTCAGATCTACGTATATAAAGTTTTTTCAAATAGATTTTAACTACCCATATTAAGAATGCATACAACTAAAATAGGAAAAACCTTTAGAAAGCATATGAAAGACACAAAGAAGACAGGAAGTGCAAGATGCAGAAATAACATAAGAAAAATCACAAGTGTCTACCCAGATTCTAATGCTAATTCACTTCTCCTCAGAAATTGCAGAGCAAGCTCCTCCCTTCTCCAACGTTCCCGAGTCCTCCAACATGCTCCAAACACTCTCCCTAAGCCTCAAGGAGTGCCCGAATATAAAGGACTCTCAAGAAGCACCTAGAATGTCTCTAGAAACAACTAGAAGATGTAGGCAACTAAGCACGAGCTTTTTTCCAACCTTCTAGATGAGTCATAAGGTTGTGGACACCATGTGCTTAATTTGTGCGCTAACCCCCGTGTTGTTGACATATGAGAAATAAAAGTGTGCATTAACTCCTAGGCAAGCTTATAACTTTTATTTTAAATTATTTATAACTTCCATTTTAATTTTTTATTATTACTTTATTATTATTTTATTATTATTATTAATTATTAAATAATTACTTTTATTTAATTCTTTTCTCAATTAATTCTCATTTAATTAATTATAATCAAAATATCAAAGATCATGATATTATATTAATTTTCCTTCAAATAATTAATTTATTAATTAAATCTATTTATTTAAGACTTAATTAATAGAAAATTCACCATAGACCTCCAAGATAAAATATGAAAATCCATCATAGAACAATCCATACAAAATCAGTCTAAAGGGTTAAAAATCACGAATCATGTCATCCGACACATTTGGAAGGTAAAATATCTAGATACTTGTCCTATCTCTCTAGGAAAATAGTTTTAAAGGTTTGGGATTTGGACTTGAGAATTTATCTCTCTTCTCTTATCATTGACATAATGTAATAGGGTACGCTCATCCTGGTAATTTAGGGAAGTCAATACTCGGTACCTACAATTTACATAAAAACTATGCATGTACATACAATATAAATAAAATGCTAAGCTAAACAGACAATGGCAGGAAGTGGTGCATCGTGTAGATCCCGACTAGCAGGTGACTACGACTCCCTTCCTTAACCACATCAGAAACGCCATACAAAAAGAACAAACACACACACACCATACACATGTAAGTATGGGGTAATTATCCATAATAAAACACATGTGATAATAAATCATCTAACTAATCATCATCAATAACTGAAAGCAATGTAATGATCATCATGCATACATGAAATGTAACATCTAAATGATCTCATCATATATCCACTAAATCCATAACATAATGTCTAATAGACTCAAAACAAAACCACTAATCCATCAACATAAAACTAGTATAACATAGTCTGATAATAATAACAACAATGTGTCCAGAAAGATGTGAATGAGGGCAGGCATTACATCCACCCCCCCTTGGGTTAGGCTTACTCCTGGAAGCTTACAAACAAGTAGGGATATAACTCCTGTAATCTAGCTGCATCCTCCCATGTAGCTGAAGAATCATCATTAGGATCCCATTGGACCCTTACCTGCTCGATGGTTCGACCCCTGAGGGTCAACTCCCGTTGGTCCAAAATACAAATCGGCTCCAAGGCTAGCTGCTCGTCCTCTACCTGCAATGCATTCCAATTAAGAACATGTACAACATTAGGAATATACTGTCTAAGCACTGAAACATAGAAAACATCATGAATGTGAGCTAGGCTGGGCGGTAGAGCAAGGCGGTAAGCAACTGGGCCAATCCTCTCTAGAATCTTGAATGGTCCCACAAAGAGAGGTGCTAGCTTTAAACCCTTTCCATATTAGATTGGACTCTTTCACGAATGCACTCTCAAGAAAACCTTATCTCCCGCAACAAACTGCTTATCTGTTCTATGTGCATCAACATACTTTTTCTGCCTCTCCTATGCTGTAGTCAAGTGCTCACGGATATGCACTACCTATTACTCCATATCATGAAGCATCTCAAGAACCAATAGGATACAATCCTCAAGACTGTCCCAACTCAAAGGTGTACGACAAGGACGTCCATATAATGCCTGAAATGGTGCCATGCCAATAGAACTATGATACCCGTTGTTGTAAGCAAACTCCACTAGGTAGAGATAATCCTCCTAATGTGTCTGCCTATCCATCACATACATCCTTAACATATCTTCCAAAACTTAATTCACCCTCTATGTCTGACCATCTGTCTCTAGATGATATGCCAAATTGAAATTTAATTGCACTCCAAGCTCATGCTGCAGTCATGTCCAGAATGCGGATGTGAATATAGGATCCCTATCAGAAATGATCTTTCGAGAAATACCATGTAATCTCACAATGTCATGCATGAAGACATTAGCTACAGAAGCTGCTGTGTAGGAAGACCTGATTGGTAAAAAATGTGCCACCTTAGTCAACCGATCAATGGTGACCATGATAGCATCATGACGACAAATAGTCATCTGTAATCCTACTATGAAATCCATGGAGATGATATCCCACTTCTATGAAGGAATGAGATTTGGCTGCAAAAGTCTAGTTGAGTGCTGGTGTTCTGCCTTAACTCTCTGACACTCAAGACACCTAGCCACATAATCAACAATGTCTCACTTCATCCTGGACCAATAGAACAAACACCTCAAATTAGCATGCATCTTCTTGACACTTGGATGTGCTGAGTAAGGTGTACGACGGGCCTTTGCTAAAATCAAGGTGCGAAGCTCATCCAGTAATGGCACATAAATCCTTCCCAAATGTCTCAAAAGATCATTCAAATCTTGAACGTAGCCTGCAAACTTACCCTCCAAAGGTCTTCCTGAATCTATTTCTTTGCACACCTCCTGATACCAAGAATATGTATGAAGTGCCTGAAGAATTTTACTCCTCAAATCCACACTACGAGTCATAGATGATATCACATGTCTCCTGCGACTCAAAGCATCTATCACCACATTTTCCTTTCCCTGAATGTACTTTACCTCAAAATCATACTCACATAGAAATTCCATCCATTGTCTCTGGCCAGCATTCAAATTAGGCTGAGTGAAAATGTACTGAAGACTATGATGATCACTATGTAGCTCAAATCTGTGCCCTAACAAGAAATGTCTCCACCTTGTCAAAGAATGAACTATTGTTGCTAACTCAAGATCATGCGTAGGATAATTTAGCTCATGATCCTTCAGCTTGTGTGATTCATATGCAATCACCTGTCCATTCTGCATCAAAACCGCTCCAATCCCTTCAAGAGAAGCATCTGTACACACCATGAAATCTCCCTCTGGATTAGGTACTACTAAGATCGGTGCACTAGTCAAAAGCTCCTTGAGCTTCTAAAATACTTCCTTACATTTCTCTGTCCATATAAACTTCTTTCCTTTCCTCTGAAGGGAAGTGATAGGATGTGCTATCCTAGAGAAGTTCTAGACAAACCTACGATAATAACCATCTAGGCCCATGAAACTACGAATCTCTGACACATTAGTCAGTGTAGGCCAATCTACTACCACCTGAATCTTTGTAGGATCCACTAAAATACCATCTCTTGAAATGACATGCCCTAAATACTGAATCTCAGATTTGAAGAATTCGCACTTAGCTGCATTGGCATAAAGCTGATTGTCTCTTAAACATTGTAAAACCAATCATAGGTGTTCCTCATGCTCCTTCTAAGTCTTAGAATATATCAATATATCATCAAGAAACACAAGTAAAAACCTGTCAAGATAAGATCGAAACACACTATTCATCAAACTCATGAAAATTGATGGAGCATTAGTCAACCCAAAAGGTACCAATGTGAACTCATAATGTCCATAGCAAGTTCAAAAAGTGGTCTTGTGAATGTCAGCCTCCTTAATGTGAAGCTGGTGGTATCCTGACTTAAGGTCAATCTTGGAGAATACTGTAGCTCCCTTGATTTGATCAAATAAGTCATCAATCCTAGGTAGAGGATACCTGTTCTTAATAGTCACCTTATTCAACTGTCTGTAATCAATACAAAGGTGCAAAGAACCATCTTTCTTTTTCACAAAGAGCATTGGAGCTCCCCATGGTGATACACTAGGTCAAATTCTCCCTTTGGCTAGAAGTTCCTCTAGCTAAAGATGTAACTCACTCAATTCCTGTGTAGTCATACGATAAGGAGCTTTAGAGATAGGCTCCACTCTAGGAATCAGATCAATGCTAAAATTGATGTCCCTCTTTGGAGGCATGCCTGAAATCTCAATTGGAAAAACATCTGCGTATTCCTGTAGAATCGGGTGATCTAAAGTCTTCCTCATGGGATCTTCCTCATCAAGACCATTTATCGTAACAACAAATATCTGACATCCCTTACAGAAACTCCACTTCATTTGCATAGCAGAAATCATCTGTAGAGATATAGGCCTTGGTATCCCAACTATCTTCACATCATTCCCTTGATCATCTTGGCACATAATCATCTTCTTCCTACAATCTATACTAGCTCTATGAGATCCAAACCAATCCATCCCCAAAACCACATTGTAGGAACCACGAGGTATAACCCGAAGGTCAAATGCAGTATAAAATCCTCCTAAGCTAAGCCTACACTTATAAACTACAGAATCTATGGAGACCTTAATACCTGAGGCTAGTTCCACTTGCCAACCATGATCTTGCTTCACCACATCTAGCTTACAATTAGAAACTATAGATGGTGATATAAATGAATCTGTAGCTCCTGAATCAAACAACACTGAAAGAGATATACCTTGAATAGTACTTGTGGTCTCAACCATTGTTCCCTGATGATCTACCTGACGGTGATCTACTGCTGCAAACACTCTATGAGCTCTACCTGCATCACCAACTGTAGGCTCTGATGTTGTTGGCCTAGGTCCTAAAAAATGAGGTGCTCATTGTGGACATTGAGCTGCATAATGTCCAATCTTCCCACAAGAAAAACATTCTATATTTTTTCCAGGTCCTTTACCCATGGGTGGTGCATTTGATTGCTGAACAAAAGACTGACTACTATGAGCTGGCTGATTGGGTTGATTCCATTTATTGCGTTGAGTGTTACAGTTGTTCTTAGAATTAGAACCTCTGCCACCACCTTGAGCCTAAGAATTTGATCCCTTCTGTTGCTGCGTCTGCTGAGACTACTGTTGATACTGTTTCCCCTTAGAAAAAGAAGGCTTCCTGTTACTACCTGAATTGTAGTTGCCTTTAGATCCTGATACTGCTGGTGCTCCTACAAAACCTCTTTGGCCAAGATTGACACTTTTTTCAACAAGGATGGCTCGACGTACTACATCCTTAAGGGTTTTTGGCTCAAATACCTTGACACCCCCAATTATATGGTTGTTCAAACCTATGATAAAGTGCTGTGTCAACTGAGCTGAATTTTCACTGAATCCTGAAAAAGACATGAGTTCATAAAATTTGTGCTCATACTCGGTCACTATCATAGTATACTGCCTAAGATTATGAAACTCATTTGCCCTTTGCTGCTTCCATTCCTCTGGTAGGAATCGTTCGTCGAAACTCTCTAAGAATAGTTCCCAAGTGACACTGCTCATATCAATACCCAACTTCTTCTCCTCAATTGTCCACCAAGTGGCCCCAAAATTCTCCAAATTGGTAATCACAAATCTTGCCTTAACATTGTTGTTGAAATCCTGCATGGAAAAGATCCTATCGAGGGCAATAAGCCACTGTTCGACCACGTAACCAGAACCTTGCCCGTTGAAAGGCTTGACCTTGGATCTCAAAAGATCCTTCATCTAATTAGACACAATGGACCTCTGTCGATCCTTCCGAGGACTCCTAGACCTAGGTCTATGCTCTTGTTTAGTCTGATGTGCTTTGGGCTGATCTTGAACAGGAGGTAGACGGTCAAGAATGGCCTACATCATCTATCTCAAATTAACCTCTTCAGACTCAACTTGGTCCTCTCTATGAATCTCTTCCTGCTGCTCACTAACATGCTCTCCTCTACTCTCTTCATGAGCAGATTCCCATGAACAGACTCATGGACACTGATAGCTTTGCCACGACCATGACCTCTTCCATGGCCTCTACCATAGCCTCTAATAGAAGACCTAGTCCTAGATACCATCCTACAACAGTACAAAGTACTATTACAACCAAAAGAACACATGTTGCAATAGACTAAGTTCAATTTGAGTTTTGCTTATGTTTAGGTTTAAGTAAGATTTCAGTTTGAAAACCAAGTGTTGAAGTATGAAAAATATACAAGTAGCAATACAAGTTTTGTTTTAGTTCACCTAGTTTTCAAGTTTGAAAAGATCCACATAATAGTTCAAAGTCCTAGTTTGTTCCAAAATACCCAGAGCTCCCAATGTAGAAACTCGGGATTTGATACCAAATATTTCCAATTTAGTAAAATGAGAAGAAGAATGAAATAAAAACTTACATCTATAATATTATTCACCAATTTAAGATAATTTTTTTGCTAATGAACACCTTATTCAACAATAACAAATCTGACATTGATCCTCAAGTATGAAAATCGAAACCTCTCCTCACTAATATTTATATGTTTCAAAGAAATGTAAATTTAAATAAAGAGTATAATGTAATAATTTTTTTTTCAAAGTAGCTTGAATCTAGATGGGAAAACTACCATTTACTTGAATATTTTAATTTACTTTAGGACTCAAACATGGTTATATATTTGTATAATTATTTTGAACTTGATTTACAAGTACTTTGGCTAAATGATTTTTTTTTGTGGTGCTATTGTACAAGGTGAAATGTGATGCAATTGGAATAGATCTCAACTACTTCACATTTAGGGGGTGGTTGATTAACCTTGTGCCTTAAAGGGAGCTTAAGGAGATTGATAATTTCAATTCCAACTCTAAACTAATTAGATCTAAGAAGATTAGTTCCAACCAAGTGACGAAGGAGCACTAATGTAAACAAAGATCTAATAGTTATAGGGTTAGAGAAAGAATACAAAAAGTTCTTAAAATCCTAATGTAGTGAGAGCCATATGAAATTAAGTAGATGTGAAATGTAAGAGTTAAGTGTAAGGAAATTAAAATGTGTATTGAAATGAGAAGGAAATGAAAATTCAGCTTGCAAAATACAAACATGTAAATGGGATATCAAATGATGTTTAAAATTGTTGATTCTTGTTATCTAGGCTGAAAACTACAAGTTCTATGAAAACAACACATTGTTTGGTGATCTAAAAAGGTAAAATTTCTCAAGTAGGGCCAACTTTCTCATCAAGTCGGGGTGTAGTGTGACCTTGATCAATTGTGTTTGACCCTAATTCTAATTTTATAGTTCCACAAAATAATGAAAAGGGTATATGAATATGCAATTTGTTTGCCAATCCAAGATCTAAAACTTGTAATAAAAAGGGTTTTTGTTTGTTGATAGGAGTTTACCTCAATGAAACCCCATTTTAAGAATTAACATTGAATTGAAATAATTGAATTGCAAAAATGTAAATAAAACACAAAAATTCACCTTACAATTGTAGGATCTCTGAAATTGAATGCAATGAGCTCTCTTTACCAATTGGCTTGGATCAAGAATGTTGATGAATAGATGTAGAAGATGCAACACATGGCCTTGAATGGATTAAAGGATATCTTGAAGATAAACTTGTTCAATTGTTTGAATGCTTGAATCCTCAATCTTCAATAGAGGAATTTTCTTGAAGGATGCTTGAAATTTGAGGGCTAGAATGCTAGTGTGTCTTAATTCTTGTGTGTAGTACTTGAACATATGAATGATGGATGTAAAATTGAGAAATTGAAGGGGGTTATAAAGGGTAACTTATACTTGGGATCCAAGATAGGGCCCAAATAGGAGTGTACTGCATCCCTAACAGCCTTATCAGGGGTGCACTACATCCTTGACTGGGTAGAGGCACGCTATGTCCCTAGTAACTAGGGCCCAAAACCCTAGGAACTCCTTCAAGGTCACAAAACTTGTCTTGAATCCTGCCAATTAGGTACAACTTATGAGATATGACCATTATAGTGCAAAAATTAGATTATGAGTGGGATGAGGGAAAGGGAGGACCTAGGTGGTTAGACTCCACCTCAAGCTTTATACCATGAAAATAGGAGCTTTGAAGAGGATAAATTAGGTCTTACCCCAATTCTACCTAGGAGAAATGAGAAGAAACATGAGAAGAAAGGAAGAGAGATGCAACGTGATGATGATCTCACATATGCAATGAGATGATGATCTCACATTCAATAGGTTCTAAGCCATCATTAAATTGAAGTGTGTCCAATTTAAGATGGTATAACTACAATATAAGGTCAAGGCAATAAATGAAAAAAAATGGCACAAAAAGAGATGACTACCTCTCCATGAGAAGTTTATTTGCAATAGCATAATTTTTACATTATTTATAATGGCTTGCTTATCATTAGGTTCACCCACCTCAACTATGACTTCCTCTAACATCTTACAAGGGATTTCTATGTTTTCACCTTCTATAAAGTGCACATATATTTAACTAATAATCATTTCACCTGAGAATATATAAATACGAAACTTAAATTCTTATTTCTCCCACATGTCCAACTATAAAAAATGAGTATAATCATTATTCCACCATATATCAGATTTCTTTTTAGCAATAGATCTAACTTTGGCATATTCTCGTTCAAAATTGGGTCTTTAATTCTTCATCATTAAGGAAGAATAGAAAGAACTAAGTTTCATTTGGTTGGTAATAAAGAAATCCAAAAAGAACAATTCTAAATTAAAAGCAACCCACTTCTAAAATTCAAGACATCAATAAATTAAAGGTCTCTCCCTCTCTCTCTCTATATGAATTAAGTATCTAACAAAACAAAGTAAAATATATTCAACATCACCCCTTAGTCGCTTAAAGTTTGTTTCTAATCCAATACATTTTCTCATGTATTATTAAGTCAAAACGCTTTCTACACCAACAAAATACTTCAATGTAAACTTTTGCCACTTTTTTTAAAAATTGAAATTTGTTTCAAAGTGATTATATATTAAAATTTTAAAACTATTGTTGCTTCCTTTGATGTTGGGAAAAATTATTATATTTGAGCTTAATACCATAAATAGATTACATCTCTTAAGGGTTCCATGGCGTTGAATCACATATATAAGTTTTATTAATACTAAATATGATACATAACAATTCCAGATCATAGAATAACCACAAGTATGGATCTAAATAAATAATATACAATTACATAAGATACAACATGACATAACTAGAGTGCATAATCATCCATTGTACAAGTCACAGGGTATGAAAAGATTAAAGAATATACATCATGAATAAATACATCTCATAAGATCTCTAGATAATCAAGTATACAATAGAAACACAAGATCAAAATGAAAGGAACAGCTGTACAAGAAAATCTAGCAACAACATTTAGCAGTCAAATCTCAATGGTATAAGAAACACTACCACTTGACCTTGTGGAATCTAAATGACCCACTCCCACAATGCTGAGGAGATAATCTCAAGTCCCATATGGATATCAATCCACAAGTCATAACCAACATCTAGGTCAAGGAAACACCTGATAGCAATCTATCTCAAAGGGTACCAAGACACAAAAATATCTAAACCCAGAGGCAACAAAGACATGTAGGAAATCTACTATGCAAATGGGCAAGTGTCATCACATGAGCCAACTCTAAGGTTACCCTGGCAGCCTCTCTAGACTCTAGCTCCCTAGTGTCTCTATGTGACACTAGTATCCTTTTGTATAGACAAGGCATACTAATGAAGCAAGGTCACAACCAAGCAACCTCTCTACTCCCATCCTAGCCTGTACTAGCACTCAAGGCATGGGTGAGGAAAAATAATGACTCTTATTAATTTATTTTAAAACTCATTTAATGAAATGTTATCACTTATTAAAAAAAATTACAATGGGTTACCTAGGCAACCACTCTGGGCTCCAACCTCCATTGCAAGCCACTTCCCAACTTACACATAGATTACCTACCCTAGGTTCATAAAAGTACAAATCAAAGAAACACATTTTTCACCTTAGCCCTTTACAAGTAATTGGAAAGCACCTATAGATAAAACACAACAATTAGCTTAGTTCTTTACAAGCAACTGGAAAGAACCTAAAGAAAAATCATCACATTCACCTTAGTCCTATGCAAGAAATTGGAAAGCGCCAAAAGACAAATAACAATAATCACCTTAGTCCTATACAAGCAACTAGCAAGCACCAGAAGATAGTTGATCAAAAGCTCAAAGGTTACAAAAAGAAAGTCACAATTATCACATCAGTCCTATACAAGCAACTAGAAAGCAACAAAAGATAACTAATCGAAGACACAAAGGTTACACCAGAAAAGTCACACCATTCACCTTAGTTCTACACAAGAAATTGGAAAGAATTAACAAACAACATATCAAATCTCATTATAGAAAACATATGACACATCACCATGGTCAGGTATAAAAGATTGTATACAAAACATCATCATGACATCAAATGACAACACCAAAATAGTAACTCCTAGCCTTTGGTATACTTCCAAAATTGGTCAACACTCTAAGTCAACCCCAAACACAACACACAAGAAAACATACAATTGGCAGTGTAGTTTCATAGTTTTTGTTTGGCTTTGAAAACACATAGTTTTGGTTTAATAGTAAGGTTCAAGTTTACATTTTGTTGTAAGTTTTCGACTTAACAAAGTTTATAGATTTATCCCTTATAACTGAACCACCTTTTTTTCCTTTTAAATTCAATCACACAATTGCCACTAATTTCTCAAAATAATAATGCCTTTATTAAATATTATAAAATAATTTAAATAATAATTGTTAAATTATTAAAATAATAATTATCAATTTATTAATAAAATAATACAATTATTAATAATCATAATTATCAAATAATAATATAATAACATAATCTAAACATATTGATAAAATTTAATATTAATTAAAATAATTAATAATGATAACCAAAAAATTAAAGTAATTAAATTAAGAAAATTATATTAATTAATATTTACTAAAATATATTAAAAATTTAAGAAAAATTTATAAAAACTATATTATAAAAAAACATTTATAAAACCCCACTGACCTATACATACACTGCCATAGCAGTTTGCTATGGTTGTAATGAAGTACTACTGCTGACATAGTAGTACTATGCTGTGGCCACAACAACTCTGCTCCATGTACAACAATGTCATTGACATAGAGGAGAGGAGGGGAGGTGGGGTGTGATGGCCCACCTCCCACTCACAATTTAATATATATATTTTTTGGTATAATAAAATAAAACAAATCCCCCTCTTATCTAATTTCAATATTATATATATTTATAAATTATATGTGATAAAATTATCACAGTGAAAACATTTACTCTGGTAATTTTATTGGCGTGCACACACACACACACACACACACACACACACACACACACACACACACACACACACACACAAGGATTTCCCCGAATAAACTGATAAGAGAAAAATGAATAATCTAATCAAATTTGTATAAACAATCTTGATATCTTTTTCAAACCCTATTCATATCAAAGTATGGTTCTCTAAAATTTTACAATGAGGGTTTCCAATTATCAATTCATTTATAGATAATCTAAAAATGAAGAACAATGGAATTCACAACAAGAGTTTCAACTAAATTTAAAACTCTGAAAATAGATTCATCCAAGCACGGAGAAGACAAAGAATTCAAAGAATGGAAACTACTGTGCAAAATCTACAAGATCCTACCTGGATATGATGCTAAAACCACAAATGCACAAAGCTCACAAACGATCTCCCCTTCTTCTTAGAAATTGCTCCTTCAAATCTCAGTATGGAGAAATGAACTCTAAATTCCTAATAAAGAGTTTCTCCCCAAATTAGGGCTTCAATTGAGAAATCATGCAAAACCCCTTTCCTTTATTATTTTATTATTTTAATTTCATGCACAAACTTTATGCAATTTAATTAAAATAAACTTTATTAAATTTATACTTTCTCTCTTATTAAACCACAAGATGTTTTAATGAAATATTTATTAATTTAACAAATAACATTATGTAGAATTTATTATTAAAATAAAACTCCTCAATAATTATTATTAAATTAAATAAATATAATTACACCAAAATTAGAAATTTAACTATATCTTTAAATCTAATGCTTTTATTTATTTAATTTCTCAATTAATTAAATATAATTAAATATTGAATTTTCTTTATAATTTTTTATTAAATTAAATCATTAAATTATCTTTAATTTGATTTAATTATAACTGAAAATCACAACAGACGCACAAGACTAAATCTAAATGCTCAACTGAAAGACAAAGCACAAAGTCAAACTCCAGGGTCAAAATCATGAATTTACGTCACTTGACAAATTTGGATAGGTAAACAACTTAGATACTTGTCGTACTTTCTAGGACAATTGATTTAGGTTAGGATTTGGACTCAAGAATTATCTCCCCACTTAGACCATTGAGATATTGCGATAGGACACACTCATCCTAGCAATTCAGGGAAGCCGATGCCCAGTACATACAATCTGCATAAAATCCACACATGTACATACACATATAATTCTAAACTAAATAGGCAATGATAGGGAGTAGTGCATCATGTAGATCCTGACTAGTAGGTGACTATGAATCTCTCCCTCAACCACATCAGAAATGTTAATCATAAAGTAAAACATACAATTACACCATACACATGCAAGTATGGGGCAAGTAACCATAGAAATTGCCTATAAATAGTCCATCTAGCTATCATCATGAAATAACTAAAACCATTGTATGAACATACATGTATTATCATAGAAATAATCCTGAACACATGAAATAACTAAGTAATTTATCACATAAATCAACTAAGTATGAAATAAAATTTAATCAAATTTGGTAACCAAGTATCGATATTCATAAGACATAACCATAAAACTGGCCTAAAAGAATTTAGCAATATGACATGAAAAGTCAACTAGGGGTAGGCATTACATAATTAATATTATTTTTATAATAAACATTTCCAATTTTAGATCTAATAGGGCAAAGAATTTGAACCAGTTAAATTTAATAATTAACACTGGCTTTCTTTTCAAACCCCATCTCGAATTCACAATATTCTAAATTGGTCAAATTATGAATCACCGAATTTCTCAAACAAGGGTTTCCAATCTAGTTTTGTTTAGAGATGTTTTCAAAGAACAATAAAATTTAACACAAGGGTTTCAACCCAAATAAATTTTGAAAATAGATCCATACAAATATGGAGAAGACAAAGAGATTTCAAAGAGGAAACTACTACAAAACTCAACAAGATCCTACCTTGATCTAATGTTAACCGATCATATGCTCTGAGCTCGCAAGAAATTCTCATCCTTTTGAAAACTTCTTTCTCAAAAATTTTCTCCTCCAAACTTGTGTGTGAAGAAATGAATTCTGATTTCTTAATGAAGAGCCTTCTCCCTTTAGGGTTTTAGTTTTGCAATCACACTAACCCTTTATTATTTTAATTTATTTTAATTTCATGTGCAAAATTTTTGCATTTTAATCAAAATAAACTTTATTAAATTTATTCTTTCTCTCTTTTATTAAATCACAAGACATCTTTAATAAAATATTTATTAATTCAACTAATAATAATATTTAGAGGGAGGCAAAAACACTATTTGACATGTTGAAATAAATGGTGAGCAGAGCAAAAATTAAAAAAGAAAAATTCACAAATAGCTTTCATTCGAATATACTCAAATACAGACAAAAAAAATCTAATAAATTAGGGCATTTGAATTTTTGCCTAGAGTTTCCACTAGCTAGTAGAACATGTGCCAATTTTAGAGGAGTGTAGACACAGGAATCACTGAGTAATAGCCAGAAAGTAAACACGATTTGTGCAGTTAAAACTTCAAATTAGTTCTCCACCTTGGTGGGTTTGCAAGATCCAGAGGTATTTGATGTACAGAATCTAGGTCAAGAGTGAGGAACTCACATTTGTCACAATTATCACCATGTTCATCAACACCTAGTCAAAGTTCATCCTCTGATCCATTTGACGCACAGTCTAGACAAGCAGATTTATTTCTTCAATCTAACGAAGTATGCAGGCTCCAACGTAAACCCTATCTGTACCCAACAATCAAGATTTTCCATTAATCCTCCTACTGATCAACCAACCCTAATTCAGGAAACCCTAGCTCCAAATTCACCAAAAACCTACATTCCTCCTCATCATAGGTCACCAATTGTAAGCCCCTCTCCTCATTCAACTATGATTCCTCCATAGCTCTGCAAGGATGCATCAATAGAACAAGAAGACAAGGTCCTAATCATAAGCAACCAAGATAGTGAGGACTGTTGGTAGGAGTGCAAGGATGTTAGTTTGTTTGCTTTTTGGAATGGCCCTAAAGCAAAACTGTATAATCTAATGGACTGGTTGGAAGACTACTGTGGCTATTAGGTAAGTATTTCTCACCACGCTGACAGATTAATCTTCATTCATTATAGTGAAGAGGATGTGAAAAAAGATTTTTTATTTGAACCTGAATGTTTCTTTAATGGTCATGTAGTTAAATTTTTTGATTGGACACCAAATTATAATGAAGATAATCTAGATTTTGTAATTCCTACTTGGTTCTCCATAAACCCTATTCCTCCAGAATTAAAGAAAATTAGTTTTATCAAAAGGATAGGGCATTTAATGGGAGATATGATGGATTAGATGCCTCCTTTGAAAGTTGTAATAACATTAAACTCTTCATCAAATGTAGAGCAAACAATATGACTCTCAAACTTATAAAAATCATTACCAATAGATCAATTTACAAACTTAATTTTCAGAGATATGAATGTAGAATTACAGAAATTATCAGTCTTGATGATGATCGAAAAGTCTCCTTCAAGACTTTACAAGTCACAAAAAATCTCGATGATTTCCTTCCTATGATTAGAATAAGGCATTGTAGAAGGCTGCAAAAGGAGTATTTTACTGAGGATAACTCTTTAAATGAAAAGGCAAAAATGGCTAATGTATAATATAATGATGACCTAATTTCGCAAAGCAGTGGAAGACAGAAGGAAAAAATTATGTCAACTCAAGAAATTAGAGAAGGAAGATGTCAATGGAAAGATTCTAGTTACATAGACAAGTGCAAAGATAAGAATATATCAGATTTGGTTGAGCAAAAAGATCTCATCCCCAACCCAAATAAGTCTCACTATTCAGATAAGCGGCCTAGACTACATAGCATAATTTTTTATAATAAAAAGCCTAAAAGGAAAGAGAAGAAAGTCAAGAAAAGAAAAGAACATAGGAAATCAGATAAGGAATAGAGGAAGTCTGCAGAAATCAGTTTGGCAGATAATAAAAGCTTAGTTATCTCACCCAGAAATATTTAGAACATGGAATATTTAGATCTATATATCAAAGCTTTAGGGTCTATTAAGAATAAACATACTGATAGTAACAAAAAGGAACAAGGGCAACATGTGGTAGAATCCTCTTTGGTGAATTCATCATCTAAAAAGAAGACTACAAAGTGGTTAACTAAATTTTGGTAGACTCCTTCTGCAAGGAAAGAATCCCCTGATAACAAAAGGAACAAAAGAATTTCAAAAGGAAATAGGTCTAAAGATATCCCAGTGCAAGTCTTCTAGGACTTCTTAAACAAGGAATTGATGAAATATGAAGACAAGGAAGTAGAAGCTTTAAATGGGGTAGAAAAGGAAAATATAGAAAGGCTTTAGAGGAATTGGTCTAGGTTTTTGATGTAAAAAATGAAGATAATTGCAATATTTCATAGAAAGAAGAAATTATACAATAGTTATTATAGTTGGGAGGAGACAATTACAGTTTTGAAGATCTCAGAAGGGATCTATTATCTCTTGAAGAAGAGAATAAACCAAACATAGACTCTGAAGATTTAGTAGTCAGAAGATCATGTGAGGATGAGGATAGAACCACCTTGGGACATCAAAGCATAATAGAACAAATACTACAAGAGTTGGGAAATGAAGAAAAGGAGGACAAAGAAAGTAATCAGTCTGAGGCAATCAAAAGTGCACAAGAAAACCTAGAACAACTGGGCATAGCAATGAATTAGGAAGGAATTAAATCCCCTAATTTTGGTTGGGAAAAATCCAGAAGAGGAAGGAAATCACTCAGGGAACTCAAAGAAGCAGATGGTCAGGCTCAAGAAGAGCAAAAAATTAGCCAGCTTTTTAACACAAGGAAGAGGAAGAGCCTTCCCAATGGATCATGAAGATCACCATGTGGAATGCTAGGGGCTTAAATGCCCCTAGAAAAAAAATATTACTAAAAAAAAATATTAAATTATTTGAATTTGAAATCATTTTATTATAGGAAACTAAACTAAATAAGATAGAAGGAATTAAACTAGGTAAGCAGATAGCCAATTGGAGTATTTCTATACAAGAATCAGTTGGGGCATCCAAGGGTTTAGGTGTCATTTGGAACCATAGGAAAGTATCCTTGGACATATTAAGAAAAAACAATAATTGGGTCAGTAGTAAGGCTCAAAGTTTAAAATCTAACCTTATGTTTATTCTTATTAATGTTTATGGTCCTACTGGTAATCTAGAAAAGAAATTAGTTTGGGAAGAAATCACTCAATTAATGATAGAGCAACAAGATAGCCTAATAATTCTAGGAGGATATTTCATGTAGTGCCTGCCCTCATTCACATCTTTCTGGGCACATTGTTGTTATTATTATTAGATTATGTTAGACTAGTTTTATGTTGATGGATTAGTAGTTTTGTTTTGAGACTATCAGACATTATCTTACAGATTCAATTGATGTACGATGAGATTATTTAGACTCTACATTTCATGTATGCATGATGATCATTACATTGCTTTTAGTTATTGATGATGACTAGTTAGATGGTTTATTATCTCATGTGTTTTATTATGGATACTTACCCCATACTTGCATGTGTATGGTGTGCGCGTTTGTTCTTTTTGTATGGCGTTCCTGATGTGGTTAAGGAAGGGAGTCGTAGTCACCTGCTAGTCAGGATCTACACGATGCACCACTTCTTGCCATTGTCTGTTTAGCTTAGCATTATATATATATATATATATATATTGTGTATGTACATGCATGGTTTTTTATGCAGATTGCAGGTACCACATATCGACTTCCCTGAATATATATATATTGTGTATGTACATGCATGGTTTTTTATGCAGATTGCAGGTACCACGTATCGACTTCCCTGAATTGCTAGGATGAGCGTACCCTATTACACTATCTCAATGATAAGATAAGGGATATAAATTCTCAAGTCCAAATCCCAAACCCTTAAACCATTGTCCTAGAAAGATAGGACAAGTATCTGGATATTTTACCTTTCGAATGTGTCGGATGACATAATTCATGATTTTTAACCGTTTAGACTGATTTTGTATGGATTGTTCTATGATGGGTTTTTGTATTTTATCTTGGAGGTTTATGGTGAATTTTCTATTAATTAAGTCTTAATAAATAGATTTAATTAATAAATTAATTAATTGGATAAAATTAATATAATATCATGATCTTTGATATTTTGATTATAATTAATTAAATAAGAATTAATTGAGAAAATAATTAAATAAAAGAAATTAGAAATTAAAATTAATAATAATATAATAATAATAAAAGTTATAATAAAATTAAAACAAAGTTATAAGCTTGCCTAGGAGTTAACGCACCTTTTTATTTCTCATATGTCAACAACACGGGGGTTAGCGCACAAATTAAGCACATGGTGTCTACAACTTGATGACTCATCTAGAAGGTTGGAAAAAGCTCGTGCTTAGTTGTCTACACCTTCTAGTTGTTGCTAGAGACATTCTAGGTGCTTCCTGAGAGTCCTTTATATTCGGGCACTCCTAGAGGCTTAGGGAGAGCATTGGGAGCGTGTTGGAGGACTTGGAAATGTGGGAGAGGGAAGGAGCTTGTTTTGCAAAATTCTGAGGAGAGGGATTTTAGCATCAGTGTCTAGGTAGACACTTGTGACATTGCTTAAGTTATTTCCGCATCTTGCACTTCTTGTCTTCTTCGTGTCTTCCATATGCTTTCTGAGGGTTTTCCCAATTTTGGTTGTATGCATTCTTGATATGGGTAGTTAAAAATCTTTTTGAGAAAACATTATATGCATAGATCTGAAGAGATTACAGGGCTAGGGTTTAAATTTATAGCCAAATCCATTAGAGGATTTATTGGGTAAATTTGGAGAACAAATTATTTTATGGAATTTCTTAAAATTGAAAGCCTTTAAAATTGTGTAGATAAAGACATGTTTATTCAGATCTACATACATACATACATACATACATACATACATACATATATATATATATATATATATATATACATGTTATGCTTAATAAATCTCTGCATATATATATATATGTATATATATACATATATATATATATACATATATATATGTATATATATACACATATATGTATATATATACATATATATATTTAAATATAAATATACATACATACATACATACATACATACATATATATATATATATATAATAATCTGCATGTTAAAATCGCTGTGGAAAATATACATTTGAAAAAATCTAAAATGCAGTGATAACAAAACATTTTTAAAATGTTATAATAAAAATATATATCATATTGCATAAGTTTGGGGGGGGGAACGAAACCCGCACCTCCGTACTTGCTGTCACCACGAGTACCTGCTGCCGCAGGCACTGCGATGACAGAGGGTACAAAGTACCTACTGTCGTCGCAGGGCCTACAACCGTAGGGTACCGCGTGCCGACGGTGGTGTTTTATATAAATATGTGTGTATATATATATATATATATATGTATATATATGTATATATATATATATATATATGTATATGTACATATACACACACACACACACACACACACACACACATATATATATATACATATATATGTATACACATATATATGTATACACATATATATGTATACACATATATATGTATACACATATATAGATATATATGTATATACATATATATGTATATGTATATATGTAAGTATGTATATATGTTATTAGTAATTAATATTTATCATAATTGATAAATGATTGAATTAAAGGGATCATCCTTCATAATAATAAATTATTTTGTAATATTATAGTCTCACTATATATAGATTTAATTAATTGATTTGGATTATGAAGAAAAGATGTTTATAAAATTTATTGGTAATTCTCATGTCAAAATTTACTATTTAAATTGATGGGGGACATTTTCAAATAACAATTATATAAACAAAATATCATTTTAATAATTGGAAGATCGAGTTTTAGTGTTATAAAGGGAAACCTTTATTTACCAAACATATACATGGTTAGGAAAATGTACAAAACATTCCTCCATTCAACATTTGAAATTGGAAACAGAAACTGAAGCCTTCACATATTATTCAATTATGAAATTTTAGCAAAACCAAAATATGTGCTTGCATTGTGTATTCTTTATGCTTCTATTTTGGGTTTTGGGTTGACTAGTGTTGACCAATTATAGGACGTCTTCTAGAGGCTTGGGGGTTATGATTGTGATGTCATGATGATGTCTTAATTCTGATCTTTATAAACCCAACCATGGTTATGTGATGGAATGCTCTATGAAATGTTTGTACTTACTGATTGTTATTGCTTTCCAGTCTTCTTGTGAGAAGCTGAGATTCTTATGTATGAGACATTTGACTTAACCAATTTTGAGTCATCGATCAGTTATCCTTGGATTACTTTCTAGTTGCCATGATGGGACTGAAATGCTGATTTATGATGTCATGTTGTGACATGTTTTGACTCGACCATTTTGGAGTCTTTGATCAATATGATTTTGAGATATATTTTGGTTATTGAGAACCAATGGATACTTTTGATTATCAGTGATACCTTCAGTTGCCAATAGAGAACTATTGTGGTCATGATTATCTATGGATGCTTTTCAGTTGCTCATGGAGATTTGATGCTTTTATTGTGGATATTTGATGTTCTTATTATGGATTATCTTTTGGTATTTCTTTCTAGTCGCTTGTATAGGACTAGGGTGATTATGAGATTTATGATTCCATGAGCTTAGGGTAGGTAATCTACTTGTAGTGTTGTGAAGTAGCTTGCAATGGGGGCCGGGGCCTTAAGAGGCTGCCAGGGTAACTCATTGTAAGTTGTTTAAATAAGTGAAAACATTCTCACTTAATACTGACTTAATGAACCTAATAAGATAATTTTTTTGTTCTCGCCCATGCCTCGAGTGCTAGTATAGACTAGGATGGGAGTAGAGAGAATGCTTGGTTGCGACCTTGCATTCCATGGTATGCCTTGTCAGTATGAGAGAATACTAGTGGCTGCATAGGGATCAGTAGGGACCTTGGAGTCCTAAGCTAACTGCCAGGGTAACTTCTACATGATATGTGCGATGACACTTTCCACTTGCATAGTAGGTTTCCTACATGTCTTTGTGTGCCTCTGGGACTAGATGTCGATTCGTGATTGGAACCTTTGAGTGAGTATACTTTTAGGATTCCTAGACTTAGAGAGTATTTTTATGCTATGTGATTTTGATAGCTTGTTTGGGACTTGAGATTATCTCCTCAGCACGATGGGAGTGGACCACTTAGGTTCCATGCGGTCGGGTGGTAGTGTTTTTCCACTCTTATCATTTGAGGACCGTTTGAGAGATCGTGGCTGATGCATTCTTTATGATGGTGGATATGTATCCTTTCATTGATGATTAGCATATGTTAGATGATGTTATCTTATGTTTATTATGCATGTTAGATTACTTTATGCATATGATGTAGTATGTTTAGGAGTGACATTCCTACTATGTTAATACCAACGATCTCTTCGGTAATTTGGAATGTTACACATAGAGGGATGGCTAGGACCCACAATGGTCTAATGATGCTATTTACAGTTGGGAGGAACCATGCACTTAGTTTATTATGTTTGATCTTTTAAGATGGATGTCTATATCTTTTACGATCTTGTATCATGTGTGACATGTGATTATCTTTACTTTGTTGCATCATGGATTATAATAGGATGATGTACTTTATTTTATATGTGTGTTCTTTCAAGCCTTTCATAACCTATAAACATTGGACTTTTCATTATTATTTCATGTGGATGTTGTATTAGATGGATTCAATAATGTTAGTTGATTTAGATGTAATTCAACATTAAGGGATCTTTAAAGAATATAACTTGTCATGTTTACTTCTAGATGGATATTGCTATTGCTTTCATATTTATGGATTAGTTGTAAATGGATTTACTTTCATGTTAAAAAAAAAAAATTCTACCAAACTTAGTGAAATTTTAGGTTAATTCTTTGGATCCCTTGGCGGGGCATTACATTTCAACACCATTCTAAACATGAATGAAAAAATAGGGGGTTCTCAACAGATCCCTCAATCTTCCAAAGATTTTAAATTATGGTGTGACTATCACAATCTGATTAATATCCGACTTAATAACAGGAACTATACGTGGAACAATAAACATAAATATTTTGTGTATATAGCTGAAAGACTAGATAGATTCTTCATTAGAGGAGAGTTAGATGTAAATAATTTAAATATTCTTTCTTCAATTCTTCCTATCGCTAGTTCTAATCATTTTCTAGTTAGAATTGAACTATTCGAGCCACATAAACCTGTTAGGAATTCTTTTAAATGAGAAAAGATGTGGTTTTTAGATCCTAGTTTTTAAGAAAATATTAAAGTATGGTGGTCTCAAGGTAACTTTGAAGGTTCTAAAATGTTTATCTTTATGTCCAAAATAAAGATGCTAAAGGAAAAGATTTTTAGATGGAATAAAGAACACTTCAACAACATTTTTAAAGAAAAACTAGAAATTAAAGATAGACTAAAGGAATTAAATCTAGAAATTATTAAGAATGGTATGAATAATGATATTTATCTCCTATAAAAAGAATTTCTTGCCAAGTAGGAAGATTTATTGTCTAAGGAAGACATTTTCTAGAGACAAAAGTCATGAGAAAGGTGGCTAGAGGAGGGAGATTGAGATACTAATTTTTTTCATAATTCTACCCTCTATAATAGAGCTAAAAGAAAAAATTGAATTGTTAAAAATCACTTGGGCATTGTACTTGATTGGCCAAACAAAATTGTAGAAACTTTTGTGAATCATTTTTAGGAAACTCTAAATAATTATGAAGGGTCAAATAGACTCACTCAAGACAATTTTCTTGAGGTTATCCCTAAATTGATAATTGAAGAGGACAATAAATCACTAAACAAACCTATAACATTAGAAGAAGTTAGAAAAATGGTGTTTAATATGAACCCAGATAAATCCCCAAGATTAGATGGGTTTCAAGATTTTTTTTACCAAAAGTGTTGGGATATTATTGTCTTTGAGCTTTGGGAAGCTATAGAAGCATCTAGGAAAGGTGGATCTTTGTTATCCAAAATCAACTACTCCTTTCTCACACTAATTCCCAAGAAGTCAGAGCTTGAGACTCCAGGTGACTTTAGACCCATTGCACTGTGCAATACCATTTATAAAGTATTCTCTAAAATTTTAGCAAAAAAACTTAAGTTAATCCTTCCTAGGATTATCTCTGAGGAACAAACAGGGTTTGTGTTAGGCAGATCCATTCTAGATGGCATTCTCATAATTCAAGAAACTATTCACTGAGCTCAAAAGAATAAAGAAGCATGCATGTTCATGAAGCTTGACATCCAAAAAGCCTATGATATGGTGGACTAGCGGTTCCTTTCTAAAACTCTAGAAGATTTTGGTTTTTCCCATCAATGGATTAATCTCATTTTCAAATGTATTTCTACCACCAAAATTTTAGTTCTTATTAATGGATCCCCCAAAGGTTTTTTCAAAATTTCAAGGGGCATTAGACAAAGAGATCTATTATCCCCATTTTTATACATCGTTATGGCTGATGTATTTAGGAGATCACTTACAAAGGCTTATAACAAAAAGGACATTAAAGGTATCAATATCACCAAAAATATTCCTAATATAACTCATCAACAATATGTAGATGATATGATTTTGCCAAAAGAAAGTTCAGTAAAAGAGTCAATAGCATTAAAATCTATCATAGATAGATACATGAGTGCATTTGGTTAGAAAGTAAATGAATCAAAATTAGAAATATACTTTATCAACATGGATATCAAGTTGGAGAATCAGATTTATCATATTATGGGTTATAAAAAAGGCTCATTTCCATGTAAGTATCTTGGCATTGAGTTAGAAAAGGGTATGAAGTCTAGTAGGTATGGTATAATGTGTTAGAGAAATTGGAAACAAGAATTGGTTGCTAGAAAGGTAAATGGCTCATAAAAGCTAGAAAAAATATCAAGATTAGTTCAATTTTATCGGCTATCCACACTTACCCACTTTCTTGTCTTCCCCTTCCCAAGCATGTACATCATAAACTAGAATCAAAGCTAAGAAATTTTTTCTAGAATGATTGTGAGGAATCCAAAAAATTGGCACTCATTAAATGGGACAATATCTGTAAACCCAAGGAATGTGGAGAATTAGGTATTAAGAACCTTCAATGGCAAAATGAAGCTTTAGGGGCTAAATTAGTATGGCTCCTCTACACGGAAGGAGAATACAAATGGGCCAAGATTTTTTACAATAAATATCTAAATGAAAGAGACCCTATTTCAATTTTTAGAACTAAAACCCTCCCTAAAGGATCAGAGAGTTGAAATTTCATGGTTAAATTCCATCATCTTGTTGGCAAATACCTAACTTGGGATGTTGGTAAGGGTGATGAAGCCCTCTTTTGGAAAGATTCTTGGGATGGGATTTGACTAATAGATAGTAGTCTAATTCCAAGGAACCTTAAAGAAAAAAATTATCAATTTATGAGGTAGTAAGGTAAATGATTATAAAACTAAGATCACTAGGGAAGATCACACTGAATGGATTTGGAAACCACTTAAAGATATAGAGAAAGATTCATCTATCATTGAGGCATATGAAAAGATTATACAAGAGAGGAAGGTTAAGTAGCTTGATAGGAATGACAAGCTGATTTGGGCAACATCAAATGATGGTAAATATAGTATGAAGAATGTTACAAAGCACTGATAAACACTAAGAAATGGGAGGAAGTAGATATTCTAGGTGGACTTTGCTGGGATCTTGCCTGTTTGTTGAAGGCAAGATTTTTCTTATGGTTGGCTTTTTAGAATAGGATTTTGATGGTAGATAGACTCCAAAAGATAGGTTTCATAGGCCCTTCTAGGTGTGCTCTATGTAAGCTTGACTGTGAGAATGCTGACCACCTATTATATAGCTGCCCTTACTCACAAATATGCTAGGAGTGACTAATTCAGAGGCTAGGATGGCACTCCCCTCTCCCTAAATCATTAACTGATTTACTCAAAGGATGGCCTAACGACATATGTAAGGGTATCTATAGCATATTTTGGAATATATGTCCCTCCATCATTGTATGGGAAATTTGGAAAGAAAGAAACAGAAGAATCTTTAGCGATATAGAGTTGAAACCTAAAAATCTTTTGCTAAAATTAGAAGCTTGCATAATTGAGACTGCTAACTCTCATCTTAGGAAAACTAGAATAGAAGAAGGTTCCTTTTCCACATGGGATGGCCAAATTAAAAAGATGTGGTCTAATTTAATAAATCCTCCCCTTGTTTATCTTAAGAATAGTAAGGAGGCTAGGAGAAAGTGTAAATGGACCCCCCCTTTGAAGGGATGGGCAAAACTCAATTTTGATGGAGTTGCTAGAGGTAATCTAGGAAAATATAGAGTGGAAATCATCATTAATGATGATAAAGGTCAGTGGATAGTTGGGAAATCCATATCCATTAATCCCACTTCCAATAAATTAGTAGAGCTCAGAGCTCTAGAAGAAGGGCTAAAGTTATGTCTCCAATTAGGATTATCAAAAATCTATATCGAGGGTGATTCCCAAATAGTTCTAAATATAATCAAGAATAGACCCAGTCCTAATTGGGTTCTTAATTCCAAGCTTGAATAAATTATTTACTTGATAGATAGGTTTGAGGATGTCAAGATTTGTCATATCTTTACAGAAGGTAATCAGGAGGCAGATCTTTTGGCTAACAAAGGTGCAGATGGTGGCAATATATTGGAATTTAGAAGCGGGTTTTGATTTGTCATTGTTTGTTTTTATGTTTTTTATGAGGATACAACTTTTCTTAGGATAGACTATTGGGCTATTTTTCAAGATAGGCGATAGATGGTTTTTAGCATTTTATAGTATATTCCTTATTATATACTTCTCATGGGTTGTATAACATTTATGTGGATTACGGATGATACTTTATCGATAAATTGGTAAACATATATCCTAGAAGCCTTTTATTTTAGCAATGATGTAGTATTTTTTAATATCTTGAATGTCATATTTTAGATCTTTGCCTCTATGTTTAATGATGTTTGTACTGGTTTATAGCTGAAAGCCTGCTCATGTCATTAAGTATAGGTGATGTCAAATTGTGTAGGTGATTCTAGAGTCTTTGTTGTCTAGTCTTTTCATTCTAAAGTTTTTGCCTGGTCTCCATTAGTCAATGAGTTTTTTCATAATATGGATTCGAATATCTGTGTGTTTCATACCGATGAAGTTTGAACCATGGCCTTTTGAGGAAATATCAAACTTGAAAGATGGAACTGCATTCTCAGACCAGTTGATGGGATGAGTTAGATTGCGGTTAGCAGAGCAATTGGTGAAGGTATCTTTGACTATGAATACACTTGGAGGATGATTAGTGACATTATAGGTACTTGTATCAGATGTATGGCTAAAACTAGAATCAACAAATGGGCCATGGTAAGACTCTATCTAAATATTTTTTATTCCACTTGGTGTCAAGGCATTATAGAGGCAATTATGAGTCTAGATGAAAATTTGAGAGTCCCTCTCCCAAAAATGTACATGAATCACCCTCTTGGGAGTCTTTTAGTGGTGAATATTCTTAGGAGGCCTATCATAACAATTAGGGACCAGACAATCTTTAATAAGGTTTGGACAAAGATGGAATCCTATTTTCATTTCCTTTTTCATTGGAGAAAAATCACGATAGACCCTGATTATGAATGGTTAACTAACTACCCCAACCTTTTCAAGGCTTTTGTTCACATAGGAGTAGATTTTGACAACTTGGAAATGCTAGATTTTTGCACCCTTAATATTGAGAAATCTAGTAGAGAAAAGTACTCCTTTGAATTTCCTCCCTTCTTTCAATCAAAAAGTCCTAATGATGTAGTAGAAGTTATTATGGTGTTCTAGAAGAAGTAAGATGAGTTGTAATTTGTGGGACAAGAATTTTTTTGGATCCATTTCTCAGTAACTAGAGAATTTTGTAAGTAGGTAATTCTTGTATGTTTAATGTCCTCAGAATCTCAATTTTTGGGTCTTCTTTCCAAGATAGTATGCAATTATGGTTTCATAATTTATATTTAGTTTTTATAGTTTACTTTTGAACTCAATCCTAGAACATGGAATACAGGGACCGTTTGGTTTATTTGATGTACAGAAACTTGTAGTTCTCTATATATGTACTCTAAACTTTATGAACTATATGTCTTAACTTATATACATGCTGGGTATTACATAAGCATTGCTAATATTATGTTTTTTTGATAAGAGTTATGTATCTTGTTAGATTCTTGTGTAGTAGCTCTATTTTTTCCTGCTATTTAGATTAAAAGGTTTAGCGAAGATCCAAATTTTGTTGAGCCATATATAAGTAATAGTTTTTAGTAGGACTCTTTGTTAATTGAGAGTAGATGGTTTAGTATTTAGCTTCTCTTATAGTAAGTTTAGCTGTTGGATTATGGCTATTGGATATGGAGACAATTTCTAAAGTTCTTATTGTTAATTTATAGACTAATCCATTTAAGTACTTTTGAAGCCCTATTATCATTATAATTTCAGCTTAAGGTATTATCTGAACCATTAGGACTGATTGAGAATTTATCTGAATCACCTATCTTAGGAGTGTCTCTTAGATATGGTGAAGATTAAGTTTATAACCTTAATAATTCAATGGATGTGTTGAGACTATTGTTTGCTAATCATTTTATTTTTGTAGGGAAGATCTTAGATTACTATCATTTTTAGAAATAGGTACAAAGGTAATCTGTGGGTAAGCATTATATTGCCTTTAAATTTACTGATTGTTAGGATTTGTTCTATTAAGAAAAGGTTAATAAGTGGTGTGTTAAGTAAGATTATCTCACCTCAATACAGCTAAAGGTAGTAATATCTATCCTAAGAGAAAGGTAGAGTCAATTCTCCCAAGGTATCCTCCTTTAAATTCATACAATATTATCATTAACAAAGGGGTTTGTCAAGATAGGAAGGCTACAGGAGGGCATCATTTTGCAATGAAAGACTGTTTATTCAGAGGATAGATTCCTAAATAGGTCTTCCTCTCCTCAAGAATCTTTTGATCTTAGTATTCATTTGTAATTAAATTCTCTCATTGTAACTATTGTAATTGAGTTAATTTAACTAGGGTATGCCCCTTTTAAGATGTAATAATATAGGACTGAAGGTCCCGGGCTAGACTAGAGGTTTTCTTCTCCATTCTTTCCTACCAGTGCCCATTTGAATGGAGATACTCTATTGTAACCCATTTATTTTTAATTAATATAATCAAGGCCTTGGCTGTTTACCAATCAAAAAATAATAATTTAGAGTTTATTATTAAAATGAAACTCCTAAATAAATTATTATTAAATAAAATAAATATAAATATAATTACACCAAAATTAGAACTTTAATTAAATATTTTATTTTAATTCTTTAATTTAATTAATTTCTCAATTAATTAAATATAATTAAAAATTGATTTTTCTTTATAAATTTTTTGTTAAATGAAATCATTTAATAATCTTTTTATTTGATTTAATTTTAACTGAAAATCAAAATAGACCCACAAATCTAAATAAGAAAATCTATTTGAAAGACAAAGTATTAAATCAAACTCAGGGGTCAAAATCACAAATTCACGTCACTTGATGAATTCAAAAGGGTAAATAGCTCAAATACTTATCCTACTTTCTAAGACAATTGGCTTAGAGTTAGGATTTGGACTCAAGAACCATCTCCCCTCTTTTACCATTGAGATACTATGATAGGGCACACTCATCTTGGCAATTCAGTGAAGTTGATCCCAGTACCTGCAATCTACATAAAAGCCAAGTATGTACATATACATTTAAATCTAAACTATACAAGCAATGGCATGGAGTGGTGAATTGTGTAAATCCTGATTAGTAGGTGACTACGACTCCCTCCCTCAACCACATTAGAAATGTCAAACATAAAGTAAAACATACTAGTACACCATACACATGCAAGTATGGGGTAAGTAACCATAAAACTGCATATAAATAATCCATCTATCTATCATCATGAGATAAATAAAATCATTGTATACTAGTATCACCATCAAAAGAATAATCATGAACACATGAAATAACTGAGTATCAAGTAGTTCATCAAATATAAAAACTGAGTCTGAAATAACATCCAACCAAATCGGGTAACCAAGTACTGTAAAATCATAACACATAACCATAAAAGCCAACCTAAAAGAATTCGACAATATAACATGAAAGTAAACTAGGGGTAGGCCCTACAATTAAGAAATCCAAAAAGAACAATTCTAAATTAAAAAGCAACCCACTTCTACAATTCAAGACATCAATAAATGAAAGGTCTCACTTTATATATATGTATGTATGTATGTATGTATGTATGAATGAATTAAGTATCTAACAAAATAAAATAAAAAATATTAAATCTCACCCTTTAATCACTAAAAGTTTGTCTTTGATTCAATACATTTTGTCATGTATTATTAGGTCAAGAGGCTTTCTACACCAACAAAATACTTCAATGTAAACTTGGGCCACTTTAACAAATGAGAGCTTTATTTGAGCTTAAGTCCCTGCCTTTTATAGGGAGTTTGTTTGAAGTAGAGTGGTTACACGTTTTGTGGTTTAGCTATAATTTTTGTTAGATTTGTTATTAATATAATTATGTTGCTCTAAACATGTTTTCATATATAATAATAGAGATGCATTCTAATTATTTTATGATAGAGTGGATATTTTTTTATGCTTATATTACTTGGAGCCTTCCAAATGCATAATTGGGATGCTTTAAAATATAGTTAAATTATTTTAAATTAAAAGAAATATAAAATATTCTAATAGAGAATGAAAAAGATTGAAAAACAACTTGAATTTTCTTCAAAGTTTAAAGATGAAAAAAATAATTTTAAAAAATGGAAAAAGAACACTACAAAGATTGAAAAAATTATATTTATTATTCATGTAATGAATTTATGTGTTATTTGATTGAAAATTGATTTTTTTTAATTTTTAATTTTGAAAATAAGGATATTGAATAAGTTTTAACAATCTTAAGTTATCTGTGGACTCTTTAATTAATATAAAAGAAAATATTAATTATTTTTAAAATATAAGTAAAATAATACTATTACATAAAACTTTGTTTATTATTATTGTTATATTATAATATAGTATTATAAAAAAAATCAAATTTGATAAATTTAGACATAAATAATTATTTTTAAAAAACTACTAATATATTAATTTATGATTTTATTTATTTTTAGAAATGATAAAAATAAAATAAATTTCTTAATATTTTTCGTTCAATAAAATTGATAATAAAAAGTTCAAAATCTAAAAAAATCCCTTGGATTATTCTTTGTCAACTTAAATATACTGTCCCTATTATATTTGATAGGGATCATGTTGCAACTTGCATACTCTTATGAGAAAGCTTGTTTCATCTTTAAAAACTTTGTAAGAGTTTGTTGTTATTAGCTACTTATCCTACATGCAGGGCACGAAACTAATGTTTTCAATTGAGGGCCACAAATAATTTTTGTGACAAACATTAGTGATGCAGGAGCATCCAGAGGTATAAGGGCAATCCTGTGTCACCAAAAAAATGTACTTAGACTTAGTTTCTATTTTATGTCTTTACATTTTTGGATACCCATTTGGCTCAAATAAAGGTTCCAACTCTCATAGTTCAACTATCAGTGCATTTGAAAATCCCGAAAAAATAGGAGCATGCAATTTGACCATCATTTTGGTGACCTAGAAGGTACGACTTGGCCAAATGAATGTAATTGAGATTTAGAGCATTCCAGAAAAAGAATCAGGTCAAAAGGCCCCATGGTTTGAAAGTTATTGCAGTTTTTCGGGTTTTGGAGACCTCCTAAGAATGCTTCAAAGTCAGGTTTGGGGCATTAAATGACCTCAAAAAGGGCCAAAAAATGGGGGACCAGCGAAACTTGTCCATAGGGCTATAGAGTGCTTCGAGAGCTTTCCGAAAATGTAAATGGTTCGTCAATCAGAGCTACGGTTCAAAAGTTATGCCTCCCGAAAGTTTGGCTACCGTTTCTGGATTCTTCTAGATTTGCACCGACTTCTAACGCAGCTTCTGGAACCTTCCATTTTGTCGGTGGATGCCTACTAGCACTTTCTAGAATGTACTCCTAGTCCTTAACCCTCCGGGGTCTATTTAAGGAGATTTCTGGCATTGTAAAAGGTAGTTCGGATTGGAGCTTGAGAGGAGGTGCTAAAAGGAGAAATATTCTCCAGAGTTATGCTATTGTAAGCCCGTAGGGCATGTTTTGAAGTTTATTTTCTCTGCACTATTTGTACTAGCTTATTTTCTCAGTTAATATAATTCCCCTTTTCTATTGTGTCTATTCTGTTGTTGGGTTGTGTCCCCATCAATTAGTCAACTTCTAAAGTTTAAAAAATAGTTTATTTTTAAATTAATTTTTTCCTGACTATGTCTTATTTATTGATTGGGTAAGAGCAATTTTCCTAGGGGTAAAGCTAATTTTTTGATCTTGGATTGTTGACTATCCACAACAAATTCATTCGCTCTCCATTCTACAACAATGTGTGTGATTGGCATCGATAAGTATGTCACCTTCTTCATGTATTGATAATAGAAAATGGTGGATGGTTTAATGGAGAGAGAGAGAGAGAGAGAGAGAGAGAGAGAGAGAGAGAGAGAGAGAGAGAGAGAGAGAGAGAGAGAGAGGCACCAATAATGCACAAAAGGCCTCTCCACAAAGGCCTCTTTCTTTTCAATTTTTGAATGCCAAAGGGTGTGTTGAAGAGTAGAGTGATGGTACACACAAACACACACACACACACACACACACACACACACACACACACACACACACACACACACACACACACACACACACACACACACACACACAATGGTTAGTCCATTTTTGACTAAAAAAAGAAAAACATATTTTTAATATAAGAAATATTTAACATTAAATATAATTTCTAATTTACTAATGTAATGTTACTACAGCTTAATTGTATTTATTCTATTAATATTTAGTTTTATTTATTAAAATTTAAAAATTATTTATACATATATTTAATATGTTTGCATCCGAGACTCATAAGCTATAGCTTAATTCACTTTATTATATTAATATTTAGTTTTTGTTATTAAAATTGAAAAATTGTTATATGTGCATGTGAGAATATGGGATAGTGCTGCCTTGGAGGTCTGCTCCTATAACACCCTATTTGAGCTAGTCAAATTGAAATCAAATAATTTCATTGCTTTTAGAAATTAAAATACATAGATGTTGTTGGTGGAAATAAAAATGATTAATCACTATTTAAGTAGAAGTGATTGCTATTTGATGTTATAAACAACTCATTTGTTTTTTTCTTATTGCCTAAATCACCTTTGCCTATATAAAATTTATTTTTGTGCACAATTCTCTTGTTAGTTCTAGATTGCTTTCATAATATCAATATCAAAAAGAAAACTTGCATTTATTAGCATGTGTCCTAGGCTACACTATTGTAATTCAATTTTACTTAGTTATTAATTTTAAAATTTAAACCAATTGCAAGTATTTATATTTTTTAAAAATTTTTGTTTACATTTTTCCAAAGTGTAGATATTAATTCTTAATTTATAAAATGTCCAAAATTCATTTTAATTGTAGGCTTAGGTGCAGGTGCAAGTGCAGGTGTAGGGATAGAAGAGAGAATCTCAGGTGTAGGTAGAGTCTATACAGACAAAGTTTCGGGCATACTGACAAGCCTAGGTCCTCATCTAGGTTCTAAAGGTCAAAACCAACCTAGGGTTTTGTATTAGAATTCCCTTTCCAACATTTTTTCTTCAAATCCTATTGTACAGAAGGTAACAAAGGAGCATGATTCTCTGCAGTTCTAGCATTGCCATTTTTGGGAAACCCATCTATTCTTAGGTAACAAATCAATATTTCAAGGGAGAGTAGTAGTTCAGCTAGCTAAACCTTTTTTTGTGAACCCTCAAATTCATGATGCTCATTAGCTAGATTCAGGGGATAAAATGCATTTTTGTCATGGATCAAGCTTTGAAAAGAGAGAAACTTCAATGCAGGCCTCAAAATGGCTACAACAATCGACACTAGATGGTTCCAAGAACAAGCAAGTTAAAAAACTGATGTCAAATGGATCCAAGAGCAAGCCCTCCAAGTAGGCAATAAAATGAACTCAGATCCAGCTGACACGAAATGAGAACATGGCCAAAAAGTATTCAAAGTATAACTAAAAGACTGGATCTCATCACAAACAACTAGTCTTTGATATTTGTTAAGGGTTTCCCTTAGAACCAAATCTTCTCTCACAGCCTGATTTACCTCAGGATAAGGACTCAACTTAGGTACCTTGTGTTGATCTACCTCACATTGAGATGCAGGATCCCCCTAGAGCCCCCTTTATACTAGCCAAGAAACAACAAATATGGAGAAAGAAGCAAGTGGTGGCCAAATCCAACTCAAAAAACACACAGGTAGGCGTTAGGCTAATGATCACACTTCCTAGTCATATGCTACAAAATTCCATTGGGCTACTTCAACAAACTACTTTAATTGGTAAATTTTCATCCAATTCTGTCTCATTCCTGACTATTAAAGATTGGGCTCTTGTATCTTGGACAAAATTAAGGGATATCTTCTATATTGATTCTAAATCAAAATCTTTTATAGCCATCTTTGAAAAAAAAGCTGCTAGAGATTTGGTACATAAACATAAAGGCTAGTTTTGCTGTGGTTCTAGTTTATACACTTTGATTTGGATTCCAAATTTCAAACCACAATCTCTTCAAATCCCTTTTCTACCACATTGGATATCCTTTCCCTCTTTACGTCTAGAGTATAAGCATCCTTAGATCATTGAAATTCTTGCAAAAAAATTGGGTATTTTCCTTTCACATGATCTTATTCCATATGATCAACCACACTTGGATCCCAAAGTTTGCCTACTACTAGATATGAGGCATCCTTGTCCATCTCAATTGGTCATTAATTCTCAATGGGGTTCATGGGACTAGTTAATCATAATTCAGAATGAGCAAATAGTTCAAAAGTTTCAAGATAAACTAGGTCACTTTAATACTCAATATCAAGATTCACCCAATGAGGTCCAGGACATATGTCCATATTATAGCACTAATCCTAACTTATGTGCCCACAATGCCCATTCAAATCCAAATCATGATACGACCCATATGGCCTCTGTTTAGTGTGGCTACACTTCACTAGGTAATCAGTGTTGGGATCTTTCTGCTGCATCCAAATTATCATCAATCTTACAGCTAGTCTTACCATACATTCAAGTTTTGCCAGCTAAAATAAAAAAATTCCCATGATAGCCATCCATCTTCAGATATGCCATTAGTCTACTTCAAAGGTAAGGATCCTGTAAAAAATCACTATGCTGATTGGAAAACTCTTCAGATTACAGATCAAATTGCTTCTACAATTGCTAATAATATAGCATTTTGTATTGCACAGGAAGAAGGATTTAATGTTGCTAATTGTAGTGCCTACCCTCATTCACATCTTTTCTAGACATTGTTGTTGTTATTATCAGACTATGTTAGACTAGTTTTATGTTGATGGATTAGTGGTATTGTTTTGAGACTATCAGACATTATGTTATGGATTTAGTGGTTATATGATGAGATCATTTAGACTTTACATTTCATGTATGCATGATGATCATTACATTGCTTTCAGTTATTTTTGATGATTAGTTAGATGGTTTATTATTTCATGTGCTTTATTATGGATGCTTACCCCATACTTGCATCTATATGGTGTGCGTGTTTTCTTATTGTATGGCATTTTTGATATGGTTAAGGAAGGGAGTCGTAGTCACTTGTTTAGTCGGGATCTACAAGATGCACCACTTCCTGCCATTGTCTGTTTAGCTTAGCATTATATATATTGTATGTACATGCATGGTTTTTCTGTAGGTTGCAGGTACCGGGTATCGACTTCCCTAAATTGCTAGGATGAGCATACCCTATTATACTATCTCAATGATAAGAGAAGGGAGATAAATTCTCAAGTCCAAATCCCAAACCATTAAACCATTTGTCCTAGTGAGATAGGACAAGTATTTGGATATTTTACCCACCGAATATATCAAATGACATATTTTGTGACTTTTAACCCTTTAGACCGATTTTGTGTGAATTGCTCTATGATGGGTTTTCATATTTTATCTTGGAGGTCTATGGTGAATTTTCTATTAATTAAGTCTTAATAAATAGATTTAATTAATTATTTGAGGAAATTAATATAAAAATATCATAATCTTTGATATTTTGATTATAATTAATTAAATGAGAATTAATTGAGTAAAAAGGTTTAAATAAAAGAAAATTAGAAATTAAAATTAATAATAATAATAAAATAATAATAAAGTAATAAATAAATAATAATAATAAAAGTTATAAAAATTAAAATGAAAGTTATAAATATTTAAATAGAAATTATATAAAAAGTAAATTGGAGTTATAAGCTTGCATGGGAGTTAACGAACCTTTTCATTTCTCATATGTCAACAACACGGAGGTTAGTGCATCAATTAAGCACATGGTGTCTACAACCTTATGACTCATATAGAAGGTTGGAAAAGACACATGCTTAGTTGGTGACACCTTCTAGCTATTTCTAGAAGCATTCTAGATGTTTCCTAAAAGCTCTTTATATTCAGGCATTCCTAGAAGCTTAGAGATAGCATAGAGAGCATTTGGAGCATTGGAGGACTAGAGAACTTTGAAGAAGAGAGCTTGCTCTGCGGGTTTTCTGAGGAAGAGCGAATTAGCATCAGAATTCAGGTAGATTCTTGTGATTTTACTTATGCTATTTCCACATCTTGCATTCCTTGTCTTCTTCGTGTCTTCCATATGTCTTCTGAGGATTTTTCCTATTTTTATTGTATGCATTCTCAATATGGGTAGTTAATTTATTTGAAAATTTTATATGCATAGATCTAAAAAGAACACGGGGCTAGGGTTTAGATTCATAATCAAACCCATTAGATTAATTATTGGAAAAATTTTGAGATCAAAGGTTTATAGGAAAATTTTGAGGATTGGAATTTATATATATATATATCTTGTGTATATATATGTTTATATTTTTAATTTGCACACACACACACACACACACACACACATATGCAATTATATATATATATATATATATATATGTTTATATGCTGTGATGTTTTTAATTCTGCATGTATATACACACACACACACACACACACACATATATATACATATACCTTCATATATATATATATATATATACATACATATGTATATATAATATATATTTATTAAAAAATTGAATATTATACCATTAATCGAAAACGTTTTGAAAAACGTTAAACTTTATTAAGAACCAAATCACATACTCGAACGGAAAATCGCATAAGCGATTTTAAAGAAAGTAATATGCATAAGTGGGAGGGGACGAGACCCGTGCCCCCATGCCACTGCGGTCGCAGTGTACCAGTTGTCGCAGGTACTGGGATGATAGGGGTACACAGTACCCGCTGACGTCGCAGGCCCTGCAACCGCAAGGTCCTGCGTACCGCCGACAGTTTATATGTTATATGTATGTTTATAACACTTGCCACATATGAAGTCGAGTTTTTTATTGTTATTAATATGTTAAATGGTATTAATCGAATTTATTAATTCAATTTTGTAAAATATAATAATAATTTATATATTTATATATATGTATATATATATATTTAAATATAAATATAAATAAATAAATAAATAAATAAATAAATAAATAAATAAATAAATAAATATATATATATATATATATATATATATATATATATATATATATATATATATAATATTTAAATATGTTAATAATAATTTGAATTATAATTATATAACTGATAAATGATTTATACCAAAGGTTCATTTCTTTTATAATGGTGAACTCTTGTTTAATTTTAAAGATTTAATTAATTTTTTTATAAAGTATATGAAATTTAATTGTTAGTTTGGTGGGAGACGTTTTCAAACAAAGATTATAATTGGAAGATGGAATTTAAGAAAAAACTTTTATTCATCCAAATTGTACAAAATGTTCCTCCAATTCATTCTCTAAACTTGGAAACATAACCCGCGATCTCTACATTTAAATTCAAGTTTGTAAATTTAGCAAAACCAAAACATGTGTTTGCATTGTGTATTCTCTATGCTATTGTTTTGGGTTTTGTTTTGACTAGTGTTGACCAGTTATAGGACGTCTACCAGAGGCTTGGGGGTTATGTGATTGTGATGTCATGATGATGTTTTAATCTCAATCTTTATAAACACAACCATGGTTATGTGAGGGAATGCTCTATGTATTGGTTGTAACTACTGATTTTTATAGTTGAGATTCTTATGGATGAGACACTTGACTTAACCATTTTTGGTCATCGATCAATTATCCTTGGTTATTTTCTAGTCACCATGATGGGACTGTAATGTGGATTTATTCTTGATGATGTCATGATGTGAAATGTTTGACTCAACCATTTTTGGAGTCTTCAATCAATATGAATGAGATATATTTTGGTTATTGAGAACCATTGGATACTTTTGATTATTAGTGATACTTCAGTTGCCAATAGAGAGCTGTTGTGTTCATGATTTTCTATGGATGCTTTCTCATGGAGATTTGATGCTTTTATGCATATTTGATGATTTTATTATGGATTATCTTTTGTGATTTTGAGATTTATGATTCCATGAGCTTAGGGTAGGTTATCTGCATGTAGTGTCGGGAAGTGGCTTGCAATGGGGGCCGAGGCCCTAAGAGGCTGCCAGGGTAACTCATTGTAAGTTGGATTAATAAGTGATAACATTCACACCTAATACTAACTGAATGAACCTAAAAAGATAAGAGTTTTGGTTCTCGCCTATGCCTTGAGTGCTTGTACAAGCTAGGATGGGAGTAGTGAGAATGCATGGTTGCGACCTTGCATTCCATAGTATGCCTTGTCAGTATGAGAGGATACTAGTGGCCGTATGAGATTAGTATGGACCCGTGGAGTTTAGCTAACTGCCAGGGTAACTTGTACGTGATAAATGCGATGACACTTTCCCTCTTGCATAGTAGGTTCCTACATGTCATTGTGTGCCTTTGGGATTAGATGTCAATTTTGTGTTTGGAACCTTTGAGTTAGTATACTTTTAGGATTCCTAGACTTATAGAGATTTATGCTATGTGTTTTGGATAGCCTGTTTGGGACTTGAGATTATCTCCTCAGCACGGTGGGAGTGGACCACTTAGGTACCACGTGGTTGGGTGGTAGTGTATTTTCCACTCTTATCATTTGAGATTCATTGAGACATCGTGGCTGATGCGCGCTTCATGATGGTGGACATGTATCCTTTCATTGATTATTAGCATATGTTAGATGATGTTATCTTATGCTTATATTTGCATGTTAGATTACTTTCTGCATATGATATAGTATATGTTAGGAGTGACATTCCTACTATGTTAATACCGATGATCTCTTCGGTGATTTGGGAATGTTACGCACAGAGGGATGGCTAGGATCCACGATGGTCTAATGATGCTATTAATGGTTGGGAGGAACCATGCACTTATTTTATTATGTTTGATCTTTATGATGGATGATGTATCATGTGATTATCTTTACTTTGATTTGAACGAGATGATGTACCATATTTCAGATATGTATATTCTTTTAAGCTTTTCATAACCTGTGACATGTATAGTGGATGATTGAGCATTTGAAATGTAATGTATAAACATTGGACTTATCATTAATATTTCATGTGGATGTTGTACTAGATGGATTCATGTATGTTAGATGTAATTCAGCGTTAAGGGATCTTTAAAGAATGTAATCTGTTATGTATGTTATGTTTGCTTTCAGATGGATTTTGCTATTGCTTTCATTATTGTGCATAAGCTATATGTGGTATTTACTTTCATGTTAGAAAAAAAAAAAAGGAAAAAAGCTACCAAACTTAGTGGAATTCTAGGTTAATTCTTTGGATCCCTTGGAGGGGCATTACATTTGGTATCAGAGCCCGAGTTTCTACATTGGGAGCTCTGGGTATTTTGGAACAACTAGAACTTTGAACTTAAGTGTATCTTTTCAACATTGAAACTAGGTAAACTAAAACAAAACTTGAACTGTTACTTGCATATGTTTCATGCTTCAACACTTAGTTTCAAAACTGGAAATTTTACTTAAACCTAAACATAGAATTGAACTTAGTCTATTGCAACATGTGATTGTAATAGTACTTTGTACTATTGTAGGATGGTATCTGGGACTAGGTCTTCTGTTAGAGACCATGGTAGAGGCCGTGGTAGAGCTATCAGTGTCCATGAGTCTGCCCATGAGGGATTGACTCATGTAGAGAGCAGGGAAGAGCACTCTAGTAGGTAGCAGGGAGAGAGCCGTAGAGAGGACCAAGCTAAGTCTGAAGATGTTGGTTTGAGACAAATGATGCAGACTATTCTAGAACATCTACCTCCTATTCAAGAACAACCCAAAGTGCATCAGACAGAACAAGAGCATAGACCCAGATCTAGGAGTCCTCGAAAGGATCGTCAGAGGTCCATTGTGTCCACTCAGATGAAGGATCTTTCAAGATCCAAGGTTAAGCCTTTCAATGGGAAAGGTTCTGGTTATGTGGCTGATTAGTGGCTTATTTCCCTCGATAGGATTTTTTCCATGCAGGAGTTCAACAATAATGTTAAGACAAGATTTGCGATCACTAATTTAGAGAATTTTGGGGCCACTTGGTGGACGATTGAGGAGAAGAAGCTGGAAATCGATATGAGCAGTGTCACGTGTGAACTATTCTTAGAGAGTTTCTATGAACGATTCCTACCAAAGGAATGAAAATAGCAAAGGACTGATGAATTTAATAATCTTAGACAATACACTTTGTCAATGACCGAGTATGAGCGTAAGTTTTACGAGCTCATGTCTTTTTCAGGGTTAAATGAAAGTTCAGCTCAGTTGACACAACATTTTATTAGGGGTTTGAATAACCATATTATTGGGGGTGTCAAGGTATTTTAGCCAAAATCCCTCAAGGATGTGGTACATCGAGCAATCCTTGTTGAGAAAAGTGTCAACCTTGGTCAAGGTGGTTTTGTAGGAGCACCAGTAGCATCAGGATCTAAAGGCAACTACAATTCAGGTGGTAACAAGAAGATTTCTTTCTCTAAGGGGAAGCAGTATTAGTAGCAGTCTCAGCAGAAACAACAACAGAAGGGATTGAATTCTCAGGCTCAAGGTGGTGGCAAAGGTTCTAACACCAAGAACAATTGCAATACTCAACGCAATAAACAAAATCAGCCCAATCAGCCAGCTCAAAGTAGCCAGTCTTTTGTTAGCAAGAATAGCCGTCAGTAATCAAATGTACCACCTATGGGTAGAGGATCTGGCAGAAATATAGAATGTTTTTTATGTGGTCAGATTGGACATTATGTAGCTCAGTGTCCACAGTGAGCACCTCAGTTTTCTGGACCTAGGCCTACAGTTTCAGAGCCTACAATGGGCAATGCAGGTAGAGCTCATAGAGTTTTTGTAGCAGTAGATCACCGTCAGGCAGATCACCGGGGAACAGTGGTTGAGACCACAAGTGCTATTAGAGGTATATCTCTTTTAGTATTGTTTGATTTAGGAGCTACAAATTCATTTATTTCACCATCTATAGTTTCTAAGTGTAAGCTGAATGCAGTGAAGCAAGATCATGGTTGGCAAGTGGAACTAGCCTCAGGTATTAAGGTCTCCATAGACTCTGTAGTTCATAAGTGTGGGCTTAGCTTAGGAAGCTTTGATACTGTAGTGGATCTTCGACTCATACCCCTTGGTTCCTATGATGTGGTTTTAGGCATGGAATGGCTTGGATCTCATAGAGCCAGTATAGATTGTAGGAAGAAGATTATTATGTGCCAAGATGACCAAGGGAATGATGTTAAAATAGTTGGGATACCAAGATCTATATCTCTGCGAATGATTTCTACTATGCAAATGAAGTGAAGTATCCGTAAGGGATGTCAAATATTTTTTGTTATGGTAAATGATCTTGATGAGGAAGATCCTGTGAAGAAGACTTTAGATCACCCGATTTTACAGGAGTACGCAGATGTCTTTCCAAGTGAGGTTCTAGGCATGCCTCCAAAGAGGGACATTGACTTTAGTATTGATTTGATTCTTGGAGTGGAGCCTATCTCTAAAGCTCCTTATCGCATGACTACATAGGAATTGGGTGAGTTACGTCTTCAGCTTGAGGAACTTCTGGCCAAAGGGAGCTTTTGACCTAGCGTATCACCATGGGGAGCTCCAGTGCTCTTTGTGAAAAAGAAAGACGATTCTTTGCACCTTTGTATCGACTACAGATAGTTGAATAAGGTGACTATTAAGAATAGGTATCCTCTGCCTAGGATTGATGACTTATTTGATTAGATCAAGGGAGCTATAATACTCTTCAAGATTGACCTAAAGAAAAGATACCACCAGCTTCGCATTAAGGAAAGCCGACATTCAGAAGACCACTTTTCGAACTCGCTATGGGCATTATGAGTTCACAGTGTTACCTTTTGGATTGACTAATGCTCCATCGATTTTCATGAGTTTGATGAATGGTGTGTTTCAATCTTATCTGGACAGGTTTGTACTTGTGTTTCTTGATGACATATTGATATATTCTAAGAATTAGAAGGAGCATGAGGAACACCTGTGGTTGGTATTGCAGTGTTTGAGAGACAATTAGCTTTTTGCCAATGCAGCTAAGTGTGAATTCTTCAAATCGAAGATTCAATATTTAGGGCATGTTATTTTAGGTGATGGTATTTCAGTGGATCCTGCAAAGATTCAAGTGATAATAGATTGGCCGACACCAACTAATGTGTTAGAAATTCATAGTTTCATGGGTTTAGCTGGTTATTATCGCAGTTCTATCCAGAACTTCTCTAGGATAACACATCCTATCATTTCTCTTCAGAGGAAAGGAAAGAAGTTCGTGTGGACAGAGAAATGTGAGGAAGCTTTCCAAAAGCTCAAGGAGCTTTTGACCAGTGCACCGATTTTAGCTGTACCTGATCCAAAAGGTGATTTCATGGTGTGTACAGATGCTTCTCTCGAAGGGATTGGGTAGTGTTGATGCAGAATGGATGGGTGATTGCGTATGAATCATGCAAGCTCAAGGATCATGAGCTAAATTATCCTACACATGATCTTGAGTTAGCAGCAGTAGTTCATGCTTTGACAAGATGGAGACATTTCTTGTTGGGGCACAGATTTGAGCTACATAGTGATCATCATAGTCTTCAGTACATTTTTACTTAGCCTAATTTGAATGCTCGCCAGAGGTGATGGATGGAGTTTTTATGCGGGTATGATTTTGAGGTTAAGTACATTCAGGGTAAGGAGGATGTGGTGGCAGATGCTTTGAGTCACATGAGACATGTAGTATCATCGATGACTCTTAGTGTGGACTCGAGGAGTCAGATTCTTTAGGCACTTCCTACGGATTCTTGGTATCAGGAAATGTGCAGAGAGATTGATTCAGGAAGACCTTTGGAAGGTAGGTTTGCAAGTTACATTCAAGAATCAAATGGTCTTTTGAGACATTTGGGGAGGATTTATGTGCCATTACCGGATGAGCTTCGCACCTTCATTCTAGCAAAAGCCCATCGTACACCTTACTCAGCACATTCAGGTGTTAAGAAGATGCATGCTGATTTGAGATGCTTGTTCTTTTGGTTTGGGATGAAGCGAGACATTGCTGACTTTGTGGCTAGGTTCCTTGAGTGTCAGAGAGTTAAGGCAGAACATCAGCACTTGGCTGGAATTTTGCAGCCTAATCTCATTCCTTCTTGGAAATGGGATATCATCTCCATGGACTTCATAGTAGGATTACCTATGACTGTTCGACGTCATGATGCTATCATGGTCACCGTTGATCGATTGACTAAGGTGGCACATTTTTTACCGATCAGGTCTTCCTACATAGTAGCTTCTGTAGCTAGTGTCTTCATGCGTGACATTGTGAGATTACATGGTATTCCTAGAAAGATCATTTCTGACAGGGATCTTGTATTCACATCTGTATTTTGGACATCACTGCAGCATGAGCTTGGAGCGCAGATAAACTTTAGTTTGGCATATCATCCAAAGACTGATGCTCAGACAGAGAGGGTGAATCAAGTTTTGGAGGATATGTTACAGATGTATGTGATGGATAGGTAGACACATTGGGAGGACTATCTCTACCTAGTGGAGTTTGCTTACAACAATGGGTATCATAGTTCTATTGGCATGGCACCATTTCAGGCATTATATGGACATCCTTATCATACACCATTAAGTTGGGATAGACTTGAGGATCGCATCCTTTTGTTTCTGGAGATGCTTCGTGATATGGAGCAACAGGTAGTGCGTATCCATGAGCACTTGACTACGACACAAGATAGGCAGAAGAAGTATGTTGATGCTCATAGGACTGATAAGTAGTTTGCTGTGGGTGATAAGGTTTTCTTGAGAGTGCGTCCACAAAAGAGTCCGATCTGATACAGAAAGGGTTCTAAGCTAGCACCTCACTTTGTGGGACCATTTGAGATTTTAGAGAGGATTGGCCTGATTGCTTACCGCCTTGCTCTACCGCCCAGCCTAGCTCACATTCATGATGTTTTCCACGTTTCAGTGCTTCGATAGTATATTCCTGCTATTGTACATGTTCTCGATTGGAATGCATTGTAGGTAGTGGATAGGTAGCTGGCTTTAGAGCCGGTTCGTATTCTGGAGCAGTGGGAGTTGACCCTCAGGGGTCAAACCATCGAGCAGGTAAGGGTCCAATGGGACCCTACTGATGATTCTTCAGCTACATGGGAGGATGCAACTAGGTTACGGGAGTTATATCCCTACCTGTTTGTAGGCTTCCAGGAGTAAGCCTAACCCAAGGGGGGGTGGATGTAGTGCCCACCCTCGTTCACATCTTTTCTAGACATTGTTGTTGTTATTATCAGACTATGTTAGACTAGTTTTATGTTGATGGATTAGTGGTATTGTTTTGAGACTATCAGACATTATGTTATGGATTTAGTGGTTATATGATGAGATCATTTAGACTTTACATTTCATGTATGCATGATGATCATTACATTGCTTTAAGTTATTGTTGATGATTAGTTAGATGGTTTATTATTTCATGTGCTTTATTATGGATACTTATCCCATACTTGCATGTGTATGGTGTGCGTGTTTTCTTATTGTATGGCATTTCTGATATGGTTAAGGAAGGGAGTCATAGTCACCTGCTTAGTCAAGATCTACACGATGCACCACTTCCTGCCATTGTTTGTTTAGCTTAGCATTATATATATTGTATGTACATGCATGATTTTTCTGGAGGTTGCAGGTACTAGGTATCGACTTCCCTGAATTGCCAAGATGAGCGTACCCTATTATACTATCTCAATGATAAGAGAAGGGAGATAAATTCTCAAGTCCAAATCCCAAACCATTAAACCATTTGTCCTAGTGAGATAGGACAAGTATCTGGATATTTTACCCACCGAATATGTCAGACGACATATTTCGTGACTTTTAACCCTTTAGACTAATTTTGTGTGAATTGTTCTATTATGGGTTTTCATAATTTATCTTGGAGGTTTATGGTGAATTTTCTATTAATTAAGTCTTAATAAATAGATTTAATTAATTAATTAATTATTTGAGGAAATTAATATAAAAATATCATAATCTTTGATATTTTGATTATAATTAATTAAATGAGAATTAATTTGAGGAAAAAGGTTTAAATAAAAGAAAATTAGAAATTAAAATTAATAATAATAATAAAATAATAATAAAGTAATAAATAAATAATAATAATAAAAGTTATAAAAATTAAAATGAAAGTTATAAATATTTAAATAGAAATTATATAAAAAGTAAATTGGAGTTATAAGCTTGCATGGGAGTTAACGCACTTTTTCATTTCTCATATGTCAACAACATGGAGGTTAGTGCATCAATTAAGCACATGGTGTCTACAACCTTATGACTCATCTAGAAGGTTGGAAAAGACACATGCTTAGTTGGTGACACCTTCTAGTTGTTTCTAGAAGCATTCTAGATGTTTCTTGAAAGCTCTTTATATTCATGCATTCCTAGAATCTTAGAGATAGTGCGGAGAGCATTTGGCACATTGGAGGACTAAAGAACTCTGAAGAAGGGAGCTTGCTCTGTGGGTTTTTTGAGGAAGACCAAATTGGCATCAGAATTCGGGTAGATTCTTGTGATTTTACTTATGCTATTTTCGCATCTTGCATTCCCTGTCTTCTTCGTGTCTTCCATATGTCTTCTGAGGATTTTTCCTATTTTTATTGTATGCATTCTCAATATGGGTAGTTAATTTGTTTGAGAATTTTATATGCATAGATCTGAAAAGAACACGAGGCTAGGGATTAGATTCATAATCAAACCCATTAGATTAATTATTGGAAAATTTTTGAGATCAAAGGTTTATAGGAAAATTCTGAGGATTGAAATTTATATATATATATCTTGTGTATATATCTTGTGTATATATATGTTTATATTTTTAATTTGCACACACACACACACACACACACACACACACACACACACACACACACACACACACACACACACACACACACACATATGTATACATGTTTATATGTTGTGATGTTTTTAATTCTGCATGTATACACACACACACACACACACACACACACACACACACACACACACACACACACACACACATATATATATATATATACATATACCTTCATATATATATATATACATATACCTTGATATATATATATATATATATACATACATATGTATATATAATATATATTTATTAAAAAATTGAATATTATACCATTAATGGAAAACATTTTGAAAAACGTTAAACTTTATTAAGAACCAAATCGCATACCAGAATGGATAATTGCATAAGTGATTTTAAAGAAAGTAATATGCATAAGTGGGGGGGAAGAGACCCGTGCCCCCGTGCCACTATGGTTTCAGTGTACCGGCCATCGTAGGTACTATGACGGCAGGGGTACACAGTACCCCCTGACGTCGCAAGTCCTGTGACCGCAGGGTCCTGTGTACCACTGGCAGTTTACATGCTATATGTATGTTTATAACACTTGCCACATATCAAGTCAAGTTTTTATTGTTATTAATATGTTAAATGGTATTAATCAAATTTATTAATTCGATTTTGTAAAATGTAATAATAATTTATATTTATATATGTATGTATATATATATATATATATTTTTAAATATAAATATAAATATATATGTATATATATAATATGTAAATATGTTAATAATAATTTGAATTATAATTATATAACTGATAAATGATTTATACCAAAGGTTCATTTCTTTTATAATGGTGAACTCTTGTTTAATTTTTAAGATTTAATTAATTGTTTTATAAAGTATATGAAATTTAATTGTTAGTTTGGTGGGGGACGTTTTCAAACAAAGATTATAATTGGAAGATGGAATTTAAGAAAAAAACTTTTATTCATCCAAAACGTACAAAATGTTCCTCCAATTCATTCTCTAAACTTGGAAACATAAACATAGATCTCTACATTTAAATTCAAGTTTGTAAATTTAGCAAAACCAAAACATGTGTTTGCATTGTGTATTCTCTATGCTATTATTTTGGGTTTTGGGTTGACTAGTGTTGACCAGTTATAGGACGTCTACCAGAGGCTTGGGGGTTATGTGATTGTGATGTCATGATGATGTTTTAATCTCAATCTTTATAAACCCAACCATGGTTATGTGAGGGAATGCTCTATGTATTGGTTGTAACTACTAATTGTTATAGTTGAGATTCTTATGTATGAGACACTTGACTTAACCATTTTTGGTCATCAATCAGTTATCCTTGGTTATTTTCTAGTCATCATGATGGGATTGTAATGTGGATTTATTCTTGATGATGTCATGATGTGACATGTTTGACTCAACCATTTTTGGAGTCTTCTATCAATATGAATGAGATATATTTTGGTTATTGAAAACCACTGGATACTTTTGATTATCAGTGATACTTCAGTTGCCAATAAAGAGATGTTGTGTTCATGATTTTCTATGGATGCTTGCTCATGGAGATTTGATGCTTTTATGCATATTTGATGATTTTATTATGGATTATCTTTTGTGATTTTGAGATTTATGATTCCATGAGCTTAGGGTAGGTTATTTGCATGTAGTGTCTTGAAGTGGCTTGTAATGGGGGCCGGGGCCCTAAGAGGCTGCCAGAGTAACTCATTGTAAGTTGGATTAATAAGTGATAACATTCACACCTAATACTAACTGAATGAACCTAAAAAGATAAGAGTTTTGGTTCTCACCCATGCCTTGAGTGCTTGTATAGGCTAGGATGGGAGTAGTGAGAACGCATGGTTGCGACCTTGCATTCCACAGTATGCCTTGTCAGTATGAGAGGATACTAGTGGCCGCATGAGATCAGTATGGACCTGTGGAGTTTAGCTAACTGCTAGGGTAACTTGTACGTGATAAATGCGATGACACTTTCCTGCTTGCATAGTAGGTTCCTACATGTCATTGTGTGCCTCTGGGATTAGATGTCGATTTTGTGTTTGGAACCTTTGAGTTAGTATACTTTTAGGATTCCTGGACTTATAGAGATTTATGCTATGTGTTTTGGATAGCCTGTTTGGGACTTGAGATTATCTCCTCAGCACGGTGGGAGTGGACCACTTAGGTACCATGCGGTTGGGTGGTAGTGTATTTTCCACTCTTATCATTTGAGATTCATTGAGACATCGTGGTTGATGCACCCTTCATGATGGTGGACATGTATCCTTTCATTGATGATTAGCATATGTTAGATGATGTTATCTTATGCTTATATTTGAATGTTAGATTACTTTTTGCATGTGATATAGTATATGTTAGGAGTGACATTCCTACTATGTTAATACCGATGATCTCTTCGGTGATTTGGGAATGTTATGCACGGAGGGATGGCTAGGATCCACGATGGTCTAATGATGCTATTAATGGTTGGGAGGAACCGTGCACTTAGTTTATTATATTTGATCTTTATGATGGATGATGTATCATGTGATTATCTTTACTTTGATTTGAACGAGATGATGTACCATATTTCACATATGTATATTCTTTTGAGCTTTTCATACCCTGTGACATGTACAGTGGATGATTGAGCATTTGAAATGTAATGTATAAACATTGGACTTATCATTAATATTTCATGTGGATGTTGTACTAGATGGATTCATGTATGTTAGATGTAATTCAGCGTTCAGGGATCTTTAAAGAATGTAATCTATTATGTATGTTATGTTCGCTTTCAGATGGATTTTGCTATTGCTTCCGTTATTGTGCATAAGTTATATGTGGTATTTACTTTCATGTTAGAAAAAAGAAAGAAAGAAAGCTACCAAAATTAGTGGAATTCTAGGTTAATTCTTTGGATCCCTTGGCGGGGCATTACACTAATCAAGAAAATAGTGATCTTGATGAATTACTTAAAGAATTTCAATATTGGAATAGTCTGATAAATTAGAAAAAATTATCCTATTGCATGGCCATTGATGACTTTGAAACTCCAAAACAAGCGGCTAAATTGGATTTGATGTTGGAGGCATGCCTTGATTTGGACCCACTTGGTCTTGAGAAGAGTATTTTTCAACATGTGGTAGATAACTCGAATTTACATCTTGATGTGATAAATTCGATGGAACCTGAGATTGATAAGGACCAAATTGAGCCTAACTCTCAAAACATCCCAAGCATTATGGTGGAATTCAACTTTCCATAGGTGGCTGATTAGCTGGAGGTTCAGCCTCAAGAGGACAATTTGAAAGAGTTTGAGGTCTCTAAAGTACAACCTGAATCCAGGCTCCAAGCCAACTTGTCAGATTTTGATACTCGACACACTTTCTCCATTGTTCAGTCTCCCTCTCTCCACCCTTAGACCTCCAAGACACCCAAATCTAGAGGACGTCCAAAGGGTTCTAAAAATAGGACTGAGATCACCTCAGGTATTCAGACCACACTAGATGAGAAATTTGTTGTTAATAAGAGAATGATGAGGAGAACAACCTGTTCTCCTTGTCAGCAATGAGAATTGTATCATGGAATGTTAGAGGCATAAATGCTTTTGACAAGAGAGGTAGGGTTCAAAATATTTTAGAATCCTCAAAAGCTAACATTGTGTTGTTGCAAGAGACAAAATTGTCACAAGAAAATTTTTAGAAGTCCCTAGCCAAATGGCCAAGGTGGTCCTCAGTACATTTTCCTAGTATGGGTGCTTTTGGGGGTCTTGCCATTCTTTGGAACCCACTAAAAATTTAGGGTCATCTTATTCAATAACAAGCTAACTGGCAAATGTTGTAGGTGCTTGACTTTGATGTCTCTTTTACTCTGTTCAATGTGTATGGACCTACTTCCACTTAGGAAAAGTTGAAAACATGGGATCAAATAGCAGTTTTGATTAAATCTCAAAACTCCCATCTAGTCATCCTTGGGGGCAATTTTAATGTGATCTTGAATCAAAATGAGAAAATTCGTGGTATTTGCCCACCCATTAAAACCATTTTGGACTTTGCTCAATTTTTTGACAATAATGATTTGATGGATATTTGACCATCTAATAGCAAGTTTACATGGACAAAAAAGAGATCTAGCTTTGCTCAAATTGCAATAAGATTGGACAGATTTTTTCTATCTCATGAATGGAAATTAGGGAATTTTTGCTTCCAATCAGAGATTTTGTCTGCTCTAGATTTTGATCACTTTCCAATCTCCATAGACATTGATCAAGCTACACCTATCGACCAAAACCAACATAAGTCATCATTTAAATTTGAAAGTATGTGGTTGCATCATCCACATTTTCTCCTACTTTTAAAACAATGGTGGATCAATGCTCCCTTTGCTCCAGGATCTAGAATGCATCAATTTGCCAGCAAATTGAAATATGTCAAGGAGCAGATCAAAATCTGGAACATACAAGTTTTTAAAAATGTCTTCAAATAGAGAGAGATTGTTAAGCTACAACTGGAGGAGATTCAATACTCCATTATCAATTTTGGGATGGATAGTGACAAGTATGCTAAGCAAAAAGAGTTAAAGATTGAATGCGAGGAATTGTGTAACAAGGAGGAAGATTAGTGGAGAAAAAAGTCTAGGGAAGTTTGGCTTCAACAAGGAGATAGAAACACAAAAAATTTTCACGCTTTTGCCCAACAAAAAAGGGCAGCTAAATCAAATTTTCAAATCTTGGATGCTCAAACAGGTAATATTCTAACCAAACCTGACCAGATCAGAGATGAAGGTGTCAAGTTCTTTAAGAATCTTCTTGCATCGACATAACTTCCCTCACCTTCACCCTCATAAGTAGAGAATTTCATCCAACATATACCTACAATGATCTCCCTTGTAGATAATTCCAAGCTCTTGGCGCCTTCTACCATTCAAGAAATTTGAGAGTTTGTTTTCTCCTTCCCTCCTGAAAAAGCCCCAGGTCTAGATGGCTTCAAAACACTTTTCTTTCAGAGCTATTGGGATTTTATTGGATGGGACCTTCTAGTAGTGATGGAGGAATCCAAAAAGTTTAAATCTATGTCAAAATATTTCAATTCTACAAATATAGCAATTATTCTAAAAACCAGAGAGCCCAAAAATTTTGCAAACTTTTGCCCAATTTCACTCTGCAACTTGACTTATAAAATTATTACTAAAGCCATCTATCTTCAACTTCAAAAACTTCTTCCATCCATAATCTCTCTTGAACAAGGTGGCTGTGTTGTTGGTAGAGAAATAATGGAGGGTGCAATGGTAGCTCATGAAATTCTCCACTTCATCAAGAATAGTCAATCTTCTAATTTTGTTATCAAGTTAGACATGCAAAAGGCCTACGACAGATTTTTTTGGAACTTCCTTTTTCAAGTCCTTCAAAAAATAGGCTTTGATAAGAAATGGTGTAAGTGTATTAAAGCTTGCATTTTGGGGGCTTGGTTCTCAGTTATTATCAATGGATCAACATCTAGTTTCTTTTCATCCATGTAAGGTCTTTGACAGGGTGACCCTCTTTCACTGGCTTTATTCATCATCATGGCTGAAGCCCTTAGTAGGAACATCAAGCATCATCATCTATCTGATAAGTGGAAAGGAGCAAAAATTGAAGGTACAACAATCTTAGTCACACAATCTTTATTTGCTAATGACATATTACTGTTTGGTGCCTCATCAGTCTTTGAGGCTAAATAGATTAAGAAAATTCTCTTGCTATATTCAGAAGTTTTAGGGCAGAAAATTAATCCTCAAAAGTAAAAAATCTTCTTATTTTATACAAACAGGATTATCTTAGATAAGATTGTGCATATTCTGGGGTTCATTGAGGATTTTCTACCCTCTGCTTATCTTGGGATTCCTTTCTTTATGGGTTCAAACAAGAAAGTTTTTTGGGAGGGGATATATCAAAGAATTAAGAGCAAAATTGATTCTTGGAAAGTTTTATGGCTGTCACAATCTGACAGAATATTGTTTATGAAGTTTTGCAATACCTAATTATTATATGGCTATCATGCAAGCACCGTCTTTTGTTGTCTCACAAATTAAAAAACTTGTTAAGGGATTTCTATGGTTGGGAAATTTGACTAATGAAAAGAAACTTCCACTTATCTCTCTCCAAAATATGGTATTTCATCCAACTCTAGGTGGAGCAGGAATTTATGATTTGATAACTAGGAACAAAGCATTTGGTGGTAAGCTGGTTTGGTAGATGTATACTAAATCACAATCAGTCTGGTATCACATTATGCAATAGAAGTATCTAAATAATAATGAGCCACATAGAATATTTTCTATATTGTATCCCCCTAGGGGATCAGTCATTTGGGACTTCATGATTGCATCTAGAGATATTGTGCTTAACTACATTTCATGGGAGTTAAATTGTGGGGACAAGATAAACTTTTGGGGTGACTCATGGAATGGCCACCTTCCATTAAATACAATGTCAAACATACAAAAGATAGTCTCAGTTACAGAAGTAGAATGGGGTAACCTTGCTATTCATTATATGGATGCAATTTGCATCTTCTCAAGGAAAGTAATATGGAAAGATCTAGATCAACTCCCTTTAGATCCTCAACATAAAAAACAACTTAAATCTATCTTATCAGAAAGATAGGCTTTTGTATCAAAAGCCGAGGTTCGAATAATGTGGATCCTAGCCAAAAATGGTAACTATTCAATCAAGGAAGGTTACAAACTTCTTCAACAACTTGAGTTGGAAAAACCACCATCTTGAACATTCATGTTCTACTAGAATAAAGTAGTACTTCCCAAGGCTGGGTGCTTTGCATGGCTAGCAATCAAGCATAGAATTCTTACAAGTGATAGATAGGCTAGGATGAATATTGCCTCTCCTTTCAAGTGTGTTTTATGTGGTGAGGAAGATGAATCAACTGATCATCTATTTGCAAGATGTCAATTTGCATACCAATGCTGGATGTTTGTTTTTAACAAATTAAATTACTACTCCCCACTACAAAACAATATCTGGGACATTTTCCAAGCTTGGCCAATTCTTTATCCCAATGCCCTTTTTGTAGGAATCTGGAAATGTACACCTGCTCTAGTTATTTGGGCTATTTGGTGGGAAAGAAACAAGAGGATTTTTAGAAAAGAAATATCATCTTTAGAGAAAGTGCTCCAAACTATTGAAAATTTTATCTCAAAAGTTACTAATGCAAGTGTCAGTAGATGTAGATTTAATCTAGCTATCACTTCTTGGGATGGAAGTATCATTCAGGAATGGAAATCAATTTTCATCCCATTTGGCACTGACACTTTTTCAAAGTTGAAAACTCATACAGATAGGTCTATAGTTAAATGGAAACCCCCTTTGCCTAGCTTTGTCAAATTCAACTTTGGTTGAGCATCTAGAGGTAATCCAGGACAATCAGGATTGGGAGCATGCTTAGAGATTGTACTAGTAAAGTCCTGGCAATCACAATGGCTCCCCTTCCTATAGGAACTAACAATATGGCAGAGGCTCAGTCATTGTTTTCAAGGCTAATTCTTGCTAAGAAAGGGAACTTCCAACAAGTGTAGATTGAAGGTGATTCTCAAGTTATGATCTCTACCTATATTAAGAGACAATCATCTTCCTATAAACTCAAATATGTGCTTCAACAAATTTGGAATATTATTAATCAATTTTAGGAGATCAGAGTTTCACACACATATAGAGAGGGCAACAAAATGGCAGACTATCTTTCCAATTTAGGATGCAATAGGATTATAAATTTTACACTAAACCCTTCTACACTCATGGAGCATTATAAAGATTTGTAGAAACTAATGGTCACTGACCTTTAGAAGAGGAGTTTATTGTTTGTGCTGATATATTTTTTTCTTTTGGTGTCGAGAGACTCTTAGAGTCGAGCGTGCTTCATGTGCTAAGCATTTATTATGTGTCATGTCATAGCTGATGTTAGGCAAGTTAGGGACTTCAGGGGTCAAGTGGACTCTATGTGCTGAGTTGCCTCAGGTGCCGAGTGTGTTTCATGTGTCAAGTGATCAATATGCACCAAATCATGGCTAATGTCAGGCAAGGCAGGGACTTCAGGGGCTTAGCAGTCTATATGTGTGTTGAGTTGCTTTAGATATTGATTGTGCTTCATGTGCTAAGTGATCAACATGCGCCGAGTCAAAGTTACCACCTACTAAGCCAATGACCTTAGGTGCTAACTACCATATGACATGTGCCGAGCCAACTAACACACTTCATGTGTTGTGTATAATGTATGTGTCGAGCTAGAATTCTCATTGATGCCGAGTTGATTTAGGTACTGAGCATGATTCATGTGTCGAGTGATCAATATGTGCTAAGGCACAATTGATGTCATCTAAGCTAGTGACCCTAGGTGCCCAATGCCATATGTGTTGAGTGTGTAAGCATGCTTCATGTGTCGTACAAAATAGGATGCTATATGTGCTAAGTAAATTAGAATAGTACATGAGTTATAGTACATGAGCTACCCAATAGCTACCAAGATGAGCCAAAATTTTTATAGGTGGTGAGTTATCTTTGGTGTTGAGTTAGAAGCTAGGATACTTCAAGTGACATGATGAGTGTTCTTTATGTGCCGAGTGATCAATTTGCACTGAGTCATAGTTGATGTTGTGCAAGCTAGTGACTTCAGATGCCAAACAGGTTACATGTTTTTTGTGATCTACATGTGTTGAATTATAGATGGTGTTGAGCAAACTAGAATGTCATATGTTCCAAGTATGCTATAGTGGACATTCTGACGTCACTCGATGGTCATTGAGCATTATCCAAATTAGGCATTGAACATTTATTGAAGTTTTCATTAATTAGGTTCCCATGTGCGAGATTAAGGAAAAATCATGATAAATCTTCATCATTAAATATAATTTTGTTGGTTGATGTTAATTGAGTACGATCTTAGTTCAGTTTGGTCATGTGGCACTTTGTACTCAACAAAATTAAATTCAACATATATGTCCATAGATCAAATTGCTCATTCTTCAATTTTGGGTGCGTCAGATTTGTACTTTGCCCTTCTCAATTCGCAGCCAATTTTTGATTTAATGGTACCCTCTTTATTACACACAAGTGCAGGTACTCCACTTCCTGTGTGCATATGTTGAGGGATTAATTTTAAGGCGTAATGGATTTCAATCCAATTTATTTATCCAATGTGTTGTGTTTACCATTCAAATTTCTTTCAACATGTCGTCTCCACAAGAAGTATGTTTGAAATGCAATTCTAGCCATCACTTCCATTGCAACATCTTGCCAAAAATTTTTAGAATCATGCTTCATCTAGCATTGGATGAAGATGCAATTCCCCACCCTCTTGAAGATGCAGCTCTGGATAATATGTTTATTGTACATTCCTATAACACCCGACGTGTGATTTGAACCATAATTGGGGAGGATCTTTTCTCTGCATCCGCAAGGAATGTTTTATTCCCTTCAACTTTAGTCTCCATTTTTCTATCCAATGCCATGGATCTTCTTCAATCTTCATCAATACTGGAAATTATCACTATCAAGGTGGTTTGGCTAGAATTTTGGGTTGACAATAAATTGAAATGTGCGATGAATAACTATGATTTGTGGATCGGTAATGCCCTAGTTGGTGGCATATTTTCAAGAACCATGCTCATGAAGAATCATGAGGCCATGATGACCTTTGAAGCAATGAAAAAAACTTTTGAAAAGCACAACACTCAATTCCTACTCAAGACCCTGCAATTCACAGCTCGTGCTCTGGGTTTCCAATTGACTGAGGAGGTGGAGAAAATTCTGCTTTGATTGAAATTTTGGGGATCCCAATTTCTAATACTTAAGAAAAAGCTGCCCAAGGGAAGACATCTTTGGCCACCCCAACTCATTTGGTCAGTGAACCTAGTGCTTGGTTGTTCTTAGCTTTCAAAGAGCCCAGTCTTGGTCACCATGTCTTAGCAGAAACTACTCAGCCTCTACATCTAGATGTCACTATACCTAGTGGTTGGGGCGTGCCTTCATCCACTAGTTTTTTTGCTAGCACTTTAGATGTTGCTACTTAGTGCTTGAGTTTGGGTTGGGACATTGCTCTTGTATCATGTCCAGATTTTGGATGGGGCTTCTCTACAATGGTTGCTTCCAGAAAGGATATGGATGAAAGATAACACAGTGATATCTTTATGTCTTGTTGGGCCTTTTCCCCCTCACTTTAGGCATGTTTTATAGAATGTTGAAAATCTTGTTGAACCTTCTATGTATGAAGAAGTTGTGATAGAACCAATGTGATTGATGCTATGAATGAAGAGATGCATGCTATTGAGAAAAATGATACATGGGAATTAGTTCCACTTCTAAAAGAAAAATAGATGATTGGTGTCAAATGGGTTTACAAGGTGAAATATCATGCTGATGGTTTTGTGAAAAGACACAAACCTAGCCTAGTTGCCAACGGATTCACACAAACACCAAGAGTAGATTATTTGGAGAATTTTGGTCCAGTTGCCAGGTTTGATATAGTTAAAATTATATTATCTATTGCTGCTCAAAATAAGTGGTCAGTCTATTAGATGGATATAAAATCAAATTTCTTAAATGGTTATATTGATGAAGAGATTTACGAGCATCAACCTATTGGCTATGAGTAGGAAAATAACACTTGGTTTACAAGCTGAAAAAGACACTTTATGGGTTAAAGAAAGAACTACATGCTTGGTATGCATGAATTGATAGTTATTTCTTGAACAAAGGATTCATTTGAAGTCCTTTAGAGCCAACCCTCTATATCCAATATGTTGGTAATGATATTCTAATTGTTTGTCTTTATGTTGATGATCTCATTTTTATAGGTAATAGCCATGTATCATGGAGAAATTCTAAGTATTTGAGATGTCAGATCTGAGACTTATGCATTATTTTCTTGGGGTAGAGGTGTAACAACAACTTGATGGTATATCTATTTCTCAAACCAAGTATGTTGTTGATTTATTGAAGTAGTTTAGAATGATGTCATGCACGAGAGTTTCTACCCCTGCAACCCTTGGTGAAAAGTTAACCTAGTTGTCAAGCAATATGGATTTGAAGGATTCTGGAAGATTTGCATTTGGTTCAAGAACATCCTACAACTATTTTTTGTGATAACCGTGGTGCCATTGCATTGAACAAGAATCTAGTGTTTCATGCTAGATTGAAGTACATTGAAACCCATCACACTTCATTTGAGATTTGGTTTAGAATGGTACAATGGAGTTACATTTTTTCCCAATTTCTGAGCAAGTAGCATGTTAATATCTTCACCAAAGCTCTCACTACTACTAGTTTTACTACCTTGAGAACTCAACTCAATCTCATTTCCATTATTTATGCAAGGGGAGATTGAATTCATGTGTTCGCCATGCATCACTCACTACTCATGAAGACATGCATGGCTCATGCGATCAATGCATTCACAATGCAAAATATTTAGTTCCACCACACATTGCTTCTTTAAATTGTTTTATTTAATTATTTCATGCTTAATAAAACTACATGTTGTAGTTAGCTTTGTAGGGATCATTTATTATTAATTTTAATTAGTTTGCATAATATGTAAAACTATTATTATCATGTATTCTCTTTGCATGTTCTTGTTTAGAGTTTTATTCTTTAGTTGATTTCTTTATAATGTATTCTGTATTTTTAGAATTGTAACACTCAATAAAAACAAGGTTTTTAATTTGATTTCGGTTGTTTTTTGTTTATGATCTATTTTTTATTTCTTTTTTTAGCAATATAGCATAGGATATTTTATTTTAGATCTTCATAAAAAACATCTTTCACCTCCAAACTACCTCCTTCGACAGTTTCCTACATAAAAAACATTCCCCAAAACTGTGTTCCATCTTTCAAAAAATATTCACCAATCATTCCCCTCCTGACTCAAACTATGATCGTCTTTGACTTTTTTGATGACAAGGGACATTCTTCCATGACTCCATATTTTAAGCATGTTCTACTTGTTCCACTCGCTCCAATTCCCTCAACTCTTTGCCATGCTTCCTTTGCCTTTCTATAGATCAAGGGTTTGTCAACTTGGGCTTTCCAATGGAGAAATGACACATACCCAAAGCAACACATGTCATCTTCATCCGCAAAGCACTCTAGACTATTTTGGAACAATATATATCCCTCTTTTTAGAAATTTTATGCAGAATAGCTAAATTTGCTCCAAATTCTGAATGTCTTACTTTTGGTAAACATAGTTTTACTATGATTGAGATTAATTAAAAAGAATTGGATTAAATTCGTATCTATTTTTATTTAAATGATAATTGTCAATTTTTTTTCCATTGTAATTATCACAAATTATAACTATTTTGAAAAATTTCTAAAGGATTACAATATTCCTTTTCATTGAAGTGACTCTTGTTCATGAAAGGCTAAACAATTTTTTAGAAGTATTGTTATTAGCATTATCAATTTCTAAAAATACACCTATAGCCAAGAAAATACGCTAACGAGACTTATTTATCCAAACATGTATCAATCATTAGTAAAACAAGTTGTACGAATCCTTTCATTGTAGCAGTTCTTTTGTATATACACAAGATAGTCTGATAAATTTATCATAGAAATCCAAATTGAAATTTGTGTATTATTTTAGTATTAAAAAAATTAAGTGTACAATATTGGGATTATTTTAAAGAATTTTTTTTAAAAAAAGTTATAATTTATATTTATTTAACTAGGTGCAGTTTAAGATTTAAAAATTGAAAAATAAAATAAAATTTGTGCATTGTATTTGTATGATGTACATTAGAGTCTAATAGAGAATAACTCATAAAAAGTTCTATAATGATGTTTTATAAAGTTAACCTTTTATTTTTCCTTTTTATTAGACTTAAAGGTATTTTATTTTAGAGTGAACATTAATCAGGAGATCTTTTGTATTTCAAAAAAAAATGTTGCTACAATGTTTAAATTATAAAAATGTTCTAATAAGTAAAGATTATTTGTTTCTAGATCACGGATAATATGTTAATATCTAATAAATATTTTTTGCTAGACTATTCCAAAAATGTTCTACATTATTTACTTCTAAATTATTGCAAATGTTTAGATTTTTTTTTTACTTGTATAGTTATTTGACATTGTTTTTGTTAAAAATATTTGTGAATAATATGTCTTTGCTTTGATAAAAATTAATTAAATGATGTGAACAAAAAATTCTTAAAAAATAGTTGTAAAAAGAAAGACAATGTTATCATAGTAAATGTCAATAAATTTATTTCTTAATGTCAAACTAAATGTAAGGAATAAAGTTGTTGCAAGGCTAGGATTCCTACAAAGACTCATCTTCATTAGTTTAACAATGTAAGAGGAGATGAAAAGTTTTCAATTTTGATTTGGTTGATTTTTTATGGCAGAAGAATAAGAGTTACATGTTTCAATGCTTTGCAAATACATTTTATAATTGCATAGAGATTAGGAAAATGTTTACAATCTCACAAGAGAGTCTTAAACCTGCACAATTTTTGTAACCATTTGAAGAATGATTGAGAAATTTTACTACAAAGTGTAGAGCTTGGGAAGTTAGCATGCAAAGAACATTTAACAACAATTATAGCATTCACAAAAAACAACAACGAAACTCACATATAGATTAGAAAAAAGGAAGCATAAAAGGAAATGCAAATTGAAGGGAGAGCACCCAACAAGCCTACTTGATTGTGTAGATGTCTTCAATGATGGGGATGTATGCTCAAACATGCTTCAAGCTTCAAGTGATGGATTATGATTGACTATGAGGATGATTGAAGGGTTTAAGAATAAGACCACGGAGGAATTTTTCTATTATAGATGATATTTTGATGGTTTGTGAGCACTCAAAATAGTGTTATAAGTTTGCATGGATCTGGATTATTTTGTAAGAGGGGAAGGGTCTAATTTATAGGCTAAGGGGTGGTGAGATGGATGGCTAGGATGCAAGGATGGAAAAAGGATGAGGGAGGGTTAGGATGCAAGGAAGGGGAATCACATGGATTGTGCTTCTTCAAATCCATAGCCTTGTGACACTTGTCATGAGGGGATTAGATGGGGGAAGAGGGTCAAGATGAAGGGTAAAAGGGAGTTATGAGTGAGGAGGAGTGTGGAAGAGGGATGTAAGAGGCCTTAAAGATCCATTAAGGAATGTAAGAGCTTTAAAGTCATTTGGATAGGAATGTAAGAACAATGGAATAGGATTTTGAATTTGGTTTGGGTTAGAAAGTCTTGATCCTTGGTTCAAGTTATGAACATGTTTAGGAGGTAGATTAGGCTTAGCATGGGGGGGATTAGGATGCAAGTGACTTATCATTAATAAGATAGGTTAATTAGCTAGCTAAGTGAAGTTAGCATGGGTGAATGTGTTGGATTTGGATAATGATAGGGTTTAGTAATGGTTTGGGGTTGGGAATTGATTAATTAAATATTTTATTTAATAAAAGGGGATGTGAGATTAAATTAAATAGGTGTAGTGCAATTATTTAATTTAATGGAAGAATAGGGATTTAATTGATAATTTAACTTTGGGTTGTCATTTGATTTTATCAATTGGACTATAGTTAATTAAATAAATAAATAAACTAGGGATGATGGTTAATTAATTAATTATTAAATATTTAATCAATAATGTCCTAGAAGATGACTAAATAATATTACTTAGTGATGTAATTAGACTTAGGTCTCTACATTTTGCCCCTTTGACATAGTGTTGGGACAACACCATTTCAAAGAAGTTTGGGCATAAATGACACGAAGAAGAATGATTTTTTTTTGTTTTATAAAGTAAGAAGGTTGTCCTAGTCATGAATAGAAAAAGGAGAGACTATACATTGTAATGCTCCCTCAAAAAGGCGGTAGGGAGAGAAGATGAGGCTCAATGACTTCTTGAAAAGGTACAAGAAACCGGGGTGCAAAGGAGGATGTAGAGGGACTAAAAGAGGGGTAAAATTATAATGAAATTGCAAAAATATCAAGGCTAGAGGGAAGTAGGGCACCACAGGGGGCCTATAGAGGGTTTATGAGGGCTAGAAAGGAGTAATTGCTCTCATATTCATAGCGATACATTGCCATTGGTGAGATCTAATTTAGATGATGTGATGGTTGCATAGGGAAAAATGGAGCATCGGGTAGATGTGCTATGATGCATTCCACGATGGACACTAGATGATTTAGTAGGTGCTAAAACTTTTCTCTTTGGTTTTTATAATTTATATTTATAACATTCCTAAAAAATCAAAAGTACGTTCCTATGGGTGCAGGTCCAACATGATCTCTTGAGGGATCAGTGAGATCACAATCTCGTAAAAGGGCTAAGGGTAAAGGCTAAAAAGGGAGGTTGTAAGATGTTTTCATAAGAAAATGAATTTGGCTTGCAATTTAGGCAAGATAGTAGGTTTGGACCCATGGCTTTGGCCAAGCTGCGATGATAATGGCATTGGTTTAATTTTTGAGGATTGGGTTCTTGTATATTGTGTTGTAATTAAGGTTTTTGATAGGATAGTTGGTATATACTCTGTTGGTAGTTTGACTGTTGTTGTTGTGGAATTTGTTGATAAGGAGTATTTGGTGTGTCAGACACTGCTCCAACTACATGAAATTTTTAGATGTTTGTGGCTCCATTTGTAATTATGTTTTTGTTTTTGTTCTAATACCATAGTTTTTCACGGTATTGCCCCCATTCTTGAGTGTTTTCTTTGTAAATTTTGATAATTCCATCTTTGATGAGTCCTTGATGAAGACCCATGCCCTTTTCTTTGATGTCTTTGTATGTTTGGAGGTAATTCATTATCATAGGATGAGTGAGATTGGGATGAGTATCATCAATAAACATTTTGACAAGGTGATGCTCTGGGATAGTACAAGAAATATGGGTTGTGACAATTTTCCATATTTGCAAGTAATCAACAAGGATTTCTCCTCCTTTTTGTTTGGTATGGACTAAATCAACTATGTATAACTTAGTCTCAACTAGGTGAGCATATTGGGCTACAAATGCTTCTTACAATTCAACAAAGGTGTTAATTGTGCCATAGGGTATCTAATAGAAGGTTATTTGAGAGTAAGGCCCCTAAGCTTTTAGGAGCACATGAGAAACACATCATTGTAAGTTAATTCTTGGAAATCCATGTAAAATTCCTTGACATGTGTGATGAGATCTCCCTTTCCCCTAAATTTAACAAACTTAGGGACCTGAAAATGTTTGGTAAAGGGTGTCATTGTCATCACTCTATCAAATGGATATGGATAGACGGTTTCAAATTTGAACATCTTGGATTATGTTCCATCTTTGTGTGCCTTTAGGGCATTCTTCATCTCTTCCCATTTAGAGTTGACAGGTGTTGATGCTGTTGTTTTTAGTCTCAGTGCCCCCAGTGTAGGGTATGTTTTAGATTGGGTAGGCAAATATGGAAATTTTTGATAGGGGTATTATGGTGGGTGAAATGTGGATTGAACTGTAGTTTGGATGGGATTTATTGGTTGTTGGGGTGACAGTTGGACATACTGCTGCATTTTTTGGGTAAACTATTGATACTATAGTTGGTGTTGTAGTAAACAGGTATGAGATTGCTACCTAGATGGATAATTATGTATTGGTGCTTGGATGTATTGCTATTGTGGTGGTTGCTATTGGAGTGGTGGTGGCAAAAATGTTGGGGCCATGTTTTGAGGTTGCATACTCTATCCAACATATGTTGGTTGCACTCCTACTTGAGAAGGCAACAAGGTGCTAATGGGTACCAAATAGTTTGTTGAGGGAATCATCCCTATTTTTGGTTGTTGTTGTTGTTGTTGTGGGTTTGTTTGTTTACTCCCTAAGGGTGGCTTAAAAAAGTAGTTGGTGATGGGTGGCAATGAATTGATTGGTGGTGTAGTGTTTGATGTGCTTGGAAAGTTGGCATGAACAAAGTACTAAATGGGAAGCTTGTGGTCAACACTTGTGATTATCCAAAACTCCAAGGACCAAGTGGTAATGGAGTGGTTGTATTTGGCATAGATGTAAATGGACTAGGGATGATGAAAGCTGGGTTGGTAGGTCCTACTAGTGGCATCCCCATAGTGGATTGTGATGCTAATTAGGCATTTGGCTAAAATGTACTAGATGCACCAGTAGTGGGTATGTGCAAAGTAGAAGCAACACTTTGGGAGGTGGAAGGTCCTGTGATATATATTGAAGAGAATCAACATGAATTGTGAAGTAGTCACATTAATAGTACTGGAAGAATTTGTAAATATGGGTTGTGTGATATTAGGTTACTGATGCATTGTGTGGACCAATGATTATGCGATGGTGGGTTGATTATGTTATGGGATAGGAGCACCAAGTTGGGTCGATGGGATATTTAGATCCATTGGTTCTAGTTACATTATTTGATGTCCTCTCTTTGGTATGAAAAAGGGATCATTTGGATGAGATGGACCAATGTGGGTGGTAGTCTACCAAATAAGGGATGAGTAGGATCAAATCTATCCAAAGGTGGTGGTCTCCCAAAGCCAAAAATGCGAACATTGTCTCTTAGGAAATTTTCTATAATGGTTTTCCTATTCCTATCTATGATGGCATTGACAATGGTTGCATTTCTTGGTTGGCTCATAAAAGTGTCTATGTCTAGTGAGGGACACAAACATTTTGGATGTTGTGGTGGTGGATCATGTGTGATTATAGATACTATTGGATATGACTGTGCACTAGCTGAACTATCGCCAAGACTAGGATCCATGTCTTTCTTCTTCCATTTTTCTTACCAAAACATGTGGCGGGTGATGAAAGGATGATGTTCCTAAGGATGAAATGTAAAGTGATAGGCTAATGAGTGCAAGTATATGTGGGTGGATTCTTTTGTTAAATGTTCTTAAGGATGTAACTATGATTAAGGGATTTTCTAGGATGCAAGAAGATGTATGATAGATGCACAAGAAGGATCCTAGTTCTAATGATATGATGCCTAGAAAGACTAAGGATGAGTGATGTGATGTCAAAGTAAAAAAGAGGATGTTTTCCCTATGTGTAAGCCCATGATATGATGCTGATATCAAATCTAAGGTAGACTTTTGACCTTTTGGAAGAAAAATGATATCAAGGGTGGAGCCCAAACTTTTTCTCAAGATGATTAGAGACACATGTGATAAAGATAGATTACCCTAAACAATGTTTAGTTAAAGGATAACTAAGATAATGTGATGGATGTAGGATGTAGGGTAGAAAATTCTCAACAAAGGGACACCAAATGCTCAAGTATACTAGAGATGATGGAAGATTTTTGGATCTATGATTTTGAGTTGGATGGGGTTGGATTTCTAAAGCATGACATAAAGAAGACTAATATAAAAATGCCTAAGTAGGAGAGCACCTATACACTACTACATTTGACCTCATTTTTCTACCAAAAATTTCAACCATCAATTAAAAAGGTTTAGGTTGGTTAGATTGGAGAAGGAAAAATTTCTTTTTTAAAAATCTAAACCTGTGTTGGTTGAAATTTTGACCAACACAGGCTTAACTTTAAAATGAAAAATCATTTTCGATTTCATTAATGTTTGATGGAGTGTGTGAAGGAGCTAGAGCTGGAGCATGGTGTAAAGGTTTTCTTCTGCATTGTTTTCTTCTGTGTAAGGATATCATATGATGATATCCTTGAATTTTCCTAAGATATTCAAAATCTCTACAATTGAATCCTTAGCATACTTACTAGTATCCTACATTGGTTTTATTAGTATAATAGGTTACTAAAGTCTTACCTATGTATCTTCTTTAATTTTTTAATTTTGACTTGTGCAACCAATGCTCCATCAAAAAGATTTAGAGAGGATACAATTTCATATTGTTATAGGATCTAGATTGACTTGTTTGTAGGCCAATTTCAATGAAACATCATCATTACTAAAGAATAGAAATAAAAATCTCTATTTGGACACCCTCAATTACCAAATTGGGTATATGTTTCAGCACCCCACTAATTTGAGCTCCTTGGGCTATCGGTCTAAAATGAGGTGGGTATTGTATTTTCTCTTCGAAAGTTCATTATGTGTGATACATACAAGTGATTCTTATTCAATTTGAATATTTCAAAAACTTAGATATTGTAATACAATAAAAATTACGTTTAGGGTTTAAAATTTTGATGGTTAACTATTTACATTTCTTGTAATTTACAATCTCTAAGATTTCAAGGCCTTTATTGATGATTTAGAAGGCAATGCTCATGGGCATTCAGATCCTTAAATGATACTAGGTTTAATCCCCTTAGCATAAATACTTGTAGAGAAAGTGTTAAATTAGATGTGTTTTATCAGTGGGGTGAATTAAGGAAAGTAGAAGTTGAGGGAAAGGCTAGGCATTTGATGCCCCTTCAAGTATCAATTTTTAGGGGAGATTCAACAAATGAAAAGATTAGAGGTAAAACCAATGAAGATGTTTCACATTCAAAGCAACACACTTCCTATAGAGAGATCTCATATAAAAACAATCTTCCCAAACATGTAACTGAAGAGAATAAAGGTATTTCCTTACAAGATGCTCATTAGAAGAAAAGTAAGTGGCAATTAGGAGTACAAAAACAACTAGCTTTACAACCACAAGTAGATATGAATCTGTTCACATATGATGTATGAATCTAATTGTTTGCATGTTGTTTATCAAATATTATTTTCTTACTGGCCACCGAACTGGTCCCCTGGCTACCCAACTAGCCACCTAGCTCCCAACTGAACTAGGGACAATAATTTGTAGCTAGGGGCCCTGTATACCTAGTCAATCCTCCAATTTTTCCAGGTCTTCCAGCAGTTGGCTTACCTGATCTTCCAATCAGATTCAACACAAATTACTTTTTAAACCATAAGGGTACTAATCAATTCATTATGCATTGTATGTTCTAGGTTTTTTGTTAATGAGAATTCTTACTAATGGTTGTATATGATAAACACCCTGTAGTGGTTTGTAGGTATCGTCTATTACAATAAACACTACATTGTTAGGGTCAAATCATCAAATGTAGGTTTTGTGTTATGGTACATATTGAATTACTGGTTAGTAATCTTGCAACACAAATCTTGGATGAAACATGTTTTTCTAAAAAGGGTAATTTCTTTTTGATGTAAAGGTTATTGATTGCCACATATGCAGTGACCCCAATTCAGTTTTTCTTTTTTCTTTTATAGAGTTTCATAATGAAGGTGAGTCCCACATTTTTTTTTTAGTGTAGTTTAATTTAATTGGTTGTGTGCATGGAAAAATTTACATTCCCTGGGACTGTAATTTGAATGCAATATTGCTTTGCTTTTTTGTGTTTGTATAGGGTGCAAGAAGAACGTCAAGCCTTGTAGAAACCATGCTGGGATATTATCCTTTTAGGATCCTTCCTTTAAAGACTGTAATTGTTCCAGTTAACCCTACATATCTTCCAAAAGTGAGCGATGTGATCAATTCTTTTTATTTTTATTTTTAGAAAGCACAGGATTATGTGGTAGGAGTTAGGGTGGAATTAATTTTAAATTTATGGTTGGTACATACACCTATAATATTTTTCTGATGCAGATGAATCTAAATGATTGCAAGGATGCATTGTAGCTATAGTCTAGTGGATTTCATTTGTTTTAATTTCTATTTGTAGTCTAAAGATGAGCAGGAGATGTATGCTCGCACAATATACTATACAAACATTGACAAAAAGGTGAGGTTTAGTGATTTAGTGACATTTAGTGTGTGATATCTAAGTCAAAGTTACATTAAATTGTGCCATTTTGGTACTGTTATAATAGTTGTGTGGATCACTAGTTAATGGTAGGTTCTCAATTGCTTTGCAGGTTTCTCAAGCAGAAATATAGATTTTTTTTGAATCACTTTTTGGTGAGGTGGGTGATAGGACAACTTCCTTCTCTTGTTTATTTGATACTTTTGAGAAAAATTTCAACTTGGCTAATGATTTTTTTTTAAACCTACATACAGGTTTCTCATTTAAGACTACTTAGGGATTTTGTTCATTCAATCTGTATTGCATTTGTTGAATTTGCAATGGTAAGTAATCCTTGAGTATTTTGAATTAATGTATGCTTTGCACTAGGAAAAAATATGTGTGATTGTTAACTACTTCCAATTGTAAGCTTAAGTTATTGAAATTTATAGGCATTTGGATTATAAGTTCATCAATGCATGGGTTGCTTTCCAAGTTTCACCTATTTGATAATATTTAATTATTGTTTAATTTAAGTATGTACGTGCCAATTACATAAGACATTAATGTTGGAATCACCCTTTTCAAATTTTGGAAAAATTCAATATAAACTAGCTTATGTCTTTTAAAAATCTCTATCAAATGTCTACATATGTAAGAAATTGATAAAATAAGTATGCATATGTAATATCAATAATTAATCATAATACCAATTAGTAACCCTAATTAAAAATTATATTTACAACTTAAAATTATTATTTGAACTAAAAATAAGTAAATTGATATAAATAATTTTTTTATAAAATTTGTGGCTTTGGCTCTAATCAAATTTTATTTTTAATCTACATTTGGTCACTTAGGCTTGTCAGGTGGTGGGCACATATGCATGCCTTCCTTGAACCAAGGAGCACAGGAAAAATTGATGGGGTTGCTTTTTTTATGGATGGATGCTTATTGCCACCTCTTGCATGAAACCCAAGCTATTTTGGCAAGGAAATGACAACTGTTGAGCTCAGTGTTTTAACAGGTTTAAGGCATAATATCAAAAACTATTAAATGTTATTATTTGTGTGCTATTATTATCTAGAGCATTATCTTATGTGCCACTGTAGCATGATAGAGAGGGTGGACAAAATCTGTAGACTCTGTAACATCACAAGGAGAATCATAGTGAGAAAGGACACGGTGCTATATTATTAGGAAGCCTTACATACAATATCCCCAAATATGAGCAGACTAGTGCTATTATAAAATGTTTGGTAAGAGTAATGCTTGAATATTATCTTAGAGACAAGATATTGAGATTATACAGGGCACAACTCTTGTTTGAGTTAAAATGAACCACTTGACAAAATTAGACATCATTTATAGAGTTAAATAAACATGAATTGGAATAGTGAGATAAACATTAGCTAGATTAGTGTTTGTGTAACCAATATAATTTTTAAATGAAGTCAAAAGGTGAACTTCTATAATAGTCTTGGAGATGAAATTTTTTTTGCAAAAAGGATGCTTTGATATAGGAGTAACACCAATTTCTGCAAATGTTTAGGTACAACAATTATCGTGATAATGTAGTTTTTTGAGTCAATTTTATTGACCCTTGTTTCATGAGTAGTGCTTTTTTGACAAATATCCTTCTTAATCTTCTTCAAATTCTCCATCAACTGCTCTCTCAAGATTTCACAAACATCTATTTGTGCATTCTCCTTCAACATCCTAAGGCACTGTATAGTGGTAGTAGAAATAGAATTTATCTTGCTGCTCTTATAAAATTTGTAGCTAAGTACCATAGAAGAAAACTTTACATCTTCCTACTTAATATCTTATATTGTCATAGCTCTTCAATCCCATTTCAATTTTTTCAACTGTGTAACTAAATATTTCTTAGTAATCGTTAGAGTAGATACATCACCTCATGCATTGAAGCTTGTGAAAACTTCTAAAACCTTCTTAGTAATCTTGCTTGGTTTGTCTCTAAGCTAGAAAAACTAATCACAAATTCTGCTCAATATGATTCGTATCCATTTAGGTTCAATGAAAAATTGAAAATGTTAACATACTATGCTAGTTTTATCTCTCCTACTTTCCTATACTCATATTTCAAAGTTCCTTTCACACATGATGACTCATATTGCCTGCAAATATCTACATCTCCTAATTTCCAGTTTATAGTGAATGTATGCCCTTCTATCCTCAACATGTAAAACGTTATGCATAACAATAAAAAATGCTTGATTAGGATCATCTTTGGTGGATTTGCATGGATGTTTCTTAAATTCATATCAATTTCTCCCTTAATATCAATTACCATTGATATAACCATCTCTATTAGTCAATTCACGGAGATATGAAGTGATAAATACATTTTTCAATAGCAACTAAGTTTTCTAGAAAATCCTTTCCATGCTTCGATTCTTTGCTCAAATGGCTTCCAAGCTTATTTTTTAGGTAGCAAGGTGCCAAAAGATAACCAAGAGAATAATTCATTGAGTCATAGGGTATCCAACCCTAGATTGACCTAAAACCTTAAGAAGTGACTCAAAGGAGGTCATTGAAAAGAACACTGGTGCTCAATGGAATAAGAGGGGTATGATAATTGGAAATGATTAAGGAACCTCTCATAGAATTTGTTGTTAAAGTTATCTCTCACAAATTCTATCAATCAAGTAGATTGAACAATCTGCCTTGCATTGTAGTTGATGTAGGATATAAGATTGTGAAGAAGGATCATACGTATGACCTAGCTAAGTTGCAACTACAACAAATCATGGAGAACTTGGGAGCCATAAGAAGGTCCAAGAGTGCCCAATGCAAATTTGGATCAATTTTGATATGTATATTCTTTTATGTTCAAAATGAATTTCCTTCCTTTGGCAAGATAGGGTGGAAAATAAATAGATTAGCTGCTGTACAGATCAATGAATACATAGAGCAAATGGGGGAAAATTTTGAAACAATTTTGACAAGCTATTTTGAAGTCTTTAAGAAGTCTATGAAACAAAGGCTTAGGATACCTATTTCCTTAGTTGAGCAACACATCAATGACATCTATTTCCTAGTTGACATTGATTATACATATATTCAAGCTGTAGTGCCAAGAGTTAGGTGGCTAAGACCACTTGGCTATGAAATCAATATTGATGAAGCTTTAGTGGCAATAACATATTTACTTGCAGAAGAAGTAGATAAAAATGCTGAACCCTTTGGCACTTATGATGTTGTTAGATCCAAGGTGGAGATGGAACTAAAAAAAAATCTGTTTTGAGAAAGAAAGACAGATTAGTAAAGAAGCTAAAGGCCAAATTTGGTGAAGGCATAACAGAAGGTGAGGAGGATGATGAAGAGAAAGATGAGGAAGGAGGAGAACAAGATCAGCGATCACTTACCTTGACACAAGGCATGGGAGAAGACATAGAAGAAGGTGTCGAGGAAGAGTAAGCTAAGGAAGAACCTAGTAAACCTCAGCCAAAGAAAAGAAAAGCTATAACCAAACTAGTTGCAAAGCCTAAGAAAATTTCCAAGCCAAGCGTTGCCAAGCCCACAATAAGAGCAAGCACTAGGGAAACCACTCATCTAGTCAAAGAAAATGCCAAAGAGAAGAAGAAGGCAACATAGCAACAAGGGCCATCAAAGAAAAATTTGAGAAGAAAATATGTTGCTCAACCTGACTCTGATGAAGAGAAGAGTGAGTCAAAGGTCATAAGACAATTCAGAGTGGCAAGTCATACATCTAAATCTAATTTAGAGAACATTTGTGATAATATTAAGGATAATGCTGACTTGACTGGCTTGAAAAGTGTTGATTTTGGTAAGTTGAGTAGAGAAGAGCAAAACATGATGGAAGAATCTATCTACACCATGATGTCGAAGTTCAAGACAACTCCACTTAGACTTGATAGTACAAACCAAAAGATTTGTATTCAATTATTGAAAATAAATGGCATTACTGGCTAAACATGGAAAAGGAAATAAGAGAATCTACCTTAGCTAGGGTAATGCCTGAGCTAAAAAAAGGTTAGATCACTAAGGCAAGCAAAAAGCATGGGAGTAAATTTTATCCCAAGTATAGAGCCTTCAACATTCTTCAGAATAACATTGAAGATGTTGTAAATAAATCAACAAAAATATGGAAGTTGATATATGGTTTGACCATAGTAAAACTAGGAGAAGAGGATCCCCTTGAAGATAAAGAAAATGAAGAAGAAGAAGATAATGACAAGGAGGAGGAAGTAGAGAAAGAGTCAAGGGAAAACACAACAAAGGAGACACAAAAAAGGACAGAGAAAGTGGCAACTACTGAGGAGCAACAACAAGAACAAAGTGTGCAAGACACACGAGTCCACCCTTGAGCCCTCTACATGATACCACCACACCTGCAGATGCAATAACTATAAATAATGTCCCTAACAACTTTGGTCAGAACATCAATCCATTGAATGTAGAGGATCTCAAAAAGATTCTTGACCAAACTACATTGCAAGTAGAATTGTGTACAAATCCAGTTTTGGTTAGTCTGGAAGAACTACAAAAGGCTATAGTAGATATAACAAGGGATAAGGTGAATCCACAAGAACCATATTCTCACATCCCTATAGCCACAAGTGGACAACCAAAAATACAAATAGTAGTAGACACATCTATAAAGGTTGACTCCACAGTTCAAGTCTTGATGATTGAACAAAAGACTGAGAGTGCAGAGGAGCAAGAGCCTACAAGGGAGCAAATAGGACAGATAGATACATTTTTTTATACAGAACAAGTATAAGGTGTAGTTCCATAGATCATAGTAATTGATAAGGAAAGATTTGAAGAGGACAAGGGAAGTCCTAAGGAGAAGGAGCAAGATGCAATACAAACATTGGTAAATTTGCCTACAATAGGGACTCCAACAATGCTTCAGAAGTTGAGCATTGATGTCATGCCACTACAAATATCTACACCAAGCTCGAGCTCTACAAAGGTTGCAAGGGTACTTCACTATGGAGACCCTACACTAGATGAAGAAATAGTTATTCCTAAGTATGACTATGCAACCATGAACATTGATTAGATAAATGAAGTGCAAGAGGCACTAAAAAAGAAAAAGAACGAGATACTCAGAAATGAGTATAAATAGAAGCAAGCCTTAATTGAGATAAAAGACATCTTTTTAGATGCATTTAGCTTGCAGGCACCTGATGAAACTAAGCCTATTATGGAGAAACTATCCAATATAGTGGACCAGGTGTAGAATGAAGACCTTGATACAAATGCCAAACTACTAGAATGGTTAGAAAGAAAATTTCAGGCAGAGGTAAATGAGAAAATCTATACCAAAATTGCACTTTCACTAGTTGAACTAGCTAATAAGATTGAAAAAGTGAAGGAAGTACTTGAGAACATTTTCTCATTGTACACAAAGCTATGTGATCCTTCCATCTTCACACAAGAAACTAGCTAGAGGATTATGAGCTTGGAAAGAGACTTAAAGTTATCTGCTATGCAACTACTAAGAGATCCAACTTAGAGTGAGAAGCATTTTCATACTACACTTCACAATTAAAAGGAACCAGTTGTGTTAACAATAGATGAGGCAAATACAAAGGCCAAACTAATCTAGATACAATTTTCCATAGCCCCACACATGGAAATTTTTCAAAACAAACTAGCCTATGCTGAAAATATATTAAAGAAAGACCCCAATCTTTCTACATTAGAAGGCCTAGTTCACCTTGTAGCAGAGTCAACCATCTAGATAAAATCATTGGAAGTGGCACTAAAAAATTGGGATGCTGCTCTAAGGATAGTAATGGAGGTAAACAGATCCTTTTTGAAAAAATATTCAGTTAATGTATAAACCCCTTTAACACAAGTGTCAAAAAGGGGGGGATAAATTTTGAGGGGAGATATAGAAAGGCAAAAAGGAAACTATAACTGCAAGGGAGGATATGTGAAAGGGGGAGTTACAAATTTTGAATAGTTAGAACAGAGCAAATAGAGAAAGAATGATAAGGCAAGGCATAAATAAAGAGTATCAGAATCAACATGAGACAAATCCAGCATGAAAAGTTTTGGATACAACAAAGGCACATCAACTTAGGTGGAGTTACAAATTTTGAGGTATAAAGTTCTTCACAAAACTTTTGAACAAATTTTAAAGTTTTGTAAATATGCTAAACAAAATGTATATTATACTCGAAGAGATTAAATTCATCATGTAAAGTTAAGTGCTTTTAACACTCATGTCAAAGAGGGAGATTGTTGATCTCAGATTGGTTTTGATAATTGAGTGTCAACACACTTAAGAAACTTTCTAAGTTGATGTCAAGTATAATATAGATGCCGAGTTACAATATGTGCCAAGCCACAAATTCAATATGTGCCAAGTCATTCAGATGTTGAGCAGATAGATAGTGCTGAGCAAGTTTCAACTGCTAAGTAAACTATAGATGTCGAGCCGATATATGTGCTGAGTAAACTATAGGTGCCGAGCAAGATAGAATTTCTATATGTGCGGAGCATCAGTAAGCAGTAAGTGCTGAGTAACATAGAATCAACATAAGAGTTTGTGCCCTCACAAACTAAGATGTAAGCCATTTTTGAGCCAACATATGATAAATCTTGAAGGATTAAAATATAAGATCGAATCTATTTGATTCCCTATGAAATCAACATGCAACCAATCAAAAAAATGGAAAGAATTGAGTGGGAAAGATGGATGAATTTCAATCGCAGATTCATACCTAACCCTAAGTCATGAAACCTTTTTAAGGAGGTCAAAACCCCATAATTCAATAATGTATGGGAGATTAGGTGAGAAGGGAATGCATGCAAGGAGAGAATATTAGCGAAGTTTGAAGGAAGTGAAAGGGGTGAAATAACTTAGAAGAAGGATAACATTGTAGTATTAGTTAGTAGAACAGTGATTCAAGATCATATAGAATCATATTAGATAAAAAAGGATTAGATCAAAATGGACTAAACATCAATCTAAAATCAGCAATTGAAGATTGTATGTGATCAAGTCAACACATTCTACTATACTTTCTAGCTATTGTACTAGGAGAATGAAAATCTTATGAAGATAGGTTGATTTAACAACCATTTTATAAATTGTTTAACAGGGTGACATTCCAAGTGAATGCTTTGTAAATCCTTTAGAAAGGTACACTTTTAACAGGGTGTTGGAGCCTTTAATAGGGCATGCCTCTCATAGGGCAGACCATTGCTGATGTTCAAACTTTGTAACCTTGACAAGTTACATATTGTTGTAGTGATAAGTTGTGGGTGTCATCCCCACCCCAATTTTACCTTCTCATTTTTTGGGTGATCAAATATTGTGTTATCTATTTTCATGCATGCCTTTACTTTCATATTAATTAGAAATGTTACATGCATACATTGATTTTAGTTAAAAGTTTTATAGCTTAAAGCTTGGTACTTCTGATTCACCCCCCTCAGAAGTACTCTTCCCAATTGCAAATTCCAACAAGATTCCCATATGAATTCTTCTCCTTCTGTAAGGATTTCTCATATTGATAATGCAAACACAAGGGTGCATTTAAAATTTTCTATAAAAATTTCCCTAAGCTTTAGACTTAATCAATTAGATGATACAATTTGATGTTTAGTATTAATTTGTTCTTTTCTTCCCATGCCTTATTCATTTCCTTCCTAACGCCATCATCATCAATTGCTTTTTCTTCTCAACCAATTCATTCCTTCTTATTACAACATTGTTATATCTATAATTTCTAGCTTCATGTCCATTATTATTACATTTGTAACATAACATTTTAATTCTCATACCTCTGATTAACTAGATGGTCTTCAATTTGCATTCCTTCACTTTGTGGCCAAAATTATTGCATTTGAAACAAGTGGTATTTTCACGACTCATAAGTTTTTCATTCATTCTACATTCTTATGCTTTATGACCATAATTACAATTCGTAAAGAAATAACTAGAAAAAGGTGGTGTTGTGGTATTGTTTCTACATTGATTTGCCCTATGACCAACTTTGTTGCAAGTAAAACATCTTCCTATGAATCACTGTCTAGTACACTGCATTCTAACTATCTCTTTAGGTTGCTCATTCTAATAAACTTTCTCCTCAATAGATTTGGAACATTCTCCCTTTTCATAACCTAATCTATGTGTATCTCCAATTGGTCTTTTTCTTTCCAATTGCTCATCAAGCTTTATTGAACTAGTTTTGAATCTTTCTTTGAATTCATTAGCTTCAATGATCTCACTTCTTAAAATCTCGATTCACTCTTTCAACTTCTTTCTCACTATGCTTGGTTTAATCTAAATCAAGTCACATTTGACCGATCTAAAAGTTTATGAGATTCATCAGATTTCTCCTTTAATGATCTTTCAATATTTTCTTCATTGTTTTTCCCGTCTTCAATTTCCTTGGATAGCCTTAGAACCATGATCTCCATCTCATGCCTCAAACTGTCTATTTCCTTCACAAGTTACCCATACTGATCATATTTTTTGTTAGATGAATCATTGGTGCTTCCTTTCACTTGTATTTGATCAATTAAGTCCCTTTCTCTTGGATTTGGATTTGCTCTACTGATCTTTGAGAGTTTGAATAAAGCATCACCTTCCTTAAGCTTTTCTTTCGACTCCATCTTGTAAACATTTGACTTCTCAACATCCTCAAGAGCACCCATGAGTTGTTTTTGAACACTACTACCTAGTTCACCCATTAGGACCTTTTTCAAATGGTTATGCTTTCTTTGAGGCTCAAGGCTCTGATAGCAATTTTTATGTTCTATACTTTTTATGTACTTTAAACTAATTACATAACCATAAAACAATAGCAATAAGAAATAAACTACTAAACCACAAAGTAAACATCCAAGAATTCATGACATCATGATTTTGGCTTTCAAAACTCAGTTAAGGAAACAACAAGGGTGGGGATCGAACCCACATATATTACTTTGCAAAAGTAATTAACCCTATTAAAGGTTTTAGTACAAAAGGTGTAAATGCATAAGCATTTAGCACATTGCTCAAATACAAAATGAGTGGGCTATAACCCAATTGATTACAAAAATAGGGCTATAACCCTAGATGGACAATCTAAAATCTGAAATAGCAACACTTTATACTTGAACAATTCCCTATAATTACAATATGATCTACCTAACCATAGAAATCTACTTTTTGCATAAACAATGTAGTATAAACACATCAATAAGTTCGCTCATCACATTGCTTATTATTCAAAAACTTGATCTTATATACTTGATCATAAGCCCAAAATATCACCTAGCCAACTCCAACAGGTAGAGAGTAAAATTTAAATCACATAATGGCTAATTCTCCATGCTAAGCTTTCCTAGAAATGTATATGATAGTGTACTATGGGCTCTACCAAACACAACCATCAAACCAATTAGATCATTGATCTAATAGGATTGCTGATCAATCCAATAAAATTATAAATCTACATAGTATCAAGATTCCATTATATTGTATTAAAAAAACCTACAATCATTGGGTAACAGTCTCCATAGCTTGTACAATCATATCATATACATAATACATAATTCTTAAACATGCGCCCATACTAATCAAAAATTTGTGTATGTAAATGTGTAGTTCTTCCATACTTAGATATTTTCTCAAGTGTACAATCGGTAACTCAAAATCTTGTTAGGTAACCAAGAGAATGATGCGTAGTTGCCATCAATGATGACATACAATGCATCTCAATAGTGCCTCTTGCTAACAATATCTACATGTTTGTATGATGTGACATCTAATAAATGAAGATTTTTTAATGACGTCCATGAGACCATTAGCCTAAGGGACAATGAATCACAACATCATTAGTGTAAGGGACAATATCACAACCTTATACAAACTCCATACTTATATAGTGATCAGCCTTTAAGCCAATTTTTAACTATACTTGTTTTAAGTAGGTTCTAGGGTATCAAGTGATGAATTTTAAGCATTATAATATGAAATATCTTTTGAGGGGCTTTTCTCACTCATCATATTTGCTGGAATGACTATAACAAGGTTTGATCAGTGTATAGTGGGCATTCTAAAGCATTGCAAGCATTCTTGTAATGATATTTTTTGTTGAACGTGGGGTATTTTTTTATCTCTACATGTTTGTAAGGTGTGAAAGTGGTAGGTCATTGAGCCAATCTTTGACTATAATTATTTCAAGTAGGGTCTAGGGAACCAAGTGAAATTTCATCTATCAGCTTGCCCTTTTGGATCAATGGTTAAGATTTTAAGATTAGCTTCCCCTTTTGCAATCTATAAATCTAGGGTTTCCCTCTTTGCAAAGGATATTTGGGTTTGTTATTCAATATATTCTCTTTTCTTTTCCTGCGAACACTCTCCTTGGGTGCTCCCTAGCTTATTGTTTTGTGCATAATGGTTGCCTCTTCTAGTCCTCAAGTGAAAAGTGGGTTGAACCAATTTTGGCCAGTCATTACACTTGGGATGAATAGATTCTTTGATATTTTAGAGGAGATCTAATTGATTTATTATTTTGGTGCATTGCATCCTATTTTTGGCTTTCTTACCCATTACCTATAAACCCTTTTCCTTGCATTTCTCTATTAGGTAGGAATTGGCCTTCTCTAGACGTTGCTTGCATGTTTGAGCAATCTGTGCATGCATTTGACATTGCTACTATGAAATTGGCCCAGGGTTAGTTGTGTTTTTTTGTAGAATAAATAGGTCTTTATTATGTTGCATGTGATTTTCATAAAGGCAAGGACTAAAGATCAGATTAGCTCTAGTCTTTCTTGTGAGTGCATGGAGTGCTTCCTTTCAATGTGTAAATTTGAGTTTATGAAAACATAGTTATATAGCGATACTTGCATCATTGGATTTAGTTGAATTGAGCTACTTTTAAAAAAAGCTTTCTTATATAGAGCACTCTATTAGGAGTCATTACATAGCCAGATAATTTTAAGTATGCATATTAGTAAATTTTTACCACTTATCACTACCATATTCATGTTTAGGTCTACCTAATTGGTTAGTTGGTTCAAAGAATCATTTTGTTTTAGCTCTCTTGCTTTTGGTGAATTTGTACTTATATATAATTGAGCCTTTCTTGTAACATGGTGGTTTGTAAATCTAGAGGAAATAAAGGAGGCAGAAGAAGCTAAATTTAGTCCTTTTACTAGATTTATAAGGCGTCTGGATGGAAAACCTCTGAATATTCAGTATCACCAATAACTTCTTTTGAAAGTTCTAATGTTGTGAAAAGTGAACCATCAGGTTCTAGCCCTCCCTTAAGTGCTCCATAGTGTCACACCTCAAGGAAACTCATATTTGGTTCAAGTACATGATTTGGAAGTAATCATGTTAATGAATCTAAGGAATTAGTTCTTTACCTCATAGATGATAGGGGTTAATACTTATTCAATAAAATTCTTTAAGTTGATGGTTTAGAGTATAGAGATATAGTTTAACATAGGATATAGGGCTAAAATGCATTTGAGCTCATTCATTAAAACAAGTTCCCATGTTTTAGGTTTTCCCTAATGAATATTCATTACGTAAGTTTTGGGATTTAATTTTTAACACTAAATTTGAAGTATGCTCAAGCTTTAATAGGCACCATAGATTACTGTGACTTTTTTCTGATACTTAGTTTTTTTGGTTTGATGACCCTAACAATCTGTGCACTTAACAAGTTTATTGTCTATCAAGTTTTTTTTTCATTCTCCTTTCAGCTGGATGAACCATGTTTCAACCTTTAATGTTAAACCATCTCTAGAATTATTGCTATGTGATTGACATCCTCAAGCTTCATTTGTGAAATTGGTTTGTAAATGTTGCTTTGTGTTTTGTTTCAACTAAGTTCTTTGATGACCATAGTAGATTCAGTAAAGAGGTTAAGTCAAGGTTGTTTTTAGAATTGACATTCTTTTAAACTGTAGATTTTTTAATTTGTGTGGTAATATATCCTAGTAATTGACATAGAACTTGGGCTAGAGATGGAATGATTTATTAACAAGCTTTGAACGCATTAAAAAAGGCTAAGCCAAAATTAGGAAAAGACTCAACTTCTTAAAAAGAGTTCTATTCAAGCCATTTTTTGGTTGACTCCCTTGCTCAAGTTTAGCCAAGGTTGGAGAGTTTAGCCAAAGTTAGAGGTCTGCCATCAGAACCTAGAGAGGCAGTCCATTCCAAGTCATTTTGTTTCACTTTCCACTTAGTCTTTATGGTTTTCTTAGAGAGAGTCTAATTACTATAGTTCTAATGTAGTTGTCCTCATTAAAAGACAATGTTTATCAATGTCAATCTGTACTAATTTTTCTCTTTGATTTCAAGATTTTCATACTTAGAATGAAGTAATTTCACTAGTGGATAGTGGACTAGCTACAATGAGGAGCCAAATGACCCCCATGCCATGGTCTTTTCAACCAAATTATACTTCTGTCATCAAGAAAAAATAACTTTTTCAAAAGAAACATTAGAGGTAAATGTTAGTCCAATTTAAAAAGCATTTAGTTTATTGCTATTACTGATTAAATGAAGCATGCTTGTCGTTTGAGGTAAATTTTCTATTCTAAAAAATGCACATCCATCAAAAGGATGTTTATCACGTTCGTGCTCAAAATCAGGGATGTTGTAAAGAAATAGATTGGAGGTTGTTTCTAATATCCAAAAAATAGCTTGAATGCATGTCAAAATATTACTTTAGGAAGATATTAAAGGTGTGATTTGATTCAACTTTTGGCTACCTAAGTTATGGATGTTGTGTTTTCTTATAGAATGTCTTGTATATTAATTGACATTTTTGTCATAAACTAATTCAAATGATTTTATTATCTATAGGGAAGACATTACTTAAATCTATTAAATCATACTTTCTACTGATGTAAGCAGAGAGTGCCATACTTGCATTGAATTGTAGCAGTGCAATTTTGCATATAATTAACAGTGCTTTGGAATCCCTAGGGCTAGGTGTTCTTGATGGTTTTTTTGCAAGTTTGTCTATGATCATTGTTAGTGAGGTAGTATTCTATTATTGAACATTTTTCTTTTAAATTCAATTCACTAGGATCATTGCACCATAATTGCTTCTTGTAGTATGACTTTTAAGATTTCTAGTATGCTGATTACATGCTTTTTTCCCTACAAGATTGGAGATGAGACTTTCATTATTGCTGCACTCATGGCAATGTGTCATCCAAAGTCCATTGTCTTGTTTGGTGCTCTTAGTGTACTTATTGTTATGACTATAAGTAAGAAAGTTACTCTAGCATTGTATATTTCTAGCTTTAGTTTTGGAATACAATGTTCTTAATGGTAGTGATTTTGGTAAAGACATCTTTGTCTCATTCATATGGGGTTAGGCTTGAGAAAATACTGAATTGATTTAATTTGTATGATGCTATGAGTGAAGGTGCTATCAATTGGATTAGGGTGAATAGTTCCAAATTTGATCTCAAGGAAGCACACAAATATTGTTGCTATAGGTAGGGAAGTGTAAATACTATTCTGATGAGATACTATTCGACTTTCTTTTTGCATAGAGCTTTTTAAATATTTTATCATATCAAAATTTCTTAGTGCTCTAAATTACAACCTCACCACATCCATAGATCTGTGATAGTTAGTTCTCTATTGTTTGTTTGATTGTATACTCTATGTTTCTTACTTATTTGATATTTCCTTCAGAAAGCTTAAGACACCTATATCCTATGGTATTCATCATTCACCATTTGAATGCAATGGGTGTTAGAGGATCACAAATATAATCTTAGAGGAAACATTTTTGATCAAATGTCAAAAATGAAACCAGAGTTAGAAATTGGTCAGAATGCTTTTGTTACTACACTTTTTGACTGATTTAAGATCTTAAAAAAATTAAGAAGGATAATTGCTGGATTCACATACTTTCTCAAAATATATAATAATAGTTAGTAAAAATGATAAATATGTATTACTTTTATATAAATTTCCTAGAAAAAACACTGTACAAGATGATGTGCATGCACTCAAAGCTCTATGGGTCTATGGAACACTCCAAGCTATCTGGTTTTTTTTTTTGGCACCTTATATGTAAAGAAGTTTGTACATAAGTATTCATTTGTCTATATTTTGAGCATTCCACTAGTCTTTCCTAAGTATTCTTTGCTCTCTATTGTTCCTCATCATATCTAGCTCCATGCACTAGTATTACACACTTGCAAAAGCACCTCTATTATCATGTTGATTGCAGATTTATTTATGAATATTATCATTAGGGGAAGGCACCTAAAAAATATCCCCTCTTTGAGGAACACATCCCAGGAGAGGAGATGACATTTCATTGGCATATTGGCCTTTTGAGGATCCCCTCCTCTTAGAAATGATGAGATTTAGGGATCATGTAGCCCTATGGAACACTGCCATTAAGGTTACCTAAATTTGTAAAATTGCATGGAATCTTAGTAGCTACCAATTGTATTCCTATAAATATTAAGGTTGGGTATATCTAAGATGAGGAATTATGAGTCTTGGTTATGGGAGAGTCAATAACCTCTACCTATACATTAAAATATGGAGTATTATTTTATGACAATCAAGTAGTGATATTGTCTAAATCTGATAGTAAAAATGACCCTCTAACAATAAAAATGAGCTTCCATAATTGGAAGCATTGATTGTGTTAGATCATTTTTCATTTCCTCCTTTTTTATAAATTATTATCTCAATAATAGGTCCCAAACAAGTTAACAAAAATGTTTGCATTTTGCAGACTTTGTTTTTTAGTCTGATTCTCATATTAAGCAACTCTATGCCTTGAAATGAGAATTAGAGTAAAAGAACTTAGTCAGATGCAGGGAGTTTTTTGGATTAGATGCCATAAATGAAGGTCATCTCTTCCATCAAACACTCATGAGACTTGCACCTACCCTAGGGTTTCCCACTCCTAGAAATGGATGAGGTAATAAACCCAATTGATTCAATTGTAATAGCAAATAATTAATTAGACAATGTAGGTGTCACATAAGGGTTTAAACCTATGTCTCCAACATGAAAACTCATGACTTAAACTATTGTATTGAACCCATTTGACTTATACTATAAGTATTAAACTAATAGTTGATATGGGTGTGCCTAAGCTCTTGACAGAATGCCTTGTCATACTATTTTTGGATTGTGCAAAACACAATTGATTTTTACAAAATAAAATAAAAATTTTCTTCATGATCTTCATCACCATTTCTATAAAACCACAAAAAATATGGTAAAAAAAGCATGTTTTTCATAGTTCAATTTGTTTCCAATTTTTCTAACCCAAGACTCCCATATGAGAGGCTAACTATTTACCATTGGTGGATGTTATCTAGATCAAACAAATATTAGCTATATAAAACTTATATCTGGACTACTTCAGATAATGGAGATAAATTTATATAAACAATTATATATGTTATGTCAATTTTAGTAATATCAATAATGATTTTAGAATAACATAACCAAATTTAGGATGGCAAGAAGTTTGATATGTTTTTGATTCATCTCTTTATGCAAAAATTTCCATTTGTTCCATGTTGTATCAAGCAATTGTTTCTTATCCAAGCCAGTTAATTTGCAACTTTTTAAATCTCTGCAAAGATAAAGTTAGAGTGGGAGAATTTTTCTTCTCAAAGGTGTCCTTTGATTGTAAAGTGTCCATTCCATTATCTTTTGAACAATCTAAAAGGTTGGAAATTAAATGGCTTGGATAAGAAACAATTGCTTGATAAAAAATAAATTTTTTTTGAACAAACATTGGTCAAAATTTTGACAAATTCTTCATAGTTTTCTACCAAGAACTAGTCAAAATTTCCACCAATTATAATTTTTTTTTTTACCAAACATTGGTGGAAATTTCCACCAATTCTTGATAGTTTTCTACCAAGACTTGGTTAAAATTCCACCAATTATAATTTTTTTTGACCAAACATTGGTAGAAATTTCAACCAATTCTTGATAGTTTTCTACCAAGAATTGGTCGAAATTTCCACCAATTCTAAAAAAAATTCGACCAACAATAACAAATCAAAGCTAGCAAAAATTAAAATTTTTTGACGAATGTATTGGTCAAAATTTTGATCAAAATGCAGGTTGGTCAAAATTTTGATGAGAAAATTTACTATGAAGTGCTTGTTCAAAATTTTGACCAACCTGGGTTGAAATTTTGACTAAAATTCATCGAAAATTGAGTTCAAATTTAGTAGTGATACGAGGACCCAAATCTATGATATGATAAGTGAAAAGTTTGTGTGGAAGAAGAGGAACCTAATCAAAGTGGGTATAGCTAGTATAGTTGATAAGGCTTTTATTGAATCCACATCTTAAGGTTAAGTTTTCAACTTTATGGTCCCACTCAATTTGTAGAGAAACTTCAATACCTTCTTTCTCAAATTGATCTAGTTTAGAAAGTCTTGGATTAGGTGTGTGCTTCTTGCATTATTCTTCTATCTCCCCATAAAATTCTATTTTTGGAAGTTTAACCTTTTTGAACTTGGGTTTTGGTTGGTCTGACATAAGGTTTCCACCAAGTTTATCAATTTATCTCAACTGTGGGTTAAGGCAGTGACTATGCTAAGTATGTTGAAAATAATTGGTTAATTGTGTATTATCTTTGATGTTACACAAAAATATTGTATCATTTCCAGTTGGTGTATACCAGCCTCACTTAGGTGATGAAGATAATTTCTTGTGTCTGCTAAGCATTCTAGACTTTCCCAAGTTTAGAAGATAGTGTCTACCAAGTTCACTTAGGTGACAAAGGGAAGATCACAGAAGTTGAGTGTTAACTATGCTCACTTAGTTAATGAAGGAAGAGTTGGATAGAACCAGTGTTAATCGAGCTCACTCAATTATCAAAGGAACTTTGTGAATATATAGAGGAAAATCTCTTTTGAGTTAGTGTCTACCGAGCAGGGGCGACTAACAAAGGATTTTCTTATTTTGGCATATTGAGTTTAGTTATTATTTTTGTTGGTTCTAGCCAATCGAGGAGATACATATTTAGTATTCTAAGTTGTATTTAAGCCAACTTGACAATGTATAAGATTTAAATATAAGGTCAAGTTGAGAATTGAATGTGTGGAACATAATAGAATATTTGAAGATGCTTAGAGGAAGCAAATTATAAGGATAACCAACATATCCTTGTTGAGCTGCAAAGATACATTCAATTAGAAAGAATCAAGTATACAAGCTAGAATTGAGATCTATAATTAGCAATTTATTTGCACCAAAAATTAGGTCATCTCACTGTTACTCTATAACCATTGTAGCAGTGATCTAAATCTCTTAACAGACTTGTCCTACCAACTATTTGTAAATCTCTAACTAGGTGGTATTTCTAGATTGAAGTGGCTAAAGACCTCTAACAAGGCCACTCCTGATAGGGTGATTAAATCCTCTAACAAGGTCACAACTAACATTGTGTTCTGTAACTTTTAATAGGGTTGGATCCTATTAGGGTTCACTAATGAAGAGTGAAAATTAGTAACTAGTTGTAATTGGTGTTTTTTTCCAAATTGGGTTTCCAGGTTAAATCTTGGTGTCAATTGTGTTCATGTTATTTCTTTTATGTGTATGCAACTAAGTTAAGTAAGATTAATTGCAGATAATATATTAAAATTTTTATTTAGCAGTTTATGAGTTATTTCAGTGTTTGTCGAGTTACAACATTTTCTAGTTTAAACCAAGTCACTGTGTGTTTACTAAGTATCGGTCTTTTTAGTGAAGTTTATTCTAACATCTAAGGGATTTGGGATTTATTTGTGTGGTAACTGATTCAACCCTCCCCTCTCAGTTACTCCTCTTAGATTTCTAACAATTGGTATTAGATCTTGTTGGTGCTTGTAGAAAAAAGTTTCAAGGACCTAAGCTAAAGATCATGATGTCTTACAGGAGAGAGATTCCCAAGCTAAACAAAGATAACTTTGAAGCATGGTAGGAACATATGAAGTTGCATATGGCAACCATTCATGATTCAAGTTTGAAATATTTAAATATTGCTTACAAAGCTCCTACTGGTGCAATGACTATGGAAGAAATTGTTGAAAAGAAAAATCATAATATCATAATGATTGACATAGCATCAACCCTTAATTATGTTGAATTTGATGAAGTCAAAGGATGTGCTACCACTCATGACATGTGGACCAAAATAAATAATATTTATGGAGGTGATGATAATGTGAAAAGATCCAAGGAAAAAAGCTTGAGAGATCAGTTTGATCAGATGAAGATAAGAGAAGATGAAAACATTATAAAATATGCTGAAAGAATCAAAGCTAGTGTTAGTAGCATCAAAGCCTCTTGAGGAAAGATTCAAGATGTAACAGTGGTAAGAAAGGTACTCATAACCCTTATTCCTATCTATGTAGTTAGAGTGTTTTCTATTCAAGAGATGAGATGTGATCCAAATAACAAGATAATATTGGATGCTCTAGTTGGAAGATTGATTGCATTTGAACTAGATAACTATGATAATTATACTCCTCATTCTAGTAATCTTGAGTCTACATTTGAAGCCAAGGTGTCACTAAAAAAAAAGCTAAAATATCTAAAAGAAAACAATCTAAAAGTGAAGAGGAAGATAGTTCTAACAATGATCTTGAAGACATTGAAGCATTTCTTGCAAGAAGGTATCCCAAAGTCAAAGGAAAGTATAAAGGTAAAATCCCTTTAATTTGTTTCTCTTGTGAAGACGCTGGACACATTGCTGCAAGGCATGCAAATAGAGAAGAAAAAGATGAAAAGAAGCATAACAAGTACAAAGCAAAGAAGGATTTCAAGAACTTCAAGGACTATAAGGACAAAGGTAAGAAATATTATTTTATGGCTAAAGATTCAGATAGTAGTGAAGATGATGAAATGGTATATATTACTATAAAAGATGAATATGATGATAAAGGAGATAAAATGACACTTATCTCTCATGTTAGCAAGAATGATACATGGATTATTGATAGTGGTTGCTCACATCATATGATTGGTAACAAAAAAAAGTTTGAACATATGGAAGATTATGATGGTGGAAGTATAAAATTTGGAAATAATGAACCTTGTTGTATAAAAGGAAAAGGTTGTATTTCACTAACCAATGAACTTAGATGTGATAATGCTTATATGGTTAAAGGACTAAAGCATAATCTACTGAGTGTGGCATAGTTGAATAAAATTAGATTCAAGGTACAATTCATGAATGAAAAAAAAAAGCTACCAGATGGAAAAGGAAATCTAGATGGGTCTAGAAAACAAACAAAAGGTAACCTATTGTACCTAGATCTTAATGAAAGTTCATGTTTTATTGCTCAAGTAGAAGAAAAATGGTTGTGGCATAAAAGGTTATGTCATGTGAACTTTGATAATCTAATCAAGATAAGAAAGAAAAAAAAGCTAAGAGGTATTCATAGTCTAAGAAAACCTGATATGGGCCTATGCAAAAATTTCCAAATTAGTAAGATGGGAAAGACAAGTTTCGAAAGCAAGGACTATCATTCTAAAGAAGTTTTGGAGCTATTTTATATAGACTTATGTGGACCTATTAGAATAGAGAGCTATAGTGGAGATAAGTATTTTATTCTTTTTGTTGATGATTACTCTAGAATGATGACTATAATGTATCTAAAAGAAAAGTCTGAAGCATTTCAAAAATTTACGTGGTATCTTGCAAGAGTAGAAAAAGAAACTAGAAAGAAGCTAAAGTGTATGAGATCAGATAGAGATGGTGAATTTATTTCCAATGAATTTAATGAATCCTACATTGAAAGAGGAATTAAGAGACAAGTATCAACCCCTAGTACACCTCAGCAAAATGGTATAGTTGAAAGAAGGAACAAATCCATCATGGATTGTGCAAGAACTTTAATAATAAAAGAATGCTGCAATCAAATATTGGATGGAAGAAATCAGTACTATAGTGCATAACTTGAATAGAGTATAGTTAAAGAAATACGCAAATCAAAATTCTTATGAACTATTGTATGGCTATAAACCTAATGTAAATTACTTAAAAGTATTTGGAAGTAAATGTTATATCTTGAAGAAATATAGGAAAGGTAAATTTGATGTCAAAGGCGATGAAGGCATATTCCTAGGATACTCCTGTAGAATTAGAGCATATAAATGTTTGAATTCATCTACTCATAAGATCATAGAAAGTGCACATCTAAGAATTGACGAGTTTTTAGAAAAGAGTGAAGAAGAGAGTGACGAAGAACCCAAGGATTACAAAAGGTTTGTTTGCTATGAACCTAATATATTGCCAAATCTAATTGGAAGTTAGGAGGCCTCACCTAATAACTCCCCAAAATCTCCAGAAGCACTTGAGTTGCAACCAGTGCAACTTGAGTCACAGTCTGAAGCACACAATTCATAGCCAGAAGCTACAAAGCTATTGCCAAAGCAAACCAAGTCTGATGAAACTGAGTCATAGATAGTGGGACCCAAGCTTGATATAGAAGATCATAGTGAGATTAGTGGAAGAAATTACAAATCCAAAGTACCTCTATTAGTGAGATATGTCAAAAGGCACCATTCACCTGATCAAATCATTGGAGACAAGTCAGATGGAACAATGACAAGAAGCAAATTGAAAGGTACATGTTTGCTTGCTGAATTTTAACCTAAATCAGTGAAAGATGCTTTGAATAACGAAAGTTGGATTAAAGCTATGAATGAAGAAATAGAATAGATAGAGAGGAATAAGACTTGGACTCTTGTTCCTAGACCCAAGGATAAAAATGTAATTGAAACAAAGTGGATTTTCAAAAATAAGTTGAATGAAGATGGAGAAGTTTCTAGAAACAAAGAAATGTTAGTAGGCAAAGGTTATTCTCAAGAAGAAGGTATTGATTATGGTGAAACTTTTTCTCCTATTGCTAGATCAAAATGTGTTATAACTTTACTTGCTTATGCTACACATAAAGGATTTAAAGTTTATCAAATGAATGTAAAATATGCATTCTTGAATGGAATTCTTGACGAAGTTAACATAGAACAACCTAAAGGTTTTGTGGATCATAGCAAAAAGGATATGTTCTATAAGTTACACAAAGCATTGTATGGTCTAAAGCAAGCTCCCAGAGCTTGGTATGAAAGACTTCATAACTACTTGATAAAGATTAGTTTTTAAAGAATAAATGATAATAATAGCCTGTATATCAAAGAAGGACTAGACAAGAAAATTGTGTTATTTGAAATCTTTGTGGATGAGACTTTATTTATATGAAATGATGATTTATGCAAGGAATTTTCAAAAGAGATGAGTAAAGAATTTGAGATGTCCATGTTTGAAGAGATAAAATTCTTTGTTAGATTGTAGATCCAACAAAAGAAAGATGGTATCTATATTACTCAATCCAAATATATCAAGGAGATACTAAAGAAGTTTGGAATGGAAGATTAAAGAACAATTAGAACACCTATGTTCATTGGACATAACCTTTCCAAAAATGATGGTTTTGAAGAGGTAGATCAAACCATATATAGATCAATGATAGGAAAATTAAAATATGTAGTACACACAAGGAATAATATTGCATTAATAGTTGGTGTGGTGGCAAGATTCTCAATAAATCCCAAAGAAAATCACATAATAGCAATCAAGAGAATCATGAGGTATCTAAAGGAAACTAAAGACTATGGATTATGGTATAAGAAAGGAGGCAATTTGGATTTGAAAGTATTCACAAATGTTGATTGAGCAGGAAGTGTTGATGACAAGAAGAGCACCAATAGTGGAGTATTCTTTCTTGGTAAAAGACTAGTGTCTTGGACAAGCAAGAAGTAGAATTGTATATCTCAGTCCACAATAGAGGCATAATATGTGGCAGCAATAGTTAATTGTTCCAACATTATTTGGTTCAAGCAACTATTGGTAGGTATGAAGGTAGAGATCAAGGATCCAATTGTTATCTTCTATGATAACAATAGTGTAATTAATATATCAAAGAATCTTGTGATGCATACCAAAACCAAGCACATTGCTATAAAATATCATTTTTTGAGAGAATTAGTACAAGATAAAGAGGTAAGATTAAAATATGTAAATACTAAAGAATAAGTTGCAGACATATTCACCAAGCCATTACCTAAGGATGCATTTTTGTATCTAATAGGTAATTTAGGAATCATTTCCCTATTTGAAGCTCACTATATGAAGTTTAGTGATGCATCAACCAAAGCATGTTGAAGATCATCTAGTTGATGCAATATTGAAAAGGACACATTACATCTGACAGCACATGAGGTACATTGATATTCATTGAATATTATCTTTGGCATGTGATATCAAAGAGGGAGAGTTTGTTGTCATATAATTGAAAATTTTATAAAGAGGGAGAGTATACATTTCACAATTTTTTTATAAAGAAATAATTATTTGTAGAGATGTCAAAGAGGGATAAATTGGTCCGATATCAAGAGACAAAGTTTTGTTGATAGATGGTGAAACTAAAGGCAGAGAGAGTTCACACTGATAGAGGGAGTTCTCATGGATGAGAATAAGAATGAAACTAGGATATGTTCCTTATTTTATTCTTGCTCTAAAATTTCATTGTATTATGACATGTGTTGCCATCAATGCCAAAGAGGGAGATTGTTGAAAATAATTGGTTGATTGTGTATTATCTTTGATGTTAAAAAAAATGTTATATCATTGCCAATTAGTGTATGCTGAGCTCACTCAGGTGATGAAGATAGTTTCCTATGTTTTCTGAGCATTCTAGAGTTTTCCAAGTTTAGAAGATAGTGTCTATTGAGTTCATTTGGGAAACAAAGGGAAGATCACAAAAGTTGAGTGTTAACTGAGCTCACTCAATTAATAAAGGAAGAGTTGGATGGACCCAGTGTTAATCGAGCTCATTTGGTTACCAAAGGAACTTTGTGAAATGCAGTGTTAATTGAGTTCACTTGGTTAATATAGGAAAATCACTTTTGAGTTAGTGTCTACCGAGTAGGGTTGGCTAACAAAGGATTTTCTTGTTTTGACATATTGAGTTCAATTGATTTATTTGTTGATTCTAACCAACCGAGGAGATGAATATTAAGTATTCTAACTTGTATTCAAGCTGACTCGATAATATGTAAGATATAAATATAAGATCAAGTTGAGAATTGAATGTGTGGAACATAATAGAAGATTTGAAGATTGTTAGAGGAAGTGAATTAGAAGGATAAGAAAAATATCCTTCTTGAGTTGCAATGATACATTCGATAAGAAAGGATCAAGTATACAAGCTAGAATTGAGATCTATAATCAACAATTCATTTGCACTAGAAATTAGGTTATCTCATTGTTACTCTCTAATCATTGTAGCAGTGATCTAAATCTCTTAAAAAAGTTGGCCTAACAACTATTTGTAAATCCTCTAATGAGGTGGCATTTCTAGATTGACGTGTCTAAAGACCTCTAACAAGGCCACTCCTAATAGGGTGATTAAATTCTCTAACATGGTCACACCTAGTAGTGTGCTTTGTAAGCTTTAATAGGGTTGGCTCCTAATAGTTCTCACTTTAGAAGAGTGAAAATTAGTAACTAGTTGCAATTGGTGGTTTTCCCCAAATTGGGTTTCCATGTTAAATCTCGGTGTCACTTGTGTTCATGTTGTTTATATTATGTGTATAAAACTAAGTTAAGTGAGATTAATCACATATAATATCTTAATATTTTCATATTAAGTAGTTACCAAGTTATTTTAGTTTTTTTCGAGTTGCAACATTTTCTAGTGTAAACTAAGTGACTGTATGTTTAATGAGCATCTATATTTTTAGTGAAGCTTATTCTAACATCTAAGGGATTAGGGATTTATTTTTGTGGTAACTAATTCACCCCTCCCCTCTCAGTTTATCCTCTTATATTTCTAACAGAGTATACCTTTTACTTTAGGTTGGACAACATGGATCTTCTAGATAATAAAGGAGTCTAAGTAGAGAAGAAACAATATTTATCAAAGGGCAGTATAATGAATTTTCCTTAAAAATTTAAAGAGATGGAGTAAAACCAACAAGACTTAGGGTTTTTGCAAATAGATTTGCTAACAACCATTTTGAAACAAGGATAAAAATCTTTTTAAAAATGGATATAGTGTATTGTGAGCAAACAATCTCTCAAAGGACACTAAAACATTTGGGATCAAACTGCAACAATAATTTGTAATGGCAGTCTAGTTTGTAGTGATTTTCATGCTTTTTTTGCAATTTTCCCTGATGCCATCAAAATACCAATGTCAGAGTTGTAATTGTGACATCCACATAAGTATTAAAAAAAAGATAACATGACATAAAGCATTCCCCATTTTTTTGATTGTGGAGAGCTACATGCGAAAGAAGGTGGAGAGCTTCAAATGAAAGAAGGTGGAGAGCTACATGCAAAAGAAGGTGGAGAGCTCTGAATGTTGCTGTGCCTTTCTGCTTGGTGAATTTTGTTCTTGTGATATCCCTACTCTTTTTGTTGTGCCTTTTCTCTATATTTTGTTTTCATTCTCTTGCTCTATGAATTGGTTTTCGTGCCCTTGTCATCTTTTTAATTTTAGTGCCATGCCCTTGCTCTATGATTTTGGTGTTGTGACCTTGCTCTGTAATTTTTCTATCATGTTGTGCCCTTGTTCTACGATTTTATTTCCATATTGTGCCCTTGCTCTATGATTTCATTGCCATTCCCTAGCTCTACAATTTTCTTTAAGGGCTATGTATATGTTGGTTTCTTTTCCTTCAGAATAGGTATCTCTTTATATCTCCTTCTGAATATGTAATTAGAGATCTTTTTTAAGGTGCTTATTACATCTTAGCACAATAGAAAAATTGATCCAACTACATACAGATTCTAGAATCCAAATAACAATAATAAAAACCTCACTCAACCTGTGCTAAGTGACTTCAAGATTCTCCACAAAAATAATGCAGATCAGAAAAAATGGGTAGATCTCACAAGAAATTTTACAAAAATATATCATAATAGATATTTTTAGAAAGAAAATAGCCATAACTAGTTAAATGGATCTAGTTGTTGATTCACCGAGTTGATTACAAATTCATGTAGAGATGTCATCAGATTAGGTACAGTCAAATGAACAATCAAATGTTCCTAGCTAGTAGGGTCAAATAAATTTTTTCAAGGTGATAAATTGTATATGCAAGGAATTGAAGAATAACTTCAGTGAAGAGTTGAATGTAAGGAGTTGAAGAAGCAAGTTTTGCTTCTATATAAATGCCATAATCATGAGGCTCATTCCCTTGCAGAAGCCTCTTCCACAATGACATTACCTCTAGCCATGCAAAGGATGTTGAAGTGATTCCCAACCTTGAAACACTCTTAGAAGCATTTGATATTTACATTGTAAATTCTCAAAGACACTTGCAAGTGATTCCAATGTCATAGTACCTACCGCAACACTTTCTTGGATTCTATCCAGTGGCTTCCATAATATCCTCTATGTTGTCTACTTGTCATTTCTATCATGCAATCTCTTTCTAAAGCCAGTCCTTCTCCTTCTCTTTCTAAAGCCAGTCCTTCTCCTTCACTCTCATGCCTTAAATTTTGATTATCAAACTTCTAAACATATGCCTCTACCTTATCTAAAATCAACTTCACATTGTGTTGTAACTCTAGCATAGGCGCTTGATCATCGATAGTTTTCATTTCAGCATTCAAGTTTTCAAGATTGGTCAACACCCTTACTTGCAAACCTCTCATATCAAGAACTTTTTGTACTATTTCAACACCATGTTCTTGCTTCTAAGCTAATAGTTCTTCAGGTGCATTTTCTTGTAAAACATTAATTTTGTTGAACAATTGTAAACTCTTAGAAAGTGCATTGTTGTTTTTATGTATCTATGTATATATCATAATGAATAATAATAATGTTTTCATGCATGTAAAAATAATAACTAATATTACCATTGGATCATATAATAATAAAATAATCAACCCAATTAATTAGAAACTACACCAATTTAACTATTGTTTCCAATGTCATAGTACATTCAAATGCATTTTCTTGTAGAACATTAATTTTGTTGAACAATTGTAAACTCTTAAAAAGTGCATTGTTGCTTTCATGTATGTATGTATTTATGTATATGTATATATGTGTGTGTGTATATATATATATATATATATATATATATATATATTATATATATACATATATAATATATATATTATATATATATATATACATATATAATATATATACATATAATATATATATACATATATAATATATAAATACATATAATATATATACATATAATATATATACATATAATATATATACATATATAATATATATATACATATAATATATATATATATATACATATAATATATATATATATATATATAATATATATATACATATATAATATATATATACATATAATATATATATACATACATATATATATATATATTATATACATACACACATACATACATATATATATACATACATACATACATACATGTATGTATGTATGTATATATACATATATACATATATAGATATATACATATATATACATATATATCATATATATATATACATATATACATATATACATACATATATATATATATGTATATTGTATGTATATGTATATGTATGTATGTATGTATACAGAGAGATCTTGTGGATTGTGGATTATGGATTATAAAAAAGGTAAGAAAAGAAAACACAACATTAATCATTCTTCATTTGTTTTGATTGATTGTGGAGAGTTGCATGTGAAAGAGGGTGGAAAGCTCAAAATGAGGGTGGAGAGCTCTAAATGTTGGTGGAGATCAATGGAGATCTAGAATTTTGTTGCAGTTCCCTTATGATCTCTGTGCCCTTGCTCTTCAATTTTCTTCAAGGGGAGAAGAGGCACCTATGTAAATTTTCTTTTCTTTTCCTTCTAAATATGTATCTCTTGTTCATCTATAATATCTTTGGTCAAATTCAAGGATAACTAATTATGGTGATTGTATGCATATGTGCATGTATGTATGTAAATTGGTTCTCTATGTGAACCGCTTTACATGCATACACATACACTTGCATAGTACTTGTGCTAAATTAAATTAATCATTCATGTCTTCAATTCACACAAGCAATTATCATTCAATTCAATCAAATTTATTCATACCAAATTAAGTATGCAGAAATATGTACTTACAGATTATATCATCTCTTGGTGATTGAGTAAAGATCTCATGCATAATATCATCCAAGTAATGATTGGATGCATTCACATTAAGTCATAATAGGATCAATCAGATGATCTATTTATGTTACTTCATATTTTTTTTATTGAACATTTTGTTTAACATACTCAATAATACTAGAATTATACAACTACAACTAGTACTCTTGTTTATTTTATTTAATCATATACATTTAAGACTATTATTTTTTTAAAAACTAGATTGTATATTTTTTATCACTAAAACACAAATATAGATCTCTGATAGTTTTTTTTTTAATTTCAAGATCTACATATTTAACATGAAGAGTTTCCACTATTGGATAGTGGAATAGCCACAATGAGGAGCCACATAGCTCATGGCTTTTTCCACCTAAGTATATTTTTGCTCTATTTTTATCCTTCAAAAATATTATAGGTGAATGTTCTTTTGATTTTCCATATATATGATAATTTGTCGCTGTCATTTGAGGTAATTTTCTATTATGAGATAGAGACATCTATCATAAGGATGGACATGACAATTTTGATCATCCCACTTTCAAAGCCGATTCCCTTATCAAATTAATGAAACTACCCTGCTTTTCTACAACTTGCCTGATCAACCATTCACATAATCATCTTCCTTCTATCCCACCATCTAATCTTCTGTAAGTCTCTCTCCTTTAAATATCCAATACATGAAGCCATTATCATCATGAGTAGACTCACTCTCCTCAAACAAATTCAATTGAAACTATTCATACTAAACTAAGTATGCAAAAATTTTGTACATACAAATTATATTATCTCTTGGTGATTAAATAAAAATCAAATATAGTTTTCCAAGGTGATAAAATTTCATATGCAAATGTATGTATGTATGCATGTATGTATGTATGTATATGTGTATGTGTATATTTATGTATGTATGTATGTATGTATGTATGTATGTATATATGCATGCATGTATATATGCATCTATACATCTTGTTGTCATGCACTTGTGATCAAATGTTGGGGGAAATATAAAGAGATACATGTTTAGAGGAAAAGAAAAGAACATTGACATAGGTACCTCTTCTCCCCTTGAAGAAAATCTCAGAGCAAGCACCACTACATTTTGGCCTGAACACCACAAATTACACCACCATCGCAAATTGCTGTCAAAATTTGACCCTTAATGTTGTAGTGAGCTGCAAAGGGCACAAAGATCACAAGGGAAAGGAGATCACAAGGGCATGACAACAAAATGTAGAGATCACAAGGACACAACAATGAAATCCTAGATCTCTACTAATATCCACCAAGGGCATGACAACAAAATGCAAAGATCATAAGGGCACGAAAACCAAATGTAGAGATCACAAGGGAACGATAATGAAATATTCACCAATATTTAGAGTTCCCCATCCTCTATCACACACAACTCTCCATAATCAAAACAAATGGGGAATGATTTATGTTGTGTTTTTTTATATATATCTAAAATCAAATTTACATTGTGTTGTAACTTTGCCATAGGTGTTTGATCCTTGATAACTTTCATTTTAGCATTTCAAAATTCAAGTCTTTAAGTTTCATCTTCATTATATAGTCCTTTCCACCCTAAAAACCAATTTGTTACTTCATTAAAATCAAGACTTGAAAAAAGCCAATGATAAAACAAAGCTCATATTCCAAAATCCAAATTAAAAAAAAAAAAGAAAATCACTCAATCTGTGCTAAGTGACTTAGCTCAAGATCTCACATAAGAATAATGTAGACCAGGAAAAATGGGTAGAGTTTGCAAGAAATTTTAGAAAAATATATCATAGTAGATATTTTTAGAAAGAAATAAGCCATAACCTATTTAAATTGGTCTAGTTTCTAATTAGCTAGGTTGATTACAAATTCATATAGAATTGTCATCATATTAGGTACAATAAAATGAACAATCAATTGTTTCCAGCTAGCAAGATTAAATATAGTTTTCCAAGGTGATAAAATTGAATATGCAGATGTATGTATGTATACATGTATGTGTATAAATGTATGTATATGTATGTATGTATGTATATATATATATATATATATATATATATATATATAGAGAGAGAGAGAGAGAGAGAGAGAGAGAGAGAGAGAGAGATCTTGTAGATTGTGGAGATTAGTGGAGATCAAGGATTTCATTGACGTGCCTTTGTGATTGTTTCATTTTGTTGTCGTGCCCTTGTGATCTCTACATCTAATTTTGTGTCCTTGTGATCTATGTGTATGTATGTATGTATGTATGTATGTATGTATATACATATATACATACATACACATTTAGACATATATATGCACATGTGTGTATATGTATGTGTGTATGTATGTATGTATATAAACAAAGAGATCTTGGCACAATAGAAAAATAATAAAACTCACTCAACAGGTAGAATGGCTACGAGTATTGTCACTAGTGGTTTGAGTAAAGTCCCTTGGCTCCCAAGAATTTGTAGCTTAGCTTCAAGGTAGTAATCCTTACAATCAACTCTTCACTAAAGTTATTGTCACTGCCACAATGACATTATGCTCAAAACCATGCAAATTACCTCTAAACTACAATGACATTACCTCTAAACATGAAAAATTACCTCTAAACCACAATGAAATTACCCCTAAACCTAAAATTACCTATTGTACCAGGCTATTGAAAATATAAGGCTAAACTCTGTGTTTTAGCATTAACTTGACTGGTCTAATTAGACCCATTGATTATTGTCACAAGCTATTAAACATAACTATATAAGGAGTGAGTTAGGATGTATATACGTTAACCTTACATTAACTATAAAATACAACACAAAGGTTGCACTAGAGTATTATAGTATTGTAATTATAGAAAATCGCTTGATTTGCCCGAGTGGGTATATGATGGTGAAGAGCTGTATTAGGTGAGTAAAGCTCACCAGTGGTTATAGGAATATAGCTAAATCAAAATAATTAGAAACCAAAACTACATATTTGTTAGAGTGAGTAGTTCAAGGGTCTTGATCTTGTGGCTACAAGTATGTAGGTAGCCTAGTAGATAGAGTATACCTCTAGTGTGCAGATGCCTTAGACATAGTTAGGTAGTCGAGCTTGAACCTTCTACAATACTACACTTGACATGTAACTAATCTGGATAATAGACCAAATTCTTAGATTGAACGCTTTGAAAAAGATATATATGAAAGATATTAATAGGATATTCTTCGATGTTTGATGGGATTATTTCTAATTTTGTTATTATACATATATAACTATTCATGAATCATGTGTAATTTTGATTATAATTTGTTGTAATTAATAATATGTATTTTTATTCAATACTCTTTTCATTCCTTTTGTTCATTGATATTTGCATATCCTCACTCATTGGTTGAGTAGATATAGTTTTACTAACAAGAATTCACTATTTGGTGACTACATTCTCTTTGTATTAGATTGGCTTAAAAAATCATGTTCACTATATATAAAATTCCAATGGCTATGTGTCGCAATCCCTAAGAGTCTTTTCCCTATTTTTTCTTACAAATAAATTTTGATATGTCTTAAATACTCTATGCTCTTCTTTTTATTATTTTCAAATCTTCTAATATCTTCCTTGTAGATGTCTCATTTGAGTTGAGATTTAACCTTCACTTGTTGATTCTTACAAACTCTTTGATTGGAGACTTTATGTGCTTTGAGTTGGAATTGAATGTCTTTTATTTGATATTTGAATTTGATTATAATACTTATTTATTATTAACTTTATTTATTAAATCCAGTCTTAGAAATAGATATTATTATTTATTTAATTTTATCAAATGAAATTAGAATTAAATCAAGTTATATTTATTTATTCCTTACAGTAACTCTATTATTAAAATTGATCTTGGAGATGGGGACATTACAATCCACCCTTCCCAAAATTGCTTGTCCTCAAGAAATTCAATACTATCTCCTTATGAATTGGTCAACAATCTTGTAACAACAAGTTTAGCTTGGCATTAGATAGTTGAAAAATATAAATTTAAATATCACAAGATTAGATTAGATTAGATTTTAAATTACTAAGATAAATCACCTTTATATACTTTCTGATCCTTCCTTTTCCTTTCTTTGACCCATGACAAGTCTTGATTAGTAATCCTCATAAGTATTGGTAGAGACTTGATCTCGAATCACCTTCGATCCTTTGACAATTTCCTACTCTGATATTTTTTTTGAGAGGGTAACATGGTTGCTAACTTCCTAGAAAATGTGGTGATTGATTCAAATGATGAGACAAATTTGATGAGTGGAGATCGCATTCCACAGAGTTTGCTAGATATAATGTCAGAAAATATGTTGGTGTTTGTCAGTAAAGGCATTGGTCAAAATCCAAAAGAATCCCCTTGTATATGGTCAATGGTGTTCTCATGAATTTTTGGTGTTTTTGCTGTTGTACTTAGATTTGAATAATATTTCTTTCATATATTCTATAGTATTCTGTCAATACTGCATGGACTGACAGGAGATTATCACAATTTTTTTCTACACTAAGTATACTTCCTCTTTCTACTATTCTCAAAATGTATTCAACATGCTTCTTTTCTATTTATTTGGGCCTCTTTTATTATTATCTCAAATAAAATGGTGTTCTTGGGAATTTAGTGGAGGAGGCACCAAAAGCCCAAGTGGGCAGGATCTTTAAGAAGGCCAATGAGCAAGAGAAGGATATGATCATTATGCTACTGTGAGTAGATTATTGGTTTGATGGTCACGTTCAATGGCATGGCAATCTTTGACTTTTTCCAACATATAATACAAATTTTGGACCATCCTATTTCTATATATGGTGTGGCTAGAAGGATGATTGCTGAAAATTTCTATTTGGAGGTGATGAATGCTCTAGATTTGATAGATACAAACTTGGCCGAAGGGGTCTTCTGAGTGTTTTCTTTCTTGAAGTTGAGGGAAAGAAGAAAAAGATGAAGAAAGCTTAGTCACTTTTCAAATCTAGGGTTGCAAAAGGATATGATTTGAGTAAGTTTGAAACATTTTTCCAAGAAAATGATGATCTTTTCCCAGTTGAAGTCTTTGCCAGGTTAATTTTAGTCGGTAATGGGATTGGATACCTAGTTCATTAATTTAGTAGGTTTGGTCTATTGGGATGATATGTAATGGAGTGTTATCTCCTTGATATTATGTGTTTTCCTTCTTAAATAAATGAGTATTTTCTTTCTTATGATATTACTATACAAGTGATTAATGTGGAAAGAAATGATGGCATTCAAGTTAAAGAACTATGACTTTAAAATAGATCCTGCAAGTTCACATAAATTCTTTAGTAGACATTTTTGAGCACTAGCTGTGTGAAGGTGTCATGCAAAAACATGCAGAAGAATAAAAGGTCATGATGAACATTTTCGATGACATGTTTTCCAAGAGCATACATAAGTTCCTCAAGGTGACTTAGCATTACTAAATTTTTATGTTTTCTAACACCATTTCTCTTCCTCCAAATCCTATAAAAAAAAAATGCTGACTCCAACATTACAACCATATGATAAATGGGAATAGCACATGCCCTAGCCATAACCTAGTTAGATTGGTCTAGTTGTTGATTAGCTGGTTTGATTACAAATTCTTGTAGAACTATCATCAGATTAGGTACAATAAAATGAACAAATAGTTGTTCCCAACTACCAGGATCAAATACAATTTTCCAAGGTGATAAAATTTCATATTCAGATGCATCACTTAAATACTAGGCATGAAGCACATTCCCCAATTTATAATGAATGGTTGGATACAAAGTCTCCATATGCTAGCCCAACAATGGAAGCCAAGGATGTAACCATACATGTACTGGCATAGTTAATGTCATTGTTAATGACATTATATTTCCCTTACACACATTACACACACACACACACACACACACACACACACACACACACACACACACACACACACACACACACACACACACACACACACACACATTGCCCATTAACGTTGCATTATTTTTGTGCAGGATCTTGGGCTAAGTCACTTTGCATGGGTTGAGTGAGTTTTATTGTTTACTTATTTGGAATCCAGAATATGTATGAAGTTGGATCAATTTTGTTGTTTTCCTAAGATGTAATAAGCACCTTAAAAAGATCTCTCTGTATACATACATACATACATACATACATACATACATACATATGTATGTATGTATATATATGTATGTATGTATGTATATATCATGTGGAGATCTAGGATTTCATTGTCGCACCCTTGTGATTGCTGCATTTCATTATTGTGCCCTTGTAATCTCTGCATCTCATTTTTTTGCCTTTCTAATCTCTGCATCTCATTCATTTTATTGTACCTAATATAATGATAGTTCTATAGAAATTTGTGTTGTCATGCCCTTGTGATCTCTACATCCCAAGTATTTACTACTGCTATTAATTAGGAAATTGCTATATGATCTAGAATATTATGAAGTATTGAAGCCGGTAGTAACTTCTCCCATGTCCCCAAAAAATGTAACATAGGTTTAGGGTCTATTGGCTTCCAAGAATTTGTAGTAGTTATTCTCACTACTGGAATCGCTTATTTCTTTCTAAAAATATATGATGTGAAATGTTTTTGTAAAATTTCTTGTGAACTCTGCCCATTTTTCCTCATCTACATTATGTTTGTGGAGGATCTTGAGGAAAGTCATCACTTAGCACCTTAAAAAGATCTCTCTATATATACATACATAGACATGTATGTATGTATATATGTATGTATGTATGTATGTATATGTATGCATGTATGTATGTATATGTATGTATAAATGTCTATATGTATGTATGTATCATGTGGAGATCTAGGATTTCATTGCCATGTCTTTGTGATCGCTGCATTTTGTTGTTGTGCCCTTGTGATTTTTGCATATTGTTGTTGTGCCCTTCTGATCTTTGCATCTTGTTTGTTTTATTGTACCTGATATGATGATAGTTCTATAGGAATTTTGTTGATGAGGCTATAAATTGTCATATTTATATCTATTTTTTTTATAACACTTTATCCCATGATTTCAATAAATTTTGAAGTCATTTCCATACATTAACTTGATTTATCAAGCATTAACTATGATAAATGATTTATTGATTAACATTTGTATGTGTAGCTAGTTAATACTAAACTATGATGATTTATTATGATAAATGGTTATTATTGAATAATAATTATCTTGAGATTATTGAAATATTTGAGTCATTCATGCAGCTAGGAAGAAGGAGAACCAAGTTGACACTTGTTAACATTCAGCAAATGTAGAAAAAGTCAAAAGTCAATTTTAGTAAAATGGGCATATCTTACTCAATTCTTAATGAAATTAAGAATCACTTATGGATTTAGAAAGATGAAAACAAGGTGCAAAAACTTTTATGAGAGTTTGAGCTAGTTCAGAATAGTTAATGAGCACCACGGATTAGAAGTTCACTAAGTAAAAGGTGGCACGTTTTTAGGCATCAGAAAACCACTTTCAATAAAATGATCATAACTTCCACGTTTCTTAATGAAATTCATATTTTCAAAATGATCTAGAAAAATAAAAAGGATTAGAATAATTTGGTAAAAGGGTTTGATATGGTTCATAATAATAAAGGAACATCATGGACTACTAAAAATGCGAAACAAAAAATTGGCACACTTAGTCATTAGTTTTGTAATAAATCTCTTCTTTGTTTAAAAGAATGATGGGACACTTGTTAGATGGTTGTTAGGGAGTCAATAATCTTATATATGTGAAATTGTTCAAGAATTTGATATAGATATATGGAGATATAGAGATAGGTAGATATGTATAAAGTTGTAATTTGTAATACACAGTTCCTGCAGTCACTACTGTGAAGTTTCTTGTAGTTTCCTGCAACCATTATTGTGTATTTATATTTGTTTTTAGCATTGCTATTTTTCAATTATAGAATAACTTAGAAATTTTTTTAGTGCATATACTTTGCAGACTTGTTTCAAGTATATGTCCTTAGCTTGACAGTTTAAATGAACCTTCTCTATTAGAAAGATAGCTACTCATTTTGGATGTCTAATCCACGAGTTGTGTTTTTAGAACCAAATTATTGATCTTATTGATAAGACAATAGTTGTTTTACCCTTATGATCTCTGCATCCCAAGTATTTTCTACTTCTGTTAATCTAGGCATCACTATGTAATCTAGAATGTTATGAAGTACTAAAGCTAGTAGTAACTTCTCCCATGTCTCCAGAAAATGTAGCATAGGTTTAGGGTCCCTTGGCTCCCAAGAATACCTTGGCTCCCAAGAATTTACAGCAACTATTCTCACTATTGGAATGGCTTTCTTCTTTCTAAAAATATCTACTTTGATATATTTTGTAAAATTTCTTGCGAACTCTACCCATTTTTCTTGGTCTACATTATTTTTGTAGAGGATCTTGAGGTAAGTCATCACTTAGCACCTTAAAAAATATATCTCTATATATACATACATACATGTATGTATGCATATATGTATGTATGTATATTTATATGTGTGTGTGTGTGTGTGTGTGTGTGTGTGTGTGTGTGTGTGTGTGTGTGTGTGTGTGTGTGTGTGTGTGTGAGTGTACGTATGTATGTATGTATCATGTGGAGATCTAGGATTTTGTTGTCGTGCCTATATATGTATGTATGTATATATATGTGTGTATATGTATGTATGTATGTGTGTATGTATATAAATAGAGAGATCTTGACACAACAGGAAAATAATAAAACTCACTCAATAGGTAGCATTGCCATAGATGTGATGGCAATGCCTATAGGTAAGTAGATTCCTCTTTTTCTCTCTCATTTTTCATGTGTTTATTTCACTTGCACTATTATTTTTTAGAGGGAATTTTTTAATGTTGGATTCATTTTATGTAGGAGGCGATGAGGACATTCTTGGCTGTACCCATGTGATGATTTAGTCGTGAGCAATGTAGATGTTCAAATGCATGGACAACAAATGGAGCTGAAAAATACAATAAATTTGTATTTTTGTTTGAGGTCTTTAATTAGGTATTAAATAAATATAATTGTGTTGTGTTTTATTAGCTCCACTTGCTATCCATGCATTTGAATGCAACATGCATTCTTGATTAAGAGTGGCAGAATCTTATTATGGATGTGATGGAAAAATGACATGCACCAGAAGATGGGAAAATGATGTCACTTTTGTAGGTATGGAACCTTTTTTTGTACGTTAAACATTGATCCTTTTTTAAAGATTTTATATGTTAACGAGGAATTTAGATGTTGGGGGGGTGGGGTCAAATGAGCTTCCACCTTCACATGGTTGGCCCTGATTAGTAGAGAATATTAAACTATTCTTGAAACCAAGTGAAGCCCAATATTAACCTATTTTGCAATCGTAATAGAAAAAAATATGGAATGTGTGACATTGGAGAGAGTTATTTTCTAATAAATCTATTTCTAAAATCCAACTTTAGTTATGAACATTATTAGGAGACTGCAATGCTCTTACCACTATAACTAGTTTTCCTATTATTTTTATCTTTTGGAAGAGACTAGATGATTCTTGTGACTATCAATCACAAGAATCATTCGGTCTCTCCCAAAAGATAAAAATAACAAGAAAACTAGTTATAATGGTGGTCATCGCAACTCTGATAGCTAGTCATTAGTTCCACAGCATTGCTACCACATATCCATCATTATTGTGACAGATAGGTACAATGGCTAGTCATCAAATCCACAACATTTCCCTTGCCTAGACGTTGCACATGAAATGGGGCCTTTGATGGTGTATTGCTCCCTGTGGATTCAATTTACAATGGCTTGGGGTGTCGTAATTGAGATGGGAGACTTTGCCATCGCAACTTCTGATGGAAAAAGTATAATGCCTGTCCAATGGGAGCCAATTCCTAGTGGAGTCGCTTGGGCGATGGGTGACCATCACCATTACAATGTCTTGCCATCACAATTTGGGCCCAAAAGTAGTAGTGGGACAAAGAAACTTTGAGAGAGATAGACAAGTGATCTCTTTGGCATAAGGATTTGATAGTAACCAATGTGTATGTTTTATAAATGTTTTTCATGAGGTCTTTTGCACAAATAAAATAATTCAACCATGCTTTTATCCCTAAGGTCAATTTGTCTTCAATATGTTATTCCATGACCCACAACTTGATGTCTCTTGATCCTAGTGCAATATGTCCCTCTAATCAAAGAGGTGAGTCAATAAAAGAGTTGATTGAAAAATGATACACATCAAAGAATCTCCAAGGCATGGAAAATAGAAGTCCCCCTTTTGTAGGGATAATGACTCTTGGAGATGAAATGCAAGTAGCCTTATGCCTCTACTAGGGGAGCATGATGGTGAATAATCTCGAGGGATGATGTTTCTCTTGCACCACAAATAACATACCAAGAATAAAAGAGTAGATATTGAGATGGTTTGTAATTAGATCTATGGAGTTAGCCAATTAGTTGTTATGTACATGATTTACTTAAGAATCTATTTCGGACATGCTAAAATCATGGGAAAGTTTTTCCACCTCAAATTACCCCCACAAACACACTGCTCAAACTTGCTTGATGGAGAAGAAAGTTTACCCTTCTCATTTATATACTGGCCAAAGAATTTTACCAGTTTGAGCTTCTATCCAAAGAGGATGCACTTCCTAGAGGATGATGAACTCACTAGAAGCACTCCTAGATTGTTTCAGATGATCTTGCTAACAACTTTTGGTACGTGTCACATATTTAAACAATTCTATTTTGCAAGAAAGAAATAACTCAAAGATGTGCTAAAAGGCACATTCTTAATACACATAAGGCACTTGGTTCATTCTATTTTTAAGCTTTTAATGTGTCTTTCCTATTGATGACTTGAAAATACTTGTGATTAGCATGCAAGGTTGATTCCAACTTGACATTGATGGTCAACATAGTAAATTGAGTCAACATAAGAAATCATGCATGTGAAAGCTTCAAAAAGGGTGGGAATAAAAACTTTTTTCCTTAAGTCATTCAAGATTATATGAATTCATTTTAAGCACTAATTTGAAATGTTTGATCAACAATGTTCTTTAAAACCTAAATCAAATGTTCATCACATTTGTTCTTTTTAACTTGTAATACTCAATATTTTGTTCTCTATTTAACCATTCATTCCATTTGAAAGAATTTATAAGTTTTTATTATGGCATTTGAGATTGAGTTGGAGTTGTTTATTTTAAAACCAAAGTAAAATTTTCAAACACACTGTTAAGGAAACAAAATATAAAGCAACACCCACATAATGTTCCCCTGCAAGAATCCAACATAAAAATTAAAAGCACCAACAAACTTGCATGAGTCAACCTATGATTTTGCAGCATGGGAATGCAGTCAAACTTAGCAAGATGATGGCATAAAAATTGGTGAAAAAAAGAACAAAATACAGGCCACAAAAGAGATCCTTACAAAGTGATCTAGCCATGGAGTGATCTCATGACTCTATTAAGGATTCCCTCTCAAAGGTTTCATTATGGATTTGAGGTTGGAAATTCAACAGGGTTTTTTTGGCAAAGTGATCCTACATGCATTGCAAGTGAACCCACTAGCATGTATAAGAAATCTCATGGAGAGGAGGACGAGAATGAAGGAAGGGACTTAAATGGCCACGTTGTAGGTAGGTTAGAAGATGAACTCGATCCTGCATTCTTGCCAAAATTTTCCTTCAAACTCGTGCTTGCGGGTTCATGAAAATAGTGTTTTTAGGTCTTGCTATTAGAAAATAGATGAGATGTTTGGAAGTGTGTTGCCTATATTGGGATTGATGCACCTGTAAACAAGGTTAAAAACTTAACATGCAAAGAAAGAGGCACAATATGTTAGTTTTTAGATTAGTAAGCATAAATGCAAAATGATTAGATAATGATTCAAATGTTGGGTCCCATCGGGCATGCCAAAATGTAGAGCTATGGAAGTTAGTATGCAAAGAACATTTAACAAGAGTTATAACATTCAAAAAAAAAACAAAAGCAAAATTCACATATAGATTAGACAAAAGGAAGTGTAAGAGGGAATGCAAACCAAAGGGAGAACGCCCAACAAGCCTCCTTGATTGTGTCGATGTGTCCAATGATGGGGACGTATGCTCAAATGTACTTCAAGTTTCAAGTGATGGATTATGATTGACTATGAGGGTGATTGAAGGGTTTAAGAAAGGATCATGGAGGGATTTTGCCATCATAGATGATATTTTGATAATTTGTCAACTCTTAAAATAGTATAATAATTTTGCATGGGAAGTCCAATTTATAGGCTAAGGGGTGGTGAGATGGATGGCTAGGATGCAAGGATGGAAAAAGGATGAGGGAGGGTTAGGATGCAAGGAAGGGAAAGCACATGGATTATGCTTCTTCAAATCCATAGCCTTGTGACAAGTGTCACAAGTGGATTAGATCAAGAAAGAGGGTCAAGATGAAGGGTCAAGGGGAGTTATGAGGGAGGAGTGTGGAAGAGGGATGTAAGACATCTTAAAGAGCCCTTAAGGCATGTAAGAGCCTTAAAGTCCTTTGGATAGGAATGTAAGAAGGATGAGATATGACTTCGACTTTGGTTTGGGTTAGAATATTTTAATCCTTGGTTAAAGTTGTGCATATGTTTAGGAGGGGGATTAGGCTTAGCTTAGGAGGGGATTATGATGCAAGTGTCTTATCATTAATGAGACATGTTAATTAGCTAGCTAAGTGAGGTTGGCATGGGTGAATGGGTTGGATTTGGATAATGATAGGGTTTAGGAATGGTTTGGGGTTGGGAATTGATTTATTAAATGATCTTTTTAATTAAAGAGGATATGAGATTAAATTAAATAGGTATAGTGCAATTATTTAATTTAATGAAAGAATAGGGATTTAATTGATAATTTGACTTTGGGTTGTCATTTCATTTTATCAATTAGACTATTGTTAGTTAAATTAATTAATTAACTAGGGGATGATAATTAATTAATTAAATATCAGATATTTAATTAATAATGTCCTAGATGATGACTAAATAAGATTACTTAGTGATGTAATCAAATTTAGGTGTCTACACAAAGTAATTCCATAGTTGAGTTGTGTTTGGAGTAAGATGAGTTTATGTCTAAACAAACTTTCAATTTTATATCAATAAGTGAAATTGATGGCATGAAAAGGAGTACTATAGTTGATATCATTAGTGTTGTTTTAGTAGTTGATCCATCAAAATTCGTATTAAAAAAATAATTCCATGCAAATTCAAAAAATAACACTTCAATTGAAAGACATACTAGGTTTCATAGAGGAGTTCACAATGTAGAGAGACTTTTGCAATAAGGAAGGCCAACAACTCCAAAACCTATGTGAGTTAGACAGTTTTTCGATTCTTTCTAGAAAGGTTGGACACATTGGTGATATTGGAGGAAAAACTGTAGGGACAATTAGCACAACCCAACTTTTAAAAATCTAGATCTTCCAGAGGCACATCAATCAAGACCTGGTTTGACACAGAAGAGAAAGGTCGTGCTTCCCCTTCTATTACAAATGAAATCTCATATGTTGGACAAGCTAAAATGTTAAAAATTGTGGCACAAGTTAATGATCGAGGACACAGATCTAATGCACTTTGTTGGGCTGTGATAAAAGCTACCCTATGTTTTGTAAAGGTGGATAAATTTTATTATGCATCTTGCCCCTTACAATTTGAAGATAGACAATGCAAAAAGAAGGCGAACAATGATGGAAATGGTAATTGGTATTGTCAAAGATGTGATAAGAGTTTTTATGAGTGTGATTACATATACATGCTTTAGTGTATTGTTCAAGATCATACAACTTTCATTTGGGTTACTATTTTTGGAAAAGAGAATAGATTATGGGCGTTACAACAAATGAATTAAAATTTTTGAAGGATGAAGAATAAGATGATGTCAAACTAGGAGAAATTATATGCAATGCCGTTTTCAATAAATTCATATTTAAAGTTCATATGAAAGAAGATACTTGCAATGATGAACAAAGGGTTAAATGCAATGTCATAAAAGTAAAAAAGTTTGACTATGTATCCAAAAGAAAAGTATTATTAGATTCAATTGTTGATTTTTAGGTTCTACTATGTTTATTTGCTTCTATGTATTTGCTTCTAGCTAGCAATATTTTGAAATGTTTTAAATAAAATACTTGGATATGTGCAAGTGAGTGCATCCAAATTTTAAGCAACAAAACTTTCATATTATAAAAAGATATTAGATCACATGCATTTGAAATATATTGTAGATATAAATTTGTAGAATTGTTAATTTTAATATCTTTATTTTTTATTTATTTACAACCTTCTTACTTTCTTAATATATGATTTGATGAATTATTTATATATGTAAATTTTAATAATTATCTTGAAATTAAATCTCTACTTAATTTTAAAATAAATAAATTAAAATTTTAAATATGTTAGTTTGGAAACATCAATATAATGTGGTACTAACGAAGAATATGATCTCAATTTCTATGAGTCAAAATTAATACTTCAATTCTAAAAGAATCTATTGAGCCATGGCCACAATCTTTTCTCACTTTACTATCATTTCTCAAAGGAAACTACCTAAATTTAGACACCTCACACAATTTCGAGGGAGACCTGTGAGCATAAAGAAGCATGTTTACCAACCTTAATATGGGTAGAATTTTACCAATTAATGTCTCCCCCATCAAAATCAGTTCACACTTGGGGTAGCATCTTTCCAACAAGTTCTTTATCTTTACCGCATTGCCATATGCTAACTACATGTACATTAAAGAAAGGAAATATTTTTAATAATTGTGCTTTGGAGTGATGTAGGGAAAGAAAGGGGACTAGGGGCATGATAGGAAATGAAAGGAAATCAAGTTAGAAGAAAGATAGAATGCTGTTAAAAATCATTGAAAAATAAATACCTACTCTAAATGTTTCTAGGTTATGTTTTAGCTAAACATTCTCTTAAAGTCTATGATTATTATTTTTATGTTAAGTTTATGTTTTAGAGTTTATAACGTGAATTTTTTAGTATTTTCTCAGCGTTTGTAAAGTTGAGTTTGATAATTTAAGTTTACATGTTTGACAAGTCTTATAATCAAAGTGAAAATATTTCCAAAATCCATGTATTATAGATAAAACATTTTTTAGATTCAATTGTGTAAGAGTTCTTGCATTAAGTTTTGTAAATTCTTATAAGTCTTACAAGTTTGGTAAATTTACAAGGATTCTTTTGCAACACCGATGCAAAAACTCAAAAGCGTGTACCCAACCGACAAAATGGTTTTGATTAGACATTGATTTATTATTTAATATCAAATCAAAATTGCAATGCGACTATTTTTAAGCCGATAGGCTTATTGTGGGAGCTTTGCTCCCAAAAATTGCTATTTCGACGGAAATATTGTAAGACTCATCGGTTTTTAGATTTTTTAATTGATTTTTGACGGAAATATTATAAGACTTATCACTTTTTTAATTTTTCGAGATTGATTTTTCTTTTTCAATGATGAATAAAAACCCATTTTTAAGAACACCTTCTTTCATTTAGGCAACTTTCTAATTTGTCCAATGTTTCTATAAAATGTGTTAAGTTATGCAGTGACAGAAAGGAATGAAGCTATAAAAGCCACCAGATTTTCATTGGAAACTCTTTTTTAGATTATGTTTAATTTGTTTGATGTTTCTATAAAATGTGTTAAGTTATGCAGTGAGAAAAAGGAATGAAGCTGTAAAAGCCACCAGGTTTTCATTGGAAACTCTTTTTGTAGATTATGTTTTCTTTGGAGTGTAAGCAATCTGTGACTTTCATTTTGAAAGATGAAGATGCATTGGAAAATTGGTTGGAGAGATTCCTAAGCAGTTTTGAATTCACAAATATTAACTGGTATGTTTTCATGATAAAGCATTATCTAAAAGTTTGATAGAGTGCTTGTGAACACACTCGGCAGTGCAATCAACAATGGGTTTTACCTGCTCACCACCGCCACTAGAGAAGAAAAGGCTCCTGATAACTATAAGTATTGTACAAAATTAATTGTTTCTACATAATTTCACTTTGTGGGCATCATATGAATTTAACTGTTTATACAATTTCAGGTACAATGAATTTTAATCAACAGATTGATATCATTAATCCTTTAGCAATTTTTGATTTTTTTTAGCAAAAGTGTTAGTTTTTATTGTGTGTCTTTGTATTTTTTATATAGGAAACAGATTTGAAGTTACACCATTTGATAGTAAAAAATCATGATCTAATGCTAAAAATGAAATCTAAAAATCACTATTTAATGCTATAAAAGAAATGTATTTTCACTATGAAAAGAAACTCTAATATAAATTCCGAAGATCATGATGTAATAAGGAAGGAAGTCACTTCCACTCATAAGAAAAATGCTATCTGAAATGCAGTGTTTCGAATGATAAAAATCACAATTTCATGTTGAGGTTTAAAAAGGATTTAATATTTAGGTATCTTAGTTTTTGTCTTAAATGATTTAGTAAATTTAATTAGATATTAGCTTCTTTTAGTTAAGCTTTCTTTTTTTAGCTTTTATTAATTATTTATATCCAGTTTTTAAGTTAATTAGATTTAGTTAAATAGTTATATATTTTTTACAATGTTAATTGCATGTTCTTGATTGGACTTTTATTTCTATTTAGATTTGAAACAATTAAGGACAGTCAATTTTTCAATATTAGGTTTAATGGTATGCAAATTGAAAGGGAATCTTTGTAGCGAGCATCTCAAAAGAGTGTTATTACTAAACCGATGTCTAGAGAAATATCTCTAAGGCTTTTTTGTGTGTGACAACTTTTGTGGTTTTAATTTTAGACCCTGAGCAAAGTGTGTTGATTGTCTGAGAAAAAAGAGTGAATAGAATTAAGGTAAACAATATTATTAATTATTTCAAACAAAGACACCATAAAATATTAATATAAAATAATTTTCTTTTTTCAAATATAAGAAATAATAACAATAGAAAAATAGTTAATTGTAGTGAATATATATATTTTTTTGCATTTCAATTAATTCAATCTAAAACATATTTATTATTGATTTTATATTTAATACTAATATTAATAAAATCTTAAATTATTATTATGTTTTTTAACATAATTTTTGAAATGTTTAACAAATACTTATTACTTTTGTTTTTTTAATATGATATATTTTTTAATTTTTATTCTAAGTAATTAATTATCTTCTATCAAACTTCAAGTTCTTATATTTATTTCTTCAAAAGAAATTAACTTTTCTAACAACCAAATCCTTACTTTTTCAACCAAACACTAACATGGAAGAAGAGGGTAGTACAAGAAGTTTAAGAGGAAGGAAGAACTAGGGCAAATTAATCTTGTAATATCCCAACCAAATACCTAAAATAGAAGTAAAGCACAAGGGCAACAAAGGAATGGGTAAGAAGGAGAAGAAATTGTGTCCTAGGAATTGATATCACATCACATTATTCACATGGGTTTCCCACCTCTATTTCCACTTTATAAGAATAAATCAAATTTGAATTAATGTAAGGTAAAAATGAAATTATAGAAATGCATGTCACTTAATAATATTATCCTTTCTTCTCTTGTATGTTTTAACTTATTAATCTGGCAAGATAGTTGTGTTCACTCTAACATTGCACTAAATTGCCTCATTTCTACCTGATATTTTATCTCTTAATATTTAAACTCAATATCTTATATCAGTTTTAGATGATAGCAGTCAATATTTCAGATTACATTGCTACCTCTTCCTCTCCACAGTAGCAGAAATTCTCTTATTGTAAAGTGGCCACACAATGAAGGGAGCAAGTCCAGCACTTCCCACCTCAGATTGTATCCTGTTTCATCATCTGCAAAAAGGAATGTCTATAAGATCGTCTTAAAAATGTTTGTTGTTTGTACAAATAACAAGAAGCACTCAATCCAAAATAAGAAATTTTAATTGGATAAGATTGCAACCAGGGGAACATGATATAGTAATAGTATTTAGCTCCTCCTTTGGAATAACGTCAAGAGAGATCTGATGTTGAAGGGAAAGTTGTAACAGATAATACTAATTTTGTTGCACTGAAATCATGAACAAATAACAAAACGAAGCCGGAAGACGGACAATTAAAACATGCTAAATGAGATGATTATACACTTCTTGCGATCTATTTGTACATGAAGCTAGAACTTCTAAAGTTGAAATGCAGACACATCTCTACATTGTAGTTATGATCATTCTATAATATGATGCAATTCAAACTATGATCTGCTTGCAATTATTAGTACTCAGCTTCAAATTTCAGATGGAATGTCAACTCTGTGCCAAGAGATATCTCCTTGAAATAACGTATTTGATGATCTAACAGAACCAACATTATTAGTTCTCGTTGTTGAAATGTATGCGTAAATCAAATGGTTCGCAGTAAGCAGCTGGCCAAAAACTTTGAAGTCTCGTGTATATGCAATATTGGTTAAGGAATGAAAGCAATCAACAAGCACAACTCTACAAACATCTTTGTAGACCTCATTTTGGCATTATTGAACTTGAGACGTACTAATTTTGTTAGGAAACTAACAAATCTTGTCTCTATGATTCTAAATCCATCAATGTTAGTTAAAAAAAAACTTCCAGGATCCTCTCAAATGTTTAGTGTACCTAATGCTCACAAATACCTTAGATAAGTTCAACTTAGTATCTTATTAGCAATAAATTGATCTTACCTTTGTTATCTTGCCTTAGCGTATATATCTTATAGAAATTATACGGTACAAGTAGTTGTTAGACACTGCTAATTGCGCAAGATGAAGCTAAAAAATCATCATGAGATGTGAGTTGAGAAAAAGACCCCTCACTCTTGTTTCAGGTTCTTTTGGTCAATTGATGTTTAAACATTGCTAATTGTACAAGATGAAGCTAGAAATAGTGAGTTGAGAAGTAGACCCTAACTCTTGTTTCAGATTTCTTTTGGTCATCTGATGTTTTCTTTGTGTGTGACTATATATATTAATGCACTTTAACAACATCAAATTTAGAATATAAAGGTTGTGTTTCTAAATTTTAAACATGGAACAATCTAATCAACAATGCACGAATTATAGACTAATTTCATCCATCATCTATACAACTTCCAAAAATTCCCTTGACATCTTTGAGTTTGACGCACATGATACAATCTTTGAAAATTGCAACATTTTTAGACAACCAAATTTCTCATGTTGGGCATTATAATTTTCTTGAAAATAAACATTTTACACAATCGCTCATAAGTCTTGTAGGCCTTAACAATCCTTAAGAGACCATAAAGATTATTTGGGCTTAAGACAAATGCCAACCAATCATTTGTCTCTATCACAATGGGAATAATGTTGATAGTTTCCAAAACGTATTTTATACTAGATATTTTTCAATAACAATGATCCTTTTTGTATAGCAAAAGCACTTAGTTGATCCATATACCTCTGCCTTCTTGATCAAACTTTGTTTCTCAATTTGGCTCCATACCAAAGCTCTCTTAAATGCCTGTATAGGAATTACTAAACAGTTATCTTTCCTCATAAATAGTTCTACACTTTTGCATAATTAAACAACAGTCTCTTGGGTAGGAAGCAAATGATTGTTGGCATATAATCAATAGGAGTGGAGTACAAGAAAGCATATGGAGTTGATGTGGGTATCCCCTTCAAGAAACAAACAATGTACAAAATTGACCAAAGTTTATTAAAGATGGTGAAAAATCATTTTGTGCATAAGCTATCCAAACTCATTGAGGTTTACTACCACTTCAACGAAGTCATGGTGTATAAATCTCTATATTGCAATGCGATATTGTTGGCTCCCAAATTAACAACTTTTGAATAACCTAGTGATAGGAAAAAATACATCTAGGGGTAGCTAATTTCCATATTCAACATATCTATTTAGACACAAGGGCCAACTATAAGGCAAACTCCTTCTTCTACTTTAGGCTTTGCAAGACCTAGGTGGGTGGACCTTTAGATTCATTCATATGGTACCAGTCTCAAAGCAAACAATCTGGATCTATACAAATTAGATAAAACCCCTTAATTTTCTATGCTTATAAAAATAAAAGAGACATGAAACATCGAATAACATGACCTATGAACTTGATAAGCTAAGGGAGGGAAAAGATAATTGATATAAGATTTGAATCAACACAACTCGCATATGCAACAACAAGAAACATGATTGATCCTTTCAAATGATCACTGCCTTATCTATTGGGCAATTCCACAAACCACAAACATACATCCTTAGATATCAGTGATATACCTCAAATATCAAGACTCTAGATTTATCCTATCACTTTGTGAATCAGACAACATTGTTCAATATGATCTTCATACACATAATATCCTTCTCATGAAACCTGCAACTCTTTTAAGATAAGCAAGCATTTACTTGGTTCCTTGACCCAAAGGCAAACAATATCTAAACATATAACTTTAAGGGGATGCAACTGGGTTTACACTCTTTGTTCATAAACCACAAAAATATTGCAAACAACAAAGATATGAGACAAAATCAAACTGAAGCTATAGCATTTTGTTGCATTTTATTCGTTTCCTTGAAACAAATACATGTGGATGCATCAAATTAACTCATGAAACAATTGAATAGACTAGAACTATCTCTAAATCCAATTAATGCTATTCATATTCTAAAAACTATGCTAAGGATGTGGTATGCACAACTAGAGCTATGCTCAATAGATTGGAATCAGAAAGCACCAACCCTAGAGAATGAGAAGAAAAAATAATAAATAGAATGAAATAAATCTTAGATTTTCTATGATGTTATCATTTGTCCACTTGAAAAACTTCCACCTACTATTTTAGAACTTCTCTCTTCTCTCTTCCCTCAACAAAAAATCAGAGCTCCTCATTTTGCCTCTACAATGTGATCAAAATATCTTCAAAACGATGGAAAATGCAACTAATTTGCAAGAAAACACAAAACTACCGGTAGAAGTCATGCCAAAAGACATGCCAAATGGTTTGAAAGGCAAAACAACATTCCTAAGAACATTTCCCCAAATCTGGAGCCAACAAACTTCTCTATTTGCTTTCCAACTAAATTTGAAGCTCCATTATGAAAAACACTTGTTCTGTTGAGAATGCCCCTGATTTTACAAATCTGTCCATATCTTTTGCCACGGATGACCTACACATATTTTGACTGCAAATTTGAAAACTTCATCTTCTCCCCTTTCCAATAGTATTTTAGAGTCTAGATTTCAAATAAAAATAAGGCCCTTGGTATGCGTTTGAAAATTCTGGCCCTTGATCATGAACAAACTATTTTAAAAAGTTAAAAATATTTAAATTTTAACATAGTCTAAACTTTATGAAATAATCCAAGTTTATTTAAAATTTTCAAATCTGAAGGTGAGTGCTAAGTTTTGAGAGAATATTTGATTTTAAGAAACTCTCATTTTACCTTATTCCTCTAATCCCTAGGTGCCACGTGTCAAATCCTCATTGGCTCTTCATGCCCACATTAGCACTTAGTGGGACCCACACAAATCTTGAGTGTAAGTTCACAATTTTGAAATTTTTGCCTCCCGACCATACGCTTGGGCATAACTTCATAGCTTCACAAATTTTACCTCACAACCATATGAAATTCATATCTTTGCAACTTTTAAGCCTCTCGACCATATGCTCGTATCTTCGCAACTCCATTTTATGAGACCCTCAGCCATACGATTCTTCTTAGCTTTGTAGCTCTAAAATTTTGGCTTCCTGACCATACAATTGATCTCTGGAGTGTGCCATGTCACAATCTTCTTCCTACATTTTTGGTCAAAATGTCTCCTTGGTTGTCATAAACTATCCATCCAGGTCCCACACATGTGGAATCCTTTGTCATAACACAAATTATTTTAAACACTTCATAAATGAATGCTCACACTTAAAATTAATTGTTAAGCTCTCTAGGGGAAGAATGTGGGATAAATAAAAAATTAGTTGCCTCATATAAAAAGCACCGATTGAGAAAATTCTTCCATTACAAATCTATGGGTAACCCCATCTTAGCAATCATCGATGATAATCAAATGACGTCCAACTTAATCACATTCCCTGTGCATCAATCACATTTGTAAACAATAAAATGGGGTCTCTTTTAAATGGTATGAACACAACCTCTTCCTCCAGCGATGGGAAATGAAAGTCATCAACAAGATAGCTAAAAGAACTCTTGTCTTCTTATTAATCTTTTGCCCATTCTTTGACTTCATAACATGACTCCTCTATTTAGACACACCTAATGGAAGTAATTTACCAACTCAATCAAGAAGACTAGAATACAAAATGTACATTTTGCTCAAACCTATGGATATTGGATAGAATCCATCCTCCTGTAATGGGTGTCTGATTTCAAATGTGGTGAAGATAGTGCATGGCTTGACTCAAGCTTTGCATTCAAACTAGCTCCACTCCCACATCGTTTGCTTTCCCCCTTTTTTGTGAGTAGATTGGCATGAATGTGTTTTAGTGGAATGCAACTTTACCAAAAAATCGAGCATGGGGAGGGGGTCCTTTCTTCCATTTGTGTGTAGATCACCAGTTAGATCTTATAGTGTTCATCAGGGACCCTACTCTATGTTGGAATTCTCTTCTCCTAACGCAAGGCACATGTGTTTGCTTCATTTTGGATAACACACTCAACCTTGTATATATCATGTGCTACATATAGGATGTGATAGCAATGTGAGTACCAAACATGTGGGCAGTGTGAGTGCTAATAATGGGCCTCTAAATCCACACACACTTCAACATGATCATTACATGCTAGAAACATCCTGAAATGAATATGGGATTGTCCATTCGGTATGACCCACCGAAGTGATCTGTTGCCTTCTAACTAGATAGGGTTTTGCTATTCACTCTCAGAATTGAGAGATCAATAACCAGACCAACTAGTATGAAGGATTTGAAAACAATGCAAATACAATCTAATCTATATTTTTATGTTTTTTAAATGCAAAGATATTAGATTAATCTAAAATGGAATTGGAACTAATCTAAAAACAACTGAAAATAGAACTAGATGAATGCATTTTTAGCTAAATGATGAGCATATGAAAGCAAGAACAAATTTGAATGCAAGACAATTGAGTAATCAAATTAGAATTAATTCAATACTATTCATGTGCATCCTTCAAAATGAGAATTTGAAGGTTTCTTATATAGAATCCTAGAATTTGATCAATGGTCAAGATCGAATTGAGTGTATGGTCCTGATTTGAAGATAAGATTGAGTCCTCCATTTTTGATGGAGTTTAATGAAAGGAAATAGGAGATAGCAATGATCCATTCAAATATGTGCTCATAATTAAAATTTCTAATTAATTAATTAATTAGTTTCAACAATTATGAGCACGTATTTGAATTAATCAATATTATTAATTCCCTTTTTCATGTGAGGTGAAATAGGAAAGGATATTGATCCATTCAAACATGTGGTCATAATTGGACATTCTAATTAAATAAATAATTAATTTCAATAAGTATGACATATTTAATTAAACCAAGGCATTTTAATTCTTCTTAATCTGTATTAGCTGAAGGGGTTGATTTAATTTAATAATGTACTTAGGACTTATAATTAAATTAATTCAATTAATAGGTTTAATTTAGCTAATTAAATTAATATTTAGGAATTAAGTAAAGTAAGTGATTAATACAAATTAATGATTTTCTGCATTTGACATTTAGGTCAAGTAGAGATTGTCAAAATCAGAATTGGCTAGTACAATATGACTTTAAGTAAGATTGATGAACCAAAATTGGTTCAAAATACCAATGTGTTAATTTAGGGGTATAACATTTACCCCTTTTTGAATGAATGTGCAAGAAACACATTGATTCAAACAAATTAGAAGTCTAAAAATATAGACCAAGAACTGAGATTTAGTTCTAAGATTGATGACACAAAGACCAATTGATGAGCTTTTTAAGGTTATATCCAGAACAAAGCTTACCCTTAGGGAATCAAGATAGAACACCTAGATATTGATATGAAAGAACAAAGATTATCAAACTTTACATAATTGTTCCTAGAACGAGACTCAATTCTTAGGAGTCAAGGTTAGATTGCCCTAATGCCTATCCATTAGAAGATAACAAGATTAATAATGATTCATATAATTATCCCTAGAACGAGGCTTAATTCTTAGGAGTTTGGGTTAGATTTCCCTGATACCCATCCATTAAATAGTGATTGAAAGCAAGAATTTAGAATTATCTCTAGAATGAAGCTTAATCTTCTAGAGTCTAGATAGAACAACTGAATATTGGTCCATAAAAAACTAACAATACCTAATCATGAGGCATAGAATCATCCCCAGAATCAGGCTTAATCCTTAGGAGTTAGGAATAGAATGCCCCTATACCTATCTATTGAACTATGACAAGGATTGTTATAAGATTGACCAATTGAATAGCATATGATGTCAAATTGGGAGAACAAAAATGCCCCAAGTGATGAGATGCCCCTAGTGAATATGACATTATATTTAGATTTGAAGCATTATTTGAAATATTCAAAGATGTTCAATGATGTAACCATCATCCTACCCCCTCAAGAGCGAAGTTGAAAGATGAAACATTAGAATGAAATTTATTTGAAGCATTTTGAAGGTCTAGTTGACCATGGTTGAGAAGATTTGACCAGAATTGACTTGAGTTGACTTTTGTAAAATTTTTAATTTTTTTGAAGAAATGTGATTTGAAAATATTCATAAAGTCACAAAGTATTAGTAAGTGGAACTGCACAAGTGTTCAATCATGTTAGTCCCAAAAATTTAAAGTGTGTTTTTAAGCTGTTTTAGCTAACAGGGTAATTTTCATGTCAATTAAAGCACTTTGAAAAATTAGGAAAAAAATTATATAAGGGCCAAAAAAAGGTCATTTTCAATTTATTTGTGCATTTTGTCTTTTGTGAAGAAAAGAGCTCTGAGGCAAAAATAGTGGTCCTAATGCAGAGTCATCATTTCAAGCTTTCTAGGTGACACAACTGGTTGACAAACAATGGACCTATGGTAATTAGTCGAATATCCTTCCTTTCACTAAATTTTTTATGCATTTTGATCCTTTTTTTGCATTTTTTGAGTGTCTTAAATTTCTTTTTTTGGCGTCCTTGCTCGAGAATGTTATTTTTTGCTCGAGTCACTAGGTAACCTCACACGAGAAAGTGGCATTGGGGCACTTTTTCACATGGAGAGCAAGATTTCCTCATGTGAGAGGTACCCATCTCTCATGTGAGAGACCCTAAAAAAAGTTGTCTTTTTGCATGTTATATTGATTTTTCTCACATAGGATTATTTTCTTGCTCAATTCAGTGGATTTTCTCATGTGAGGAAATATATCCTTCCTTCGCACGAGAATCTATATTCTCACACAAGATTTTGGCATTTACTTTTATGTTTAATTTGAAAAAGAGTTTATTTTTTAGTCATCCTTTCTCATTTTTGTTAGATGTTGTTGCGTGTATTTAGTATGTTGTAGCACATTTATGGATAGTACAAAGTTTCAGATAGAAGATACTGATCATGTTATGGGGCTTGCATGTTTACAGGTTGTGTTTCTAGACATTTCCTTTAGATCACATTATCCAATCATTTGAGCACTTATTAGACAACTAGATGTTGGTGAGCAGGTACATATTGGCACTCTTGGTTTATTGTGTTTATTTGATATCCCCAATTTGTGGGTGAATCACGAACTATTGACAACACTTGTCGTGCATTTCCATTTGAAGAAAAACACCTTCCATTGGCCACTAGGAGAGATGACCATCACACTCGAGGATATCTATAGGATACTTCAGATCCCATTTTACAAACCTCGAATAAAATATGATATTCAGCTGAGGCATGGTACTTTGGCACTAAGGGCCATTTTTTAGAATGAGATCATTATGGGTTAAGCCATTCATTGGGAGGAGTTGATTCATCTCTATGGTGATAGACACAACTTGAGAATAGTTCTTGGAGTGTTCTTGAGTTGTTGTCTGATGCCTGACACAAGCCAACACAGGTTAGAGTGTGGCTAGGGGTGGATGCTACAAAGGATGCTAGAGTAGCCACTACATTTTAGATGGGGTTAGTGTATGCTGGCCCACATGTATCATGAGATGCATGAGGTGGCTTATTGGGAGAAGAAGAGCGTGGTAGTAGGAGTTTATGTGCTATAGGTTTGGACATGGGAGCACTTGCTGATACTAGACCCATTCGTGTAGATATGAGATAGCCTAAGGAGCCTTACATTTGTAGGTACCAAGGCCAGATGACCCAAACTTCTCTAGATAAGACTGAGATGTAGAGATCTCAAATAGATGACATGGTATCAATGATACGGATACCATGGAGAGAGACAGAGGACTGGGATGATGTGTGAGCACAACTCATATACATGTTTGCTTCTTAGTCACTAATTGGTTGCTCAATCTAGGTGATTGAGATATTTTCATTTACATGTGTGTGGCGATAGTATGGTAGACTAGATGACATCTTGCAGGAGTATTTCACATACACTCGCTTCACCATGAAGGTGGAGAAGGGATGGTCAGTTAGACTATACCCTCAGAGGTCTATGATTGATGTGCACTCTATTACCATGACACATTGGGATTACATGCCAACAATTGTAGATGGGGGGATGACTCTGACATATAGGGAGCATTTTTTGAGTCATCTCTTTCCTTGATTTACAAACCTAGTGGGGATGGTAGTGCCTATATAGCTAGTGCAAGCACCTCAGCAACCACAACAACAGAGATCTAGACATTTTACTTCATAGGTGTAGATCCCTCCATGTTAGATGAGAGTGGATCTAGGTTCTTGTGGGAGTGGGATAGGGTAGAGACATCCTTAGGGTGAGACAGGTACCTTAGGTGTCATTGGAGGAAATGCATAGAGGTTGTGTGTTGATGACTAGCCTCCTCAATAGCTAGAGCAGGATATGGGTGAGGAGGAGATGTAGGACCAGCCTACTCTGGAGCCACAGAGAAGAGAGGCTCAGGCACAAACTCAGGATTCTCTAAGGAGAGCTAGGGATAGATTGAGAGTAGCACAATTGCAAGGATTTTCCTTAGGGAAAAATCACCCAAGACCAAGAAGCTCAACAACTAGCACAAAATAGACCAATAGAGTATGATCAAAATAACAATATGATATTCAATTGATGTTGTGATTGATGTTGTTTGATGTTAAAATACACTAGAAGTGCCTATATATAAATGCCTCTAGAATGACTAGGAGTTAGAAAAATGATAAGCCTCAAAACTAAGCACATGTCCACCAAGAGTGAATTATCTTCCATTGAGAACAAGAGTTAGTGAAATGATGAGAGGATAAACCTACATAGGTGTGCCATGTAAAATTATGTTGTAGACACCATGTGTTTAATCAAGAGTGCGAACAATTGTGTTGTCAACATGACAACTCAATTGATTATGTGAACTCCAATATTGTAGACACCATGTGCTAAATTAGAGTTTCTTACTCTTATGTTGTCAACATAAAAACTCATATGAGTATGCAAAATCCCAGGTGTCTAACCTAATAAATAATAAAATAATACATTTATCCTAAGTAAACTCAAGTAAAGTATAAATAATAATTATTTACACTAACCACCCCCCTTAAGTGCAGCTTAAAGGAATGCACTTAAGCTCACAAAAGCTATGATAAAATGCATAATGGGTGTCAGTATTAGGCCATGTTAGGTACCCAAGTACAAATGCAATGCTGAAATACAATGTAATCTCTCTGAAAATGGAGAAAGAGGGAAAACCTCATGGGAAAAACCCTCCCTCAAAAAAAGAGATAAGTACAATAAAGAAAGATACATGAATGGATGGATTAATCAAGACCCCCGCATTATGACATACATCATGAAGATATAATAGAGAATCTCTCCATGAAATCCTCCCCATAGTGAAGGATCTTTGAATGATGAGTGATTGAAGAAAAAAGAGAATCCAATGCCTACAAACAACACTTCTCCCTTTAAGAAGAAGCTACACCAAGTATAGGTGCAAATATGCTTCCCACTATGGATAGGAATATGGAAAGGGATCCATATGTAGTATGGTATAGATGTTGCCTCTAAAATCTTCTTATATGTCAACAAGTCCTTGATGAATGTAGATGCCATGAACCAATCTAGTGAAAGCCCAAAATAAGGTGGCAAACAAGGTAACATGTCCATGTATGAAGCTGAATCACCCTCCAAAGAAAATGAAGCATCCTGATAGGAAGATCTAGGAAGAGAAGCAATGTAGCCTCCCCTCAATGATGCAAACACACCCATGATATAAGCTCCTTGATGACTAAAGAAGCTACACCATGAAAGCTTAAAGATGTTCCTCCTTATGGAAAGAAGTGGTGCCATAGGTGTAGTAGAGAATGCTCCCCAACTAGTAGGAAGAATCCATACAAAATATGATATCTAAGGAAACTGGAATACAATCTCCAAAGACTGATATGATTCCTCTAAAGTGAAATAATCCTTCTCTGTCTACTATAAAGAAATGATCACAATCATGTGAGTCTTGAAAGACAACACAAGTAGTTAAGGGTCAGAGTGTGCCCTTGCAACAAGTGGAGAAGTCTCCTCAACAAAGAGAAGATTGATGTCATCAATGATGTCTTCCACATCTTCAATGTAAGACTCCAAAAATAGCCCTGTAATGTTTAGAAGGAAGTCATCCCATGAAGCTAAAGTAGGAAGACATGGTATATCTTGTTGTATTGAATCAGGAGTATCTATGGCTGGAACTGGATTAGTAGAAGCAACAAGAGCATCAAGAGGTGAGATCTCATCTAGAGTTGAAGGTGCCATAACTAGAGTGACTAGAGGTAGAATGTCTTTTGGAAATGGAGGAACTATAGGATCTCCATATGCTTTCCAAAGAGCCATCCAAATGTCATAAGGATCATTGAACTTTTCAATGATATCAAAGCAATATTTATTGACATTGAAATAAATGACATCCATAATTATTTTAATGGGTGTCCGATCATTAGAGGGTCATTCCTTGGAATATGAATAAGGAAATAATTCCTTATGCTCTCTTCTTAGATGATCAATTATCAAGGCACTCCATTTCTGATAGTTCCTCTTTGTCAACCTCAGTTTAACACCAAACTAATATGTGAAACAAAACTCCATGAGATCAATAAATGTATGCAACCCCCAAAATGCAAAAAAAATCAACCAAACCCCCCAATGTATGATTCAACACTTTATACTTAGTGTGTTTACGATAGGCCACTTGCCAATTTAGGCCTTAGTGGACTTTTGATTTTTCTGTTTACACCCTCCTTTTATAATTCAAATCTAGAACTTAGCAATTTAGCTCAAAGATACAACAACTTTGAAGTTTGATCTAAGCAATACAATGTAAAGAAAGGACCTATTTTTAAAAGTGGTATTTCTATCCACAGAAGCCTATAATCTAATTGTAGATATTGAAAATAGATGAAATATTATGCACTTTCATAAAAAATGGAACTTGATTATGTGCCCAGATGAGCTCGTACTAAGCTTTTGAAGTTGTAAAAATTGAGATTTGTGAGTTGTAGAAAAATTCAAGAATGAAGATCTCAAACATCCTGCACCAATGTGTAGATCAAAAAATTCTACCCCAAAACAAAAAATATTGCTTGAAAAAAGGAGTCTATATAAGGGAGATATCATTGCTTGAAAATCACCTCCATAATTATTTTTCTTGAATCACTGCCATCGCATCTCCAAAAATCAATTGACTCTAAATTTCACCTTAGATATTTGATTTTGATGAAACAAAAGTCAATTTTGGGGTTTGTTGACCTTCTGAATATGATGCCAATATCTGATTTGCACCAGCAAGCTCCAACCTTCACCTGCAAAAAATCTCTCCTATTGGCGTAATGGCAAATTTTTTTTCGAAAAATAATGTAGATCTAAAAAATAATGCAGATAAATTGCAAAGACTGAAATAATAAAATATGCAGATCTGAAAATTAAATTTAGAGATCTAAAATGATCATACCAATTTCTACAAATCGGGCCTTTGAGTGCTAGTTTGCAAAAAAAAAAATTGTCTTAGATTTGACTATGGCCTAGGGTAGGAAAATTTATAGTCAAAATTCACTGAATCGATCCTTTAGATGCAATGATGAGGTCCTCTTTGGCTCTAGATGCTCCCAATAGTTGCGGATTCTCCAGATTTGAATCAAGGTGTCCTCAAAGAGGTGAAGCAAGAATAGTCTTCAATGGCTATGAAATGATGCTTCTATGGCTCTGATACCATGTAAGAATTTGGTATAGCTCTGATACCATGTAAGAATTTTTCTTACAACAAAATCACCCAAGAATAAGAAGGTCAACAACTAGCATAGAATAAACGAACAGAGTATGATCAAAATAAAAATATGATATTCAATTGATGTTGTTTGATGTTCAAGTACACTAGAAGTTCCTGTATATAAAGGCCTCTAGAATGACTAGGAGTTAGCTAAATGATAAGCCTCACAACTAAGCACATGTCCACCAAGAGTGGATTATTCTCCATTGAGCACAGGAGTTAGTATGATGATGAGAGGATAAGACTACATAGATGTGTCACATAAAATTATGTTGTAGACACCATGTGCTTAATTAAGAGTGCGAACACTTGTGTTGTCAACATGACAACTCAGTTGATTATGAAAACTCCAGTGTTGTAGACACCATGTGCTAAATTAGAGTTGCTAACTCTTGTGTTGTCAACATGACAACTCATACGAGTATACAAACTTCTAGGTGTCTAAGCTAATAAACAATAAAATAATGTATTTATCCTAAGTAAAATTAAGTAAAGTATAAATAATTATTATTTGCACTAACAACAGCAATAGCTGAGTGAGATGCATATTCAATTGACAATTCGTGATATGCAATTCGTTGACTGAGAGCAAGAGATCCATGAGCTACATGAGTAGTTAGAGTAGTAGTGAGACAAGGTTGGACTAAATAGTGCCAGAGCAGCCTACTACTATGCATGATATATTGTAGTAGTGCCTGAGGTTGCAAAGCAGATGCCTAGATTTTTAGAGCATGCTAGAGCATTAGATGAGGTACATCGACTAGTGAGAACATATGCTCCTCCTCCTCCTCCTCCACCCAAGGATGAGGGAGAAGGAACTGGTTAGCATTCTCTCTTCTATCTTACCTTTTGAGGATGTATGTTGGATGTCTCAACATCATTTTGTATCATTTTGAGATCGATAGTGCTCAAGTAGCACACATTTTTGTATCGATGTACACTTGACTCCATTGGAGAGATTTATATATATGAGATCTTTTGATTTGAGTACCTTTGCATGTGTCACCTTTTCTCTTATAGTTTTTCATACATGAGATGTTAATAATATGATTGTGATGAATGCAAATTGATATGATGTATGAATATAGTGTAGAGGAGATGAATATGAAAATATGTATATGAAATGCAAAATGTGAATGAACTAACATCTCATGCAGATTTCAAGTTTATTGTTAATGACAAGTATCCTGTGAAAATCAAGAGGACAAACCAAGGAGCTAAACACTTATCCAATCATGAAGAAACATGATACTTTGAAGAAACCAACAACCTCTCATGCCGAAAGATGCAAGTAAAGTAGTGATCAAAATGTACTCTTATGTAAGTGGAGTATGAAATGCAACTATATGTTATATGTATCCCTAGGTTTGGTTACAGAACTCATAAAATTATCATCACTGAGTGTTTAGTTAGACCCACAAATGTCATACAATTCACACTGACATTACAATCATGAGAATATGAATATGACGTGTTTTAATTTTGTTGGGATTAAATGTAAGCACTAAGGCACAAGAAGCCAAAATGACTAGAACATTTGTCCCTTTTAATGTAACAAGCTAATATAAGCATCAGAGTATAAAATATAGGATGACCATAATAATTCTTGCATGCAAACACACTGGACACACATGAGATCCCTCTTATGCTAAGTATTCAGTAAAGATTCTATCCACAACAACCGTTGCATTTGTAACCTGAGACAAAACCATGTTAAGTATACTTGCAGTGACTCATACATTCACTTAGCAGGATATGTATCATTATTTATTGTAGAGTAGAGATTTCACTCAAACAAGTAAGGAAAAGAACCAACCTCACTGAAGTATCCATATAAAATGAGTCAAGGTTCACATGGCCATCCAATCAGAGATAGAGGTTGTTATAGTGGAAACCCTTTTTATATGGATGCTTTAGATCATTGGAACTAAACCAACAAATAGAAAGCAAAGAAAAGATAATGCCACCAATCCTCACTTCTCTAGTCAAAAGAGACATCCTCGAGTTTTTCAAAGGGAAATGATAAAGTGAAAATAAGAAAAACAAAGAAAAGCTCAGCATAACTCAACAGTATCAAGGTTTCCATTTCAGTGTCAGTGTTATAGGATTGATGTCAAGTGTCGATGTTTAGAACATATGTGAAAGAAATCTCTTCAATAGGAGGATAAAAATAGAAGACTCAGTTAGGACAACTAGTGATTGACGTCAAAGAGAAATCTTCATTGAGAAGAACCTTAGTAGGAAACTAAGCGACAGTAGACAAATGCAGTTGGAACAATTGGTCACTGAAATAAAAGAGATCTTCCTTGAGATGAATCTCAATGGTGAAGCAAGTGACAGTAGATAGATGCGGTCAGAACAACTGGTGACTGAAGCTTAAGAGATCTTCTTTGAGAGGAATCTTTGTAGTGAAGCAAGCAACAATAGATAGGCACAATTAGAACAATTGGTGACTAAAGCTTAAGAGATCTTCTTTGAGAGAAATCTCTATAGAGAAGCAAGTGATAGTAGATAGATGTAGTTAGAACAACTGGTGATTGAAGCTTAAGAGATCTTCTATGACACTATAGGGTGTTGTCCCCAAGACTATGACAAGATTCAATCCATGGATGCATGAGTGAAAGTAGCAAATGAAAATAGGAAAGCAACTGTACAAGAGCGAAAACATGTGTCACAAAATGTAGCATTTGAAATAAGAAGCACCTATTTACCGAGTTTTCACCATCTTGGCAGAGATTCTATTTTTGCCACCATGATGCTTGTTTGCAAGGTTTTCATCAATGGAACTTTTATTGTTTTTCAATTTTTTTTTTTGAATTTTTGAATTTTTTTTGAATTTTTGAATTTTGCAATTTGTTTGATATTACCAAGGAACCTATTGGTAGGTTTTCACCAAGATAATATTTTTTTAGGAAATTTTAAAAAGAGAGTTTTGAAAGCATGTCAATTGTAGAACCGCTTCAGATGAAGGGTGTTGATTGACTCTTTGAGCTATTCCCCCTCAGTTGTTGAAAGTTAAATAGTTTTAGATCTTCTATGACACTATAAGGTGTTGCCCCTGAGACTATGACAAGATTCAATCCATGGATGCAAGAAAAAAAATAGAAAACAAAAGTAGGAAAATAACTATACAAGAGCCAGAATATGTTTCGCAAGATGCATCATTTAAAACAAGAGGCTCTTGTTTACCAGGTTTTCACTATCTTGGCAGAGATTCTATTTTTCTACCATGATGCCTATTTGCTAGGTTTTCATCAATGAAATTTTTATTATTTTTCAATTTTTGTTTTTTTGAATTTTTTTGTATTTTTGATTTTTTGATTTTTTGTAATTTTTTTGGTATTACCAAGGCACCCATTGCTAGGTTTTCACCAAGATAATAATTTTTTCATGAAATTTTAAAAAGAGAGTTTTGAAAGCATGTTAGTTGTAGAACCGCTTCAGATCAAGGGTGTTGATTGACTCTTTGAGTGATTCTCTTTCAGTTGTTGAAAGTTGATAAGTACCAAATCCAAACACTGAATAACTATGTATAGACCAAGCCAGTTTAGTTCAAACCTCCCTTTCTATATCCATTGTTGTTGATTCTTAGGGTTTTCCCTCAATATGAGGTCACCCACTTAGAATTCATGTGGCTTGACTTTCTTGTTGTAGCTTTTAGACATACACTTTTGATAAGCTGAGAGATGATCAAATGCCACTTGTCAGCATTCATATAGAAATTCTAGCTCTTGAAGCTGAGATATTCTGTAATCATCATCATTACTAAAGCCTTTCATAGAGATTCTTAAAGTAGGAATCTTGACCTCAATAGGAAGCACAACATCTACTACATATACCAAAGCAAAGGGTGTTGTTCCTATTGGAGTTTCGATGCTAGTTTTGTAAGCCCACAAAGTTAGATTAATCTGAAGGTGCTAGTCCCTTCCAGATTTGTTGACTGTGTGATGTAAAATCTTAAGGACAGCCTTATTGGAGGCTTTCACTTGTCCATTACCCTAGGGGTAATAAATAGGAGACCAATGATGCTTGATTATAAACTTTGAGCACAACTCTTTAAGATCCTTGTTTTTAAATTATCCCCCATTGTCAATAATGATGGAGGATGATACACCATACCTACATATGATGTAGTTAAGAATGAATAGAGATACAATTTTTCCATTTGCCTCAAAAAGAGGGATTGCTTCCACCCATTTTGTGAAGTAGTCTGTAGCTGTGATAATGAACTTGTGTCCATTTGAAGAAGACAGATGAATTTGATCCACTAGATCAAAGGCCCATTGTTGAAATGGCCAAAGCATGATAAATGGAATTAGCTCCCTAGCTAGAGCATGAATCATATTTCCATGGAGTTGGAAATGTTTGTAGGTCTTGGTGTATTTAATTGCCTCTTGCTCCATATTTGGCCAATACTAACTAACTCTTATAAGTTTATGAGCTAGTGTCAAGCCATTATAATGAGATCCACAAATTCCTTTGTGTACATCGATTAATGTGCATTTTGACTCATTGGATTCTAGACACCTAAGGAGTGTTCCATCAAGACCTCTCCTAAAAAAGTCGTTAGCAATAATAACATACTATGATGCATTGAAGATTAGGTGATTTTTTTCGTTCCAGCCTAGATTGTTCAGAATTATTTGGTCACATAGGTAAGAATAGATATGATGGTAGCAAGATGATTCGTGTCCTATAACAGGATAAATCATCTAAGATTTAGGTGAATTATAAGTAGGGTAGAGTAACATCTCCACTAGGAATTCATGTCAAAAATCATTCTCAAGCATCTATAGCATGGAAGCAAGAGTAGCCATTCCATCATCTACCTTGTTGTCTATCCGAGGAATATGTTGAAAAGTGATATGAGAAAATTCCTTTTTTTAATCATCCACCATTCATTTATAAGGTATCAAATTCTCATCCTTTTTCTAATAAACATCATTGAATCTACTCTCCATTCGACTGCAATCTTCATGTCATTGATTAAGGCTTCATATTCTACAATATTATTTGTACAAGGAAATATAATCTTGTATGCCTTATGCAATGAATACTTTTGTGGTGTTATGAATAAGAGCCCAACACCAAATCCTTTTTGTGTGAAGGAAACATCAAAAAACATCACAAGTTTGATGTGTGAGAATTAAAATAGATTCATTGAGGAATTCAATATTTAGTGGTAGAAGAATTTGCATTGGTGCTTCTGCTAATTGATTAGCAATTGTCTATCCTTTGGTAGCTTTTCTTTCAACATATGTAATATCAAACTTACTTAATATCATGAACCATTTAGCTAACCTTCTTGTTAGAGTTTCCTTGCTAAGTAAATACTTCAATGGATCAATTTTAGAAACTAGTCATGTAGTGTGAGCAAGCATGTAGTGCCTCAATTTTTGAGAAGCAAAGACAACTGCCAAGTAGGCCTTTTCAATAATGCTATAGATCATTTTGTAAGAAATCAATGTGGGAATGAGATAATAAATAGCTCATTCCTTGTTATCATTGTCCTCCTAAGATAGAAAAATACCAATAGATGATTGTTACTGAGACATACAAAATGAGAGGCTTCCCATAAATAAGAGGCATTAGGATTGGTGGATTAGCAAGATATTATTTTATCTACGTTAAAATTTTATCGCAGTCTTTGTTCCAATCATATTTTACACCTTTATGTACAGTCTTAGTAAAAGGCTATGTCCTATCCACCAACTATGAAATGAATCTGTGAATGGATTGAAGTCTTCCTTCCAACCCCCTCATTTGACTAATATTACAGGGTGGAGGCATTTCCATGATTGCTTGAACTTTTTCTGGGTCCACCTCAATTCCTTTTGCATAATAATATAACCAAGTAAATTCTTGAAAGTTACACCAAAGACACATTTCATGGGATTTAATCTGAGACTGAATTTGTCCATACAATCTAGGATTGGTCCCAAATCGTGAAGATGAGTGTTGCATTGTGTACTCTTGACCAAGGTGTCATCGACATAGTCCTCCATCATCTTATGTATTATATCATGGAAGATTGTTGTAATTTCCCTTTGATACATGGCACCAACATTTTTCAGACCAAATGGCATCACATTCCAATAGAAGGTACCCCATGCACAAGTGAAAATAGTTTTCTCTTGGTCTTCTAGTGCTATTTTAATTTGATTATAACTAGAAAAACCATCCATGAGTGAGAAAATTTCATATCCTGCTATCATATCCACTATCATATCAATATTGGGGAGTGGAAAATCATCTTTTGGACATGCTAAGTTTAGATCTCAAAAATCTATACAAACTCAGATAGACTTATCATGTTTGGAGACTAGAAAAATGTTTGAGATCCATCCAACATAATTAATTGCACAAATGACAACAGCTTTTAAAAGCTTTTCTAGTTCAACTTTAACAAGTAATGCCACATGAGGATGCATTTTCCCAAGCTTCTGTTTGACTAGTTTTACTCCTAGTGCAATAGATAAATGATGCATTATGAGGTTAAGATCTAAGCCTAACATATCTAAGTAGGTCCATGCAAAATTAATCTTTTTTTCTTGAAAGAAGGCAATACATTTCTCTTTTTCTTCTATAAATAAAGACTATGCAATGTGTATCATATGAGGATGTTTCACTATTCCCAACTAGATTGGTTGTGTTGAGTCTATCAACACTAATGATCTCTCCTGAAAATGACTTGGAAACACATCAAATGTCTCATTCTTAGGTGCCTCAAAGAGGTTTTCACCTTTGGATATGTCTTTTGTTTTTACTATTTTGGGTTTCGATACTACCACAATGTGGTTTTCATGATCAGATCTTCTATTTCTTTTTCTTTTAATTGTGTGACTGAGATATTTGATATTAGCTTCATTCATATTGATACTCTATTCACTGGTGGAGGATGTTATTGGTTCAATAATGTTTAAATAATAGGCAAGAGCATAGTCATTCCAGAATATAGGGACTTCACTAGATGTATTAGAATTCTAGTTTATGAGCTCAAGATAAGTGATTGAGAGAGATGTGGCAGGTTCGATGAAATTCATGGTATAGTCATCAAATGCTTGGACAAGTAATTCAAGACCTAAAATGATTTCATCAAAAGGTGTATTCGAATGCCTTCGATATCTAACAACATTAATTAAAGACTCGTTGACATGAGGACGATGAGATTCATCGAACTGAACCCTAGATTGTTCACCCATTTCAAGTTGATTTTCATATATATGAACTTGATCTACATCCTTCTCTGAATTTTCCTTTGAGAGATAATCAAATTCATACTCTCGAGAATTTGTGCTACATGGAGTCAGACTATAGAATTCCCCAACAGTGATGGGAATCCATTCTCCACTTTCATTATCATCTTGATTTTTAAAAAGTCATTCAACAACTATAGTATGATTGGACTCTCCTTGTTCTTGTTGAATACAGGGAGTATCAGTAGTGTTTTCAGAAGAATCACTATCAACATCCATAGTACTAACATGTAGTATGAAGCCATCTGGTTTTGCAAAGAACTTAGAAAGATCTAAAGGAATTGGATAAGGAAAAGTATCCTCATCATCAGAGTTGTCCTCATGATTATTTGACTCAGTTTGTGAATCATGTTCAGATGAACTTTCAGATTGTGGTATGAATTTCTTAATCCCTAGATGAAAGGGAATCTTTATGAAACCTAAGCCTATTGTATCTCAAGACCTTCTAGATATTTCTTTGATAGGATCAATCAAGCCTTTGTTATTACATCCAATTGGACCATTTCCTTTGTAACCAAAGTGTTTCATGAGCTTAAGACTTGGATAATACTTTTCAGAAGTAATCTCACAAGGTTGTTCTATAAGATCAGTTGTAACTAGAATTTCAACTTTCTATAACCATGCAATGGTGGCTCTATTTTCATCTTCCTTTTCCAGAGGTATAGTAGCCTTGACAAAGTAACCATTGAATTTAATCTGAGGTGATAACACAAAATATCTCTTTGCTTTAGATGGTCTCCCATAATGATGGGGAGACTCAGGAAGAGATGTCAAAGATAGAATAGGTTCAATATGATACTTGCCCATTCCAATTTCTATCAACCTGAGTGACTTCTCCATTTCTTTTAGCTTATTGACATGATCTGTAGATTCTCAAATAGCAAGTACAAAGCTTTTAGCAAATTTTAGCACATTACAAGTGTAACTAGTATTAGTAAGTATAGTATCTTCAGAGCCTTGGAATGGAAACTTGACGCATTGATGGTACGTTGAGGGCATAGCTTGCATTTCATGTATCCATTAGTCTCCCTTACAAGATATTGTATGCTAATGGAATGTCAAGGACTTTACAAGTAACATCTCTTTATACTAGACCAACTCGAAGTGGCAACACAACAAGACCTAGGGATTTACGCTTGACTTCATCATATGCCTTGATGGTTATTTTGTGACAAGGATCAATAGAATATTTAGAATAACCCAATTTTTTGAGAAAAGTAGCAGAATGGATGTTTAGACCGGCTCCATTGTCAATGAGCACGCGGAAAACATGTTTTTGATGTATCATAACTTCAATGTGCAATAGTTGGTTATGAGGATGACTCAATGAATTATTGTCCTCTTCAAAAAAGGACAAATAGTGAGGTGAGGTTAAATGACCCACCATAGATTGAAACTTGTCAAGATCAAGATCTTGAGGTACGTTTGCCTCATTGAGGGCTTTATCAAGAATTTGCCTATGAGCAGGCAAGATTTTAAGTAATTCAAAAATTATTATTTGAATGTTCATTCATTGCAATTGGTCAACGATACTATAGTTGGTAACTATGGAAGATGTTGCAATTTTTGTACCTTTTCCTAATGGACCAACAAAAAAGCCTTGTCTTTATGTTGATCTATCTCAGGAGGAGAAGGCTTAGGGCCTTTAAGTACTATCTTGGTATGAGAATGTGTAACAACATTGGCACAAGATTATGACTATTCTTTATCAGTTGTAAGAGATGTAACACCTCTTAAGACAAATGACATTTTCGATTTCATATTGTCATGTTTTCCTTTAATCATGATAACATCACAATGTTCAAAGTCCAAGGGTTCAATCATTTTGATCACGTTATCGGCATTGGTGTATGTATAATTGACCTTGTTATTGGTTTTCTGTTTAGATTTTTCTCCTTTTTCATAATGCAAAAATGGCTCCTTAAAAGCTTTGTGGTATAAATTTTTATTATGTCCACCCACAATAATTTCACCATCATCAATTATGTCCTAAACTTTATGATGTAGGTTGATACAATTGCTTGTTTTGTGACCCTTTTTCTTATGGTATTCACAAAATGCATTCTCATTCCACCATGTGGGTCGTGGCTATGGATCATAAGGAAGAGTTTTATCAAATGGAGTAATGATATGATTTTGAAGCAAGGTTTTATAGACCAGATCTAGAGGTTCACCAAGAGAAGATGAGTTCTTTGTTTTATTCCCAAATGTCTTGTTATCAGGAGTAGACTTGTCAACAATTTTAGATGCATTGATATTGTCTGTGAGATTGGAAGTTGTTTTGGAAGGTTTGGGAGTAATATTTTCAACTACTTCATCATGTACTACCTCTCGATTCTTGTTAACATACTTAGATTTATCCTTACTAGAGGTAGATCCTTGGCTAATGTCTTTTTGAAGGGTTATTTTGCCCTTTTTGACCATAAACTCCTCTATATGGATAACTTGTGTAATCACATCTTTAAAAGTGTATGGACTTTAAAGTTATTTTCTATACCCAAAATCAGGAAAAAGATTATCCATGAAGATATCAAGTTTTTCTATTTCAAGATTTTTTCATGAATATTTGGTATACAACTCTCACCACCTTTAAAGAAACATGACAAAACATTCTCCAATATTTTGTTTAAGGTTACACAAATCATGTATGTTGACTAGATGTTGTATATTGTGTGAGTATTGTTGAATAAACATATTAGCAATCTCATCAAATATTTTAATACTAGTAGGTAACCTTGAAAACCATTCCATGGCTCGACCACCTAGACTTTGTGGAAACAAATGCATAAGGTACGTTTGGTTGTGCATGAATTCCATAGACAAAGCTAAGAATTCTCTCAAATGATCTTGGGGATCAGATGTTCCTAAGTATTTGTCATATTTGGGTAACTCAACTCCTCTTGGAAAAGGAGGCATATTCAAATCTTTGTCGAAAGGAAATTGACAAACCGTGTCTAAAGTGTATGTTTTTGTTGGTTTATCCTTGTCATGCATCATTTGGTTCAATTTCTCTTGCATGACTTGTAGTTATTTTTGTAACTTGGATGTTTTAGTTTCTTCTTCTTATGTGACAATTGTTTCAACTTTGAAATGTTGAGGTAGTTTTTCTCCTTCTTGAGTGAGTTTGAGAAAAAAAAAAAAATTCTCATCGTGGAGCAAGATCTCCATCATTTTTTGAAAGTCTTTATCCTTATGACACTTCTCTATGTCTTCTAGGGGTATCTCTTTAGTATCCCCATATTCATTGGTATAGTTGTAAGGTTCTTTTAGCCATTCAATTCTTTGGTAGTCTTGTTCATATTGTCTCCTACTCTGGTCTCCTATTTCTTGATCTTGATCAACCATTTTAGGAGTGTAGAAGGTTTTAGTATGTGTTGGCTGTCTAGGTGTTTGGAACACAAATTTAGCTGTTTCTTTCAAAGATGTAAGTGTTCTATCAATTTCAGGATGTTCTTGATATAATGGATTCCTAGTTTGCTACAAGTTTATGGAAATAATTCTTCGAGCACTAGGTGGACCAACAGGTGAAAGAGATCATGAGGATCCTTCATTGAATCTAGACTGTACATAAACTTGGGAGCTACCTCTGCCACAATTCCTACCTCTATCTCTACCACATCATGGTCTATAGGGAGTAAAAAGTTTCCACTCCTTGTGGCAATAGTCATAGACAATGACTTAAAACAAAGTTTGAACAAGGATCACACTAGAATGTTGTCTCAAGGTGAGTAAGAGTGTTGTATATCTAGGTATGAATAATCTAAGAAATAGCTAGAAAAACCAAAAGTTTTGACTATCATGATGCAAGGTATAATGAACACAAGAGAACAAAATAGGACAACCAAGTAAGGAGACTAGTTCATGTACGAATCACAAGCAATTAACTAAACAAGAAATCAAAGTTTGACATTGTTGTAGATAGAGGAATGACTAAATGTTTTTAGACATAGATCAGATTTGGATCAAGTTTTGACAAGGGAGCTCATAATAGCTCACTATTTTTGGACAAATTTGGATAAACTCGCGTGAGGAAATGACTTCTAGGCAAGGAAATATAGACAACCAAGTGAGAAAACACCTCTAGTGAAGAAATTTTAACAGTTTTAGGACCAAAGCTCACATGAAGATTCATATAGAGCCACACAAGGAAGTACAATGAACTAGGCGAGAATTCAAAACAACAATTTTACAAGTGTTTTCTTGTGTGAAAATGTGGACAGAGTCATGCGAGGAAAGGTCAAACTAAGAACAAAGATAGGTTTTGCCTCAAAATTTTAGTGTTTTGGTAAACTTTCATGTGAGGATTCTTAGTGTTTCGTGCAAGGAAATACAAAGAACCATGCGAGGAAATAGAAATTGGTAGTGGTAAAGGTGTTTTCTCGCATGAAATTTTGTAGAACTACAGGTGAGAAAAGGACAAAACTGACAAGTTTGGACTATACTAGAAGATATTTTTGATGATTTTGGTATTTTCTGAACAGAGGATTGACAATATTTGTAAGTGTCAGGTAGATATGGACATCCTTTTCAAATTTTGGACATCATGTTGGTTTGTAAGTAAATAATTATTGTTTAGACAAGGGATGCAAGCAGTAGTTGTAAAAATCCCACTGAGGACACAACAACTCAGAAGGATGGAGGAGTTTTGACCTTTTGTTGTTTGGATGATTTGGATAGTTTGTAGACTCGAGAAAGACAATCTTTTATCCCTATAACTAGAAATGGTAGAGGCAACAAAATCTTTGTCTCACAACTTATGTGCATGCATTCACCTCACATAGCCATATCACCCCACTAGAAGGCACCCATGTTTTCAATGTATTCCAATGACTCAAGCATATACGCTCTATGAGCACCCTTGTGGCAGAGGTCAAGGGTGTATACCACCTTCTAGTATCTAGGTACATGCCTTGGTGAGTATATACAGGAGAGATTCTTCCCCCTCCTTGCACAAAGATTATGCCCTCTTTCGGAGGTGAACCAAGTAGAAACTATCTAAAAAGTTTTTTTTGGCTTCCGTTTACATTAATCCCTAGTGTTTTCATGAACAAAGTTGAGGGTAGCAACCCACACTAGCATCTATAAGTGCACACACTTGACTAGCAAGCCTGGGGGTGGCACTGCTCAGTGCAATAGATAGAGCCTCTTCTTGATATGTGATATCAGAATGAAGAAAAAGAGGAAATTAACATGGCTTTGGTGCATTTTTCTCTATAAAGCTTCTTTATTAGGGTGAGTTGGAATCACTAGTGAAAGGTGTGTACTCACTTGGGTCAATTCTGGAGGTTGGATAACTCTGGCAAGCCATTTAAAGGTTGACTCAGACTATAGCTCAAATTCAAGGGTCAAAGTTTCTGATTTTCCCAAAGGGAAAAGAGCATACTCCTCTACCTCGTCACCTTACCCAAACACACAGAACATGTTCATAACCGAGTTAATTTATCAATCCCAACGTATCTTTTACAAAGATTTTGATTTTCCTAAAAGGAAGTCATTATCTCTTCATAAAAAGATTTTCTTGGGAGAACCGCTAACTTTCTTGCCTTCTTTGGGTACCATCTTCCAAAGGCATCTAGGTTTATGATTTACTCTTGGGCATCACTTCCAAGTAGTAAAGAGCATACTCCCCTATTCCTTTGTTTAGAGCCCTATGAAGTTCACAAGCCCTATTAAACTATGCATGTAAGAAAACACTAAAATAGACACATTGTTTGAGTAGGTTTGAATATATTCTTTGACAAGTGAATCTTTGATAAGTAAGAGATAATTTCCATAGCAAGTCAAATTGTGATATTGCTATCAGGATTTAAGTGTGTGATGTTGAGTCAAACTCATTGACTCATTCTCCTACTTATCAATTGATGAGCTTAAGGGGCTTTCTAATGAATGGTTCATAAGAAAAAACACTTTGTAAAGGTTTTGCAAATGGGGTTGCAAGCTTTGGGTTTAACAATGGAGAAAACTTTGTAGTTAAGCATGCTCAGGCTGGAGTAGTACTGGGATGGGTGACCTCCTCAGAAGTCTCAGTGCTTCACCCCTGTGAGCATCACCTAGATCCAATGAGTGCTAAGTGTTCCATTTATTATTATGGGGGATGGATTCATGTTGAATCACTACTCATGAAACTTGGGTCAATGAGTTTGACTCAAAATCACATATTTAAATCCTGATAGCAATATCACAATTTGACTTACTGTGGAAATTATCTCCTACTCATCAATTGATGAGCTTAAGGGGCTTTCTAATGAATGGTTCACAAGGCACAACACTTGGTGAAGGTTTTGAAAATTGGGTTGCAAGCTTTGGGTTTAAAATGGAGGAAAATCAATAGTTAAGTGCGCTCAAGCTAGAGTAGTACTAGGATGGGTAACCTCTTGGGAAGTCCTGGTGCTTCACCCCTGTGAGCATCACCTAGATCCAATGAGTGCTAAGTGTTCCATTCATTCTCATGAGAGATGGATTCATGTTGAATCACTACTCATGAAACTTGGTTCAATGGGTTTGACTCAAAATCACACAGTTAAATCCTAATAGCAATATCACGAGTGAATCTTTGACTAAACATCTTGCAATCAAACTGTTAGTACTATTTGTATGTTCATGATAAGGTATCTTTGACAAACAATCTTCACACCACTATTAGATTGTTTCAAAAATAAGAAATAAAACAAAAATGCTTTAGAAACAAGTGTTAGATCAATCAACATTATGGAAAATAGACTTTAAAAATTGCAATTTGCCTTTATTGGTGCTAAGTTTTGCACAAGCTTTTGTAGAGTCCCTCGCGAGGAAATACTATGTACCACATGAGAAATTGCTTTCTACGTGCAAGAATACACTTTTTCGCATGAGAAAGTACAGAGCTATAAGCAAAGAATTAGTTTCTTTGTGTGAGAATTGATCATATTGCATGAGAATTCGCTAAATTTTACGGACAAAAATGTTAGAATGCCAAAAAATGGTTAAAAGTTGAGGCTAGAAAATTGATTTTTTTTGCTCCATGGTAGGCACCAAAAATGTGAGTTCTAATTATGGGCCGCTAAATCCACACACACTTCAACATGATCATTACATGCTAGAAACATTCCAAAATGAACATGAGATTGTCTATTCAGTATAACCCAACAAAGTGATTTGTTGCCTTCTAACTAGACAAGGTTTTGCTATTCACTCTTAGAATTGAGAAATCAACAACTAGACCAACTAGTATGAAGGATTTGAATGCAATGTGAATGCAATCTAATCTATATTTTTGATGTTTTTCAAATGCAAAGATATTAGGGCCTATTTGGTTGCTGGAATACAACTAGAATAGGAATAGGAAATTAGAATATAATTTGTATTCTTTGTTTGGTGCATGGAATAGGAATGGAGAATATGATTTCGTATTCCTATTTTGGCCCCAAAATGAGCTTTTGTCCATTCCAAAAAATACTTGTAACTAGAATGGGCCATTTCCATTCCCAATTCAATTAATCCAAAATTTATAATTAGTTAGGTCTAGCATGGAAAACCCCCGCTAATAAAAAATCTCCTACATTTTACCCCTTTGTTGATGAAAAACTCGCACTCAGCGACTCCAGCTCAAAAATTTTTCCTACATAAACTCTCGCTCGGTGACTACCACTTGGTGTAAGAAGCTTGAAGTTCATCTTTAGAAGATTGGTCTGTAAAAGATTTCATTCATTTCCTATTCCTACTCTAGCTCTTCGGCTTGTTGACTCATCTGAGAGGTATGTCAAAGGTAGGGTTTTATACAAATTGATTTTTTGCTTCCTTTCAATTTATAATTACCTGTGCCAACCAGGGTGGGAATTTATGTTGGCATTTTTTGGAATGTTTGATGCATTGACACATCACGTTAAATTAGCATTCTTTCCAATATTGAGTGGTTTAAAGCTTCCTCTTTTCCCTACATTCCTCTTTTCCATTATTTGCACTAACCTCGAGCAAAGTATCGAAAAGGCTTTCTCATGAGTGTTATATTTATAGAGGAAGCCATGGATTTTAGCTGATATATTCCCTATTTATGACCATTATTTAGATAGCAAGGGAATAGAAACTTAGAGGGAACTGGTTGCTATCTATTTTCCATTGTCATCTCTCCATGGTTAGGACTCAATAGAATTAGAGGTATTCCAGTGGTGCCACTCTCCCCATTGGATCCTCCTGCGATATTTTCTTTAGAATTAGTAGTCCTTCCACTAGAAATTGACACCATGCCATGCTGTAGGCATGAGAATCTATCTTAGTCTTTGTATCTATTGCCTTTCACTCTCTTAGGAACATCACTTCTGTACATGTTTCTCCTTCATGGCTGGTTTTGACTCTTCACATTCTAGAGATTCTTTGGTGGAAATTGCTCTATATTCTCTCTTATCCAAACCATCCAGTTCATCTATTTCCATTTCATCTATTTTAGTGATGAAGGTATTCGTTTGAGTTTCCTCTATTTTAATGGTTAAATTTCATTTTTACCAACAATAACAACTCTTTCTTTAGCATATATTACTTCTTTAAATTTCTCATATGTAAAAAATTCAATTGCAACTTTCAGAATTAGTGCTATTTCCCAATTTCTCACCTTTCATTTCAAGAGCTCCATTTTACTTCTTGGTGAGGTGAATTCTTAGAAATTTTATGCCAAAGCTTTGCACCACAGTTACAAATATTCATTGCAACTCCCACTTCATTGTGACTCTCTACCAAATATAAAATACCTGATTTGTTTCCTTTTGCAATAATTAGAGATCCTTTTGTTACCTTCCATTTGTTAAATTCCAACCTGACACTACAACCTTGAGAAAATAACTGCCCAATTGAAACTGAATTATTTTTGAGGGACATACTTCAACACCCTGTAGCAACCAACTATTTTATTGGCTAGTTTTAATAAAACATGTCCTTTACCAACAATATTAATAATTTTATCATCTACAGGAAATACCTTACCAAAATTATCACTTTGAAAGGTTTTGAAAAACTCCCTATGTGGGGTAATATGAATTGATGCTCTTGTGTTGAGCACCCAAAAATTAGCTACTACTTATGTTGTAATCAAAATAAGAGCATTGCAGTATGCAATATCTACTCCTTGCAATATCTGCTCCTTGGTTACAACCAAGCTATGATAACAATTGTAAGTTATAAACAAGCAGATGAAAAACTAATGAACATATTGAAGGTAACAATAAAAGAAGACAAAACACAATAATTATAATGGTTCAACAAATTCTCCTACATCCACTTTGAAGATAGAGAAAACACTTATTAATATTTAACCAATACAATTATCTAGGGCATGTACACAACCATTTATAGAAGCATTTACAACTAACAAATGAAAAGATGGGAGAAGGTGAAAGGTTGTGACTGTTGGGCTTCACATACCCAACAACTTTTTACAGATCAATTGTAATACTAATTTCTTCATTTATCTACAATCAATATTTTTTTGCCTCAATTAATTGGTTCTAACTGTCCTTCTACATAGTTTTATCATTGTGTATTTGTGTGGCTAGCACACCATAGTGGGTATTATTATAAACTGAAATGAATGAATTTATAACCTTAGGATATAGAGTTTTGTAGGAGATCCATTGTCTTTGCATCTTCTTACATTCACAAAATCCTTTCGATTCCTTGACATCATGAGAGATATATGAAAATGCTTATTAAATAAAAGTACAAATATTTTGTTCAGGCATAGTAGTGAATGATTTGATTAATCCTTAAGGGCTCAAAATGTTTAAGAAATCACCTCAGTTCTCAGTAAAAGTTTAAGATCTTCTTGACTAACTTCATATCTAAAAGGGTGAATGGATATCTCTCTTGGGTCAATGGCCTACATACATGTAACTTCAGTTTCAAAAATAAAGCACACTATATTAGCATACTTCTCAAATAATTGCCTTGGAATTTTTTTTAATCTCTGCTTCATTTCTTTTTGAAATCCTTTAAACAGTACAAATGGATCACTTGTGATATTACCTCTGCATTGCATGTTATAGTGTTCAATAATCAATTCCATGGTGGGTGCATCACCTATCCAATCATGTGGGTGCATGTTTGGAAACTTGTGAATGACATGAAAGAACATGTGTAGAATTAAAGATCCAACAATTTAAGGTTGATTCTTATCATGTTTAATCCTTCTTAGATTCTCAAACAACTGCTCTCTCAGCATCACACAAATGTCAAAATGTTCCTTCTCAACAACCATCTATAAATTGTTTGCAGTTTCCCCGGCAGATACTATTATGTATATTGTTGTAGTGCATCTTGTAGGCTAAAGTTTATTAATTATCCTAATATTTTGTTGTCTTATATCAGATAGTTCCATTTCTCTATTGTCCCATTTGGTTCTTGTGTTGGTTTCAACCTCCTTGTTGACCATCTTGGTCACAATTGGGATTTTGCCTCCATTATGTAATCCTATGACTAGATGTATCAACTCCTTGTTAATCATTATAGATTTGTCACTAATCCAAAAGAATTTTTCATGTATTATTCTTAGGACTATCTTGATCCACTCAGGCTCATTGAATTCCTCACTTGATACAGAGATTCCACAAAATAACAGTTCCTTTTCAATACAAGCTTGACCCTTCCATAATTTGCATTTGAACTATCTCTTTAGGATGCTTTGTCTTGGTTAACTTATTGAGGATGGTGATAATTACTTCATGCAAGAAACTTCAAGTTCTATGTGCATATTTCTTACAATCATTAGTGTACGAGACATACACTCTTATCATCATCATCTTGTTTAGTCATGTACAGGAAATATTTAAACCTCATCCTAAAAACATAGAGATGTTAATGGTCTATGCTATAGACATGACATAAATAATGAAAATATAGGAGAATGTGGACAAATGAAGGCCCTAAAATAAAGGCTTGGTCAGATTGATTGCATAAAATTTCTGTTTGTAATCTCAGAATGGTATTCAACTAATTTGTGATTTGTGGCTCACAAATTTTCTATCCTTTTTGTGTTGTTGTCATTTTCAGCATTTGGGAAACAACTTGAGATGGAGGTCAAATATTATCTCATTCCTAAGTATATTGTTGTTTCCATGTTCTTGTTTGTTGTTCAAATGCATAAACTCTAGACAAGCCGGTGATATATTTTCAAATGGTTAAGGTTGGTGATATATTTCCAAATGGTTATGTTAAATAAACTTTTCTAAGTTTGTAGATATGAATTGTTGTGGAAAGAACAAATGAATGAACATTAGAACCAACAAAAAAATTGAGTGTAATTAGGAAAGAGATGTTTTCTTGGTGCAAATCTGGTTGGTAACTTTACAAAATGCTATCATTCATTGCATTTTTGACATTTTATGATCGGATTTCTTCTACAATTGTATTGCATTTTGATTTGGCTTTTGCCACTTTTTTAATTCAATAACTACTTGTAGATGCATTCTAGGACATTGATGGAGTGGACTTCTATTCTTGCATAAAGATTACTTGGGTACTCCAAGTCTTTCTTACTCTTGAAATCATATGTGAACTCCTTTATTGAATGATTGATAACATGACAAATCTCACAAAACATAAGGCAATTACCTTTGTTTTTCTCCTTGAGTTCGCATTGAGCACATCATATTCCATCAAATTTTTTATTGATATCTTTGTTTGCATTTCAATTTTTCATTATTTAGAGAATTTCCCTTTAGAGTGCTTGTATCATCCTCAATTCATTGTAATGATATTCACAATGTAATGATGTTTGAACAATTAAAACATTTGGAAGCCAACATTTTTTAGCAGCTAATAACACAATCTCAAAACATTCCAAACTACACAAACATATCTAAATGGCACAGAACACAACAACAATGCATCTATGTGTCTACATACCTTTATACAACATTTCAGTGGTTTTAAGTAATTTGTGTTTATATATTTTTTATATATCTCTTAACAATAATATGATTAATGTCGCCTAATAGATCGATGTGTTTCCATTGTAGGTCATTCAATGGATCTTATTGATGATATAGAAGTCCAAGGACATATAGTTAGGAAGATCAAGGTCATGTGCATACTTGTTGATTTGTTTGCCAGTCTTGCAGTAGTAATAGTAGCATCTTCCCAAGAGGCTAGAAGAGATAGGCATAAGCGAAGAAGAGCTACATGTCCTTTTTATAAGTGCATCATCCATTCTAGTAACACAAATTGCCATGACCAAATATGCATGAGTAGAGTAGCCTTCTTTCACCTGGCCAAAATTCTAAGACAAAAAGGGAGCATTGTAGATACGACAAACATATCATTGGAAGAACCACTAGTGATGTTCCTCCACACCTTTGGCCACAATCTAAGGAATTGAAAGATCAGCCATAACTTTGGTCACTCAGGAGAGATAGTGAATCGACACTTCCACAAGGTCTTAAAAGCTATAATAGCACTTCATAACAATTATGTTTTACCCCTTGTTGCAACCATTCCTCCAAAGATTATTGGGAAGGACTTTTTTGATCCATATTTCAAGGTAACTATGCTATTGGCGTGTATTTCATTACTAGAGACTACATATAATAATTTGTATTTGATACTAATATTGATTATTATAGGATTATATTGGTGCACTTGATGGAACTCATATGCTGGTTACCATTGATGTGGACATGCAAGCAAAATATCGCGATAGAAAGGGTAATTTGTCATAGAATGTTTTGGGTCTATGTTCGTTTGACCACAAGTTTCGATACCTTCTTCCTGGTTGGGAAGGGTCTGCTGTAGATAATCAAGTGCTTGCTTCAACTCTCTCTAGAGCAGAACCACTTGTGGTTCCCCCTAGTATATTAATTCATATTTAATATGATTATATTTAGATTAAACTAAACCAAAACTTTAATGCTTTATTTTGAGTATAACTTTAATTCTATTTGCGTAGGAAAATTCTATTTAGTTGATGTCGGGTACCCAAATGTACCAAGATTTCTTGCTCCTTATCAGTGTACACGTTACCACCTAAAAGAGTTTTGCAGAGCAAACCCAATCAGCAGTCCCCAAGAGTTATTTAACCACTGACACTCCTCTCTTAGGAATGTGATAGAGAAGACATTTGGTATTTTCAAGCAACGTTTTCCTATCCTGAAGCATGCAATATCCTATAGTATATCTACCCAAAAAAAGATTGTTTTGGCATTTGGCATACTACACAACTTCATTATGATGGAGGATGGTCTTCCATTCGAAGTGGAAATTGAAGAGGATGATGATCGTGTTGGGATAAATGTGCCAATTCTTGAGACTTATGGGATGAATCAATGAGATAGAGATGATTGGGGGATATTTAGAGATGATATGGCCTAGAGGATGTGGGAAGATTACAACTCTTGAATTTAGTTGTACCACAAAATATGAATATTTATTTGCACTTTGTATTTTCAAGGATCATTTGACACTTCACTATTCCAAACTGTCTGAGATAGAAATGCATGATGAAGAATATATAGCTAAGAAAGTAATGCCATTAACTATATTAATTTTGATTGTTCCTACTGCTAAACATACTTCTATGCTCTATCCCACTTTATTAGTTTTCTGCACTGCTAATGTTAATACATGACAATAGATGCTACATATCTATATCTGTATATGTTGTTGATTGTTTTCTAGTTGGCTCTCTTTACTACTGCTGATTTACTCATAATTTTATGCAATCCTTCTTATAACAATAAAAAATGATTTCACCAATACACAATGCATGTTAGAAACATATCATGTTGGTTCAAAGCTATTCAAGGTGTACGAATTAGATAGTTAATCTTTAATTATAAAGGTGGAGTCATATTGAGAGTGTTAATCATCATGTGGTTTCAACATTAATGTGAGCATGCACCTTTTTTTTTAATTGTATGATAGGTTTAGTAGATGGTACTAGAAAGAAATGAATATGTAGTAGAAATAAAAATAAAACTAGAAATTATTTATCACTACTGCCTAAGTTAAATTTGGATAAGGATTTTTAAGTTGGATGGTACAAAGCTTAAATGCCATCTTATGTTTACGATGGGACTACCACCTAGCTGTTATCAAATAAATGGGATATTGCAATCTTCTGGTAAACACAATTGTTTGGATATTTCAACGGACGATAGATGAAATGAGAAATTTATGTAGTATGAAAAATAATGAGGTCTTCTCATGAATGCACTAATGTACATGTTGCTGTGAATATTGTTAGTGCCTGCTGTTATCATCCATCATGTCATGTTAGAGTTCTCTGTGTCCTTGACATGTTTGTCATAGTCTTCTTTCTGTTTGTTTACCTATTTTGCAGTCTGGTTTATTAAGTCCACATTCCATCTGTGAAGGTCCAACCTGAGCCCTGAAGTCCTATCTTTACAATTCATACAGGTTCTTTTATCTTGATCCATCAGGGCTGATTGTCTGATCTTCAATAACATCCTAATTACGATTGACTGAGTTTATGACATGCTGATGGTTTTTTTCAAGTTTTCTAGCTACCAATTGAAAGCTGAAAATGTCATTTACCAATCTCTTTACAAGCATGGATGAGGAGGTACGTGTGAGTACAGTTGCTACTTTGGCAAAAAATGCGAAAGTGGTGTGGTCAAAAGAGATGGAACGTAAGTTGATGGATTTTCTCCTTGAGAAAATTCAGTTAGGAAGAAAAGGTGAAGGGGGCTTCAAAAAAGAAGCATGGACTTCAAAAAAGAAGCATGGACTGCAATACAAAGGAAGTTCAATGAAGAAATGAAAATGAATCTCAGAAAGGATAACTTTAAGAATAAGTACAAAACATGGAAACAAGGTTATAGAATGATGAAAGGGTTATGAAACATGAGCGATTTCACATGGAACGAGAGTACTTAATGTGTGGATGTAGATGATAGTGTATGGGAAGAGTTGCTGAAGGTAATGTTCTCTAAACAATATCTTTATCTAAGTAAAGTATATCTTAATCAATTGAAATGAAAGTCCTCTAACTTCTAATTTTTTCATCCTTCAGAGGAAAGATTTAAAAAATGCTAGAGTCTACAAGAGGCAACCCTTTACCTATTTCAATGACTTAGTAGTCATTTTTGGCAATGACATAGCTGACGAAAATAGAGCAACAACAGGTCCAGAGGCTGAAGATGGACATTTCTTTAAAGAGGATGCTGATCTTGATGATGATGTAGGCTTTAATACACACATGGAAGATACTCCTAAATTTGATGAAGAAATCCATCATTCAAACAATTCCAATGCATCTATTAGACAAGATCCATCTCCACCATCAACAAGAAGGAAAAAGAGGAGGAAGCCAAGCATGGCTTCTTCTTTGGAGGTTATATGCAAAAGGATTCAAAATATAGATTGGGGCATGACTAAAGCTCATTACGTCAATGTTGATAAGAGGGAAGTCAAGCATGATATATCAAGTGCATTTACTGCCCTCAAGGCCATGCTTGGAGTTAGTAGGGAGACGTTGATTGTTGCATATGAATTTTTTAGTTTAGAACCTACAAAAGCCTGGGCGTTCATAGAGATGACTGCAGAGGAGAGGGAAGAATATGTTAGATATAAGTTTGGCAGAGTTTTATGAACTTATAATCCTCTTTTAGACTATATATGAACTTACAATATTTTTCAAGCAATGGACAACCTGTTCATGTTTGTCACACTTGGTTGGATTTAAAGCATTCTCAGCTCTGTTGGTTTAATTTGTTCTTGAAATGGATGAACAATACATGTTTTTTTACATTCATTTTGTTCAACACAATGATTTATAGTTCTAATGAATTTTTTGGATTACTTGCAATAGCTATTTGTAGTTCAATATATGATCAATTTGGATCATTCTTGATCAACACTCCTCATTCTCAGAACTTTCCCATTCCATCTTTTTCGAATACTCTCTTGTCATGCTTTTTTAGTCACCACCATGAAAAAATTATTCTTCTCACACATATAAAATTAATGGGACAAAAATTGTTTACTTTCATTCACTTTTGGCCTTTCACATTTGATTGTATAAATCTGTACAAATAACATGATTCTTTAGTTTCTTTTAGTTTCATCTGAAGAATTTTAACCATTTGTTTTAGTGGGGACTTGATAAAATACTCTATACCTTCTAATCAACCTGCTAATGGTTTACATTTCATGGAATGTTATTGTATATTCACTAACCTGGACAACCAATCTATGCAGCGTAATCTTTGTTCTCCTTTCTTTACCCTGGCTAAGGTGTGACATTTGAATAACATCTCTATTTTCTATTTTTGCCATTTTTCATAATTGACTTGGTATCAAATAGAAGTTAACTATTGTTTTAAGCACTCATACCAAGGATATTTCAAAATGCCTATTTATCTTTATGTTGGGCTTAAGTAGAAATTGTATAACTTAACTTCGAAACTATAGCTGTATCTTAATGTAGTTTCCTATTGTTGTAAATAATTGGAATAAGTCCCAAGGGGGATGTTAAGTTCTCTACATGTGTGTCACTAGCAATCTAGATTTGTTGACCACACTGTACCATATACATGAAATTTTTCATCTTATTTTTTAGTACACAATGACCAGTGAAAAGAATATAACAATATGGGATTCCTATTCTAATAGTCTTTGCGGTCCTTTGATAAATGGAGCATCTTTGAATTTTGTGAAAACCATTCCTACATCAAGGCAATTGGGGTTGGTCTTCGATTCAAATTGGAAAGACTGGAATTTTTTTACCTTGCACATCAAATATGGTCTGACCTGCCATATCTTAGGATTGATGGGATAAAACAAAAAGATTGACAATTCTTCCTTTATCAATTTGGCAACCACCATTGGGTATAAATCTCTTATATTGTTTGTGATGGCACTGACTCCATGTTACTTTGTAAAGTCAAAATAGGCGCAGGTTCATTTTAACTTTTCTATATATGACAAGTGGAATTCAGCATTTGCTTCCACATAATTTGTTGATAGAAGTTTTTAATTGTTTTTCTCAATGCAGGTGTCTGTAGCAAGGGGTCCCCCTAACCAGGCAGTAAGTAGCTATAGTAAAACATTGTGGCAAGTAGAATTTCACAGTAAGAGCTATAACCATGGTCTTGAACTCCCAAACATACCTTTTGCATTATATGAAATCCAACATCTGATCCCAGAGCATAAGATAGTTTCATATTCTCTTTTTATCAATCAAAGTCCAATCAAATCGCTCTTCTTTATGGGCATATTCTTGGCCTACATTCTAAAGTTTTCATAATTTTTTCTGCCCATTAATTTTGACCAAAATGGTAAATATCTCACTTTAATTTTCAAGATTTACATGATTCTTTTTTTGTGTTTCTTATCAATATCTATCATATGATCTTCAACAGTATAACTCGAAATTATATTACCATGGTATCTTTTTATTTATTTGCATATCAGCAATGAAATACGGGCCTTTCAATGCTTGTCAGTTAAATTTGGAGCTAAATTTGGCCAAAAAGAGACGTCATAGATATAATATTTTGAATTTTTGCAGACTCTTTCATTGGAACTGCATAAAGTTTTGGAGGGTTTATGTCCACAATTGCTTGAACCACTCTGCCTAGGAGCATTTAAATCTATCTCTATTTATATTTGGCAAGAATAGGAAATTCCAAGATATTGAAAAAGATGTTTTCAGCGCACATGCTCTTCCATAGGATCAACATTTACATTTGGCAAACTGAAACTTGTTTTAACTTTACTAACCAATAGGTTTGTGGAAAGGTGCCCTTGAGAAAATGATAAACTATACATGGTAAGCCTCACATGAGCTTTATTAGCATGAGAGATTTCATTATTCCTTTTCGACAAAGTGGCTGCTATGGGTATTCTCTTGTTGTTTGTTGAGCGAAAAATAATTGTTAGTTCAACAATCACAAACTTTCTAGCTTCCTGTTTTTCCAGCTTCGAAGGTTTTTCTTGTAAAACATAGACACATTTTCATTGAGCAATAATATCATAAATCACATTTTCCTGCATTGATACATTTAGAAACCATTTAATATTAGAAAGACGTCATTCACGTTTTAGATCAGTGGATAAATGGTTTACTATGAAATTTTTCTTTAATGGCCGACATTTGCTTGTTGCATTTGGATTGTCGTTTATAATATTTGCCTATTGTCTTCTCAATTGTTCAAACATTTTATTTTTGCATATGAACAAACAATTATAATTAGTTATTTTCTGTTGCATGCTTTTGACATGTTTTTTAGAGTTATGTTTACATTGATCAATAGGAATATTTTGTTTATAATTAGTTCGTTATTTATTTTCTCTCATTAGATTTGTTCATTATTTGTATAAGGTTGATGGCCTCGCATACTTTGCCATTATGTGACTGTGGCACTGGCTCTATAGTAACGAGGATGTCACGCACAGATTGTAACCCTGGGCATAAATTTTGTTGTTGTCCAAATAGTCGAAAGGTTGTTGCTATTTTTTTGAATGTTTATTTTTTATGTAGTATGTTATTGTGGAGAGGACTTATGTAGTTTTGGAATGCAGGGGGATAATGGTTGGATGACCCATCTACGTCAACTGCGTCTAACTATATAGATGATGTAAGGAATGGTTGCAAATTGTGCAACGTTCGAGATATTGCTGCTAAGGAGATTGCTTCTATGGAAAAAGTTGAAATCATGTTTCAACGATGTATTATTTGTGTTCTAATTGCTATAATCGTAGTATTGGTTATTGGTGGTTTTAGACCAAATGCGTAAATGTGGTTCAAAGACAGATAATGGAGATGTAATTGGACATGTAAACTGTATTATGACTATGTATACTTGATGGTGGACAAATTAAAGAATGATATATCCATTTTGTTGTTTCCAACTTAATTATGATTATGGGTTCTATTTTATTTATGATTTTGTATATAAAGGACCAATATATGAGTGATGTTATCTATTTATTAGTTCTTGCCCAGGCATGACACTATAGCATTCATGTGAATGCTCATTTATTTTTTCTTCTAACCAATCAAATAAATGAACTTTTACAAATATCTGTGCATCTATAATATTTTCTAGTTTTTATATTTTAAATTAATTTTTAAAGAATTTTCGTGTCCAAATCCAACCATCTCAAGTTTTGTTGGTTTACTTTTTTAATTTAAAAATTAAAATGGTAATGTGTATTACAAACAAAATATTACAAATCATTAATAAATGCAAACATTATTGCATTCGGCGCGTCCTTCTTTTTAAAAAGTTGAAATAATTGAAATTCCTCATTAACTTCAACGAGTCAACCAAAAATTAATATACATTATTTGAATAAATTAATCAAAACAATATTAAACTAAAACAAATAAAATTAATAAGGAAAAAAAAATATAAACTTAACCTCATTCCAATTCTGATTTTGTACAACCAAACAAGGGATTCACATATTCTCAAACAAATTCCAGGTGAACCAAATGAGATTGGAATACATATTTTCCATTCCCATTCCTCATTCCTATACCCATTCTCATTTTCAATTCTAATACTCAATTCCTATACCTGCAACCAAATGGGCCCTTAGATTAATCTAAAATAGAATTGAAACTAATCTAAGAACAACTAAAAATAGAACTAGATGAATGCATTTTAAGCTAAATGATGAACATATGAAAGCAAAAGCAAATTTGACTGCAAGACAATTGAGTAATCAAATTAGCATTAATTCGATACTATTCATGTGCATCCTCCAAAATGAGAGGTTGAAGGTTTCTTATATAGAATCTTGGAATTGGATCAATGGTCAAAGATCGAATTGAGTGTATGTTCCTAATTTGAAGATAAGTTTGAGTCCTCAATTTTTGATGGAGTTGAATAAGAGGAAATAAGAGATAACAATGATCCATTCAAATATGTGCTCATAATTAGAATTTCTAATTAATTAATTAATTAATTAGTTTTAACAATTATGAGCACATATTTGAATTAATCAATATTATTAATTCCCTTTTTCATGTGAGATGAAATAGGAAAGGATATTGATCCATTCAAACACGATGTCATAATTGGATATTCTAATTAAATAATTAATTAATTTCAATAAGTATGACACATATTTAATTAAATCAAAGTATTTCAATTCCTTCTTTATGTGTATTAGCTAAAGGGGTTGATTCAATTTAATTAAAGTACCTAGGACTTATAATTCAATTAATTCAATTAATAGGTTTAATTTAGCAAATTCAATTAATATTTATGAATTAAGTAAAACAAGTGATTAATACAGGTTAATGATTTTATGCATTTGACACTTAAGTTGAGTAGAGATTATCAAAATCAGAATTGCCTGGTACAATAGGACTTAAAGCAAGATTGATAAATTGAAATTCGTCCAAAATACCAATGTGCCAATTTAGGAGAATTACAGATAGTGCAACTCAGCATGAGGGGGGAGGGGGGTGTTTGGATTTGTTGACTCCTACAACATTCGTGCAACAGGCCAGTACATCATCTCCTCTCATTCACAAATCAAGGCCAGCAAGGTCAAACGAATGTCTGCTAAAGTGGGCATGACTATTGCCGATAATGTCAAGGAAAAAGTTGAAACAATCCATTGTTTCCTATGTCATTGTCAACGGGCTAAGAAAAGCAGCCCAATGAATGAAGTCTCTTTATTTCATCTCTGATCCCAGTCTTTTAAATCAATTCCCACAATGGGTCGATGCTTTAGCCTTCGACTACGGTCAATGAGTGGAAAGAGATGAGCTAATATCTTATGGATTTGTACTTCCCTCTTCTTGGCATAACATAACACTTTTAGTAGAACATAAAAGGCCACTTCATAATTATCATCACTCCAACTTCATTAATTTGTGCTAGTCAACCAGAGACACTGCTCTTGCCTTCGAGAATTTTCATTTCATGAATTAATTTCTATGTCATTATTTACACTTATGGAGTTAAAAAGGGACAAAGAAAGAATCCACACTCCAAGCTCCTTTGATATGAAACACTTGATTCGGCAAATGTGTCGGAATCTACTAGTACACATTTATCATCTTGACATTCTATTCAATTATTTCTCAACTGTGGCACATAGTCATTGTTTGTACAATATCCGGTTTGGGGCTCACACCATGAAGTTATTATGAAAAGATGTTCCCTCTAATATTACTTATCCATAATAGATCTCATGACAAAATATGGTGAACAATTGTTCAACCGGTCAAAAACAATGTTTGCAATCATCACTAAATCAATGTGCTACTACTTCTTAAGTACATCTTGTTAGACTTCCCACAATATTCAATCTTGCCCTTTGTTCAAAATGTTACTCCTTTATTTGAAAGAACTCATCTTAGGCAAGAAATAAAGATTTTATCTTTATTTGTCATCAATTTGTGTTTCCTCTTTTAGCTTCAATCCCTTAAACATTCCCAAGCCCCAACATGCTTTATCAACCTGATGAAGATTAGTTGGGTCCGAAAGTGGGCCTAACTAAAAAAATTTCGAACTCAAACTCTTTAAGTCTCAAATTGATCAAATGAATTCATTTTATTAATCAGATTCATAATCGATCACTAATGCACCATTTAAAAACTCATTTTAATCCTTTTGCAAACTATGATTTTCTGACAAGAAGGCCTATGAGTTGGCTTTAAAAACTGACTGATTTAAACAATTTGACCTTGAAAATAAGCATATTGATTCTTTGTTCCACATTCTTGTACCCTATTAGATTTTGTGTTATGTTGACATCTGGATCAAAAGATATTGACCGTCAAAATTGCTCACTTGAAACTGCCTGCAAACAAACATGTCAGAAAACAATATAGTGTGTTCGGTTTTGGCTTTGAAAACATGTCAAATGAACACTTGGGAGCACGAAAACTGAGGCATTAGTTTATTGTCATGAGAAGAGTATAAATTTGTGATTTGGGCTCATGACGAATTACTGGACAAATTTGGCAAGTGGTCAAAGTTGGGTATTTGGTGTGCACAACTGGGAACATTGGTAGAATAATGATTTTTACAAATGAAATGGACCTGAGAAAGTGTGCAGACGAATTTGTCAAGACTTGAAAATTGACACACAAAAATTTTCAGAGTAGAACACAACGATACAATACATTTGGTCTCATCTATCACAAATTTAGAGTTATGACATTCCGAACAGGGCTACTGATCAATTTGCAATTTTAGACACCAGTAAAACTTCATAAATTGCATTTGGAATCACGTTTGAAAACTAGTGAAACGGATTCGTTATAAGCTCAAATTTGGAACATAACAAGCATCTGACCCCTAGAATGCAATGCAAATTTTTTTTTCTCAATTTAGTCAACTAGGTCAAAGTTATAATTAGTTAAATAGGGCTTCCCGAAATTTTGAGAAATATGCATCAGCATGACAACAATAAACAACTAACTTTGAGATATTCAAAACCTAGTCAAAACATATGTAAAAGACTTGAAATAAAAACATATGTTCTCTGATATGCATGTTTAACACTCCCAAAGCAGTGAGTCATGAAACTTAACTGGATGTAAAATATTCAATTGCAAACTAGGCTTTCTGTCGTTGTTTGACATTTGACAAAAATATAGATTTAAGCAATGCTCAAAATGATGCTTCATGAAATGACAATTTTATCATAATGGGACACGTGCATCTACTGAATGAAAGATGTTAGAAACATGAAACACTTCATTGGCCTCAAAATGACAGCTGGTATACATGCATGAAAAGTTCTTATAGAGGCTCTTGGTTTTCAGAATGGTACTCAAAATCAGAATTTCAATTTTGAGTCCCCTCATATACAATAACAGATTTGTTCATCTATTTGTTGATCTCCACCATATGTAACTGTTGGTGTATTGGCTTGCTTCTGTTCAGTCTATTTCACCCTAAAAATTGCCTGAGAATGCCACTTCCAGTCCACTCCACTACCCATGAGTACAAACTGTACCCTCTTCTTTCACCCCCTTTTAGTCGCATTTACGTACCTTCTTTCTCATCAATGCTGCCTCTACCATCTTTCCAATATAGTGCCTTTTCCCTTTTATATTTGTGTAAGGCTGGGTTCCAATGAATTGTTGTAGTTGCCATTTTTGCAAGAAGATGGCGACTTACCACACAACGATGATCTGCATAGAAAAATGAACAATTTTTTACACTATTTCGGATTTACATAAAAAATACTCAATCTTTGAATAAAAATTGGAACTTCATTCTTGGGTATGTACTAGTACATACAAGAGCTCTTTGGCCCGCTGTAAAGTGGCGACACGATGAAGGGAGCAAGTCCAGCACTCCCACCTCAGATTGTATTCTGTTCATCATCTGCCAAAATAATGTAATAAGATCATCTTAGAGTTGAGATAACATTCAATCCAATCATTTACAACAAAATTCTGAATTATTCCCCATATTTAGTAAATTTTATCATCTCAAACTTGCCCAATAGTCTTAATGTCCAAAGTGGAATACTGGTTGCGCTGAATGAAAAGACTTTTCTTAACACGGAACTACTGAACTTTCGACCAATGTTTACTTTCACTGCTTTTGCAAATAAACATAAACTTGGTCTAACATAAGAAAGTTTGGGAAACCACGTTGAGCCCGACAATGGAAACTAGAATGGGGGCTTTATGAATTCAATCTGGAGGAAGGAGAAGCCTAGAACAGCATGAGCTGGCTAACATATAGATTTTTTAAAATATTTGTTGTTTGTACAAATAACAAGCACTCAATCCAAAATAAGAAATTTCAACTGGATAAGATTGCAACCAAGGGAACATGTTATATTAATGGTATTTAGCTTCTCTTTTGGAGTAACGGCAAGAGAGGTCTGATGTCGAAGGGAAAGTAGTGACAGATAATACTAATTTTGTTGCACAGAAATCTTGAACAAAGAAAATAACGTAGCCGGAAGTACAGTTATTTAAAACGGACTAAAAGAGATGATTATACACTTCTTCTGATCTATTTGTCCATAAAGCTAGAACTTCTAAATTGAAATGCATTTCTGCATTGTATTCATGTTTATTCTATATTATGATGCAATTCAAACTATGAACTGTTTGCAATTATTAGTACTCAGTTTCAAATTTCAGATGGAATGTCGACTCTCAACCAAGAGATATCTCCTGGAAATAATGTATTGATGATCTAACAGAACCAACATTATTAGTTCTTGTTGTTGAAATCTATGCGTAGATCAAATGGTTAGCAGTAAGCAGCTGGCCAAAAACTTGACAAAAGTGAAGACTGTCTCATGTATACACAATATTGGGTAAGGAATGAAAGCAATCAGCAAGCATAACTCTACTAGCCATCTTCTCCAAATATATTACCTTGGAGATCCTTTTATTACAGTGTGCCAGAGTGAACTGATATTCACCCAGCTCTAGCCTTCCATCCAAGCTGCATGGCATGCCTCATTTTAGTATTACCAATAATCACCACAAGAACAGAGTCCATTGTTAAAATTATGGAATCGATTTGTGTCCCTCACTACAATTTCTCTATTTACAATCTTGGAAATGAGCTTGATACTAGTGTGGCAGTCGTCACAAACACGGAGGTTCTTTTTTATTCGAATTGTTGCTCCAGCAGGTGTACTAATAAGGCCAAAAGCAAGTGCCAGCTTTTCGCTGTGGTAACGAAGAACATCTTCTTTCTGCTCCTCCTCAACATCCCGCAGAACACAGCTAGTGTTAGGAGCATATCCCAAATCTTTCATTTTCCGAGTTAGTGCCTCTAACATTGCATATATCCTCTTAGACTCTGGATGCAATTTGTCGCCAACAGAGAAAGTATGGACTGTACTCCTTACCTCAACCCAGCTGAGTCCAGTTTCCTTTTTCACTCCCTTATCTTTCATCAATTTCCTTACTTTTGCTGCGTCATCCCATTTACCAGCTGCAGCATAAATGTTTGAGAGCAGTACATGAGTGCCTGAACATTGCGGCTCTAGCTTAAGAAGATTTTCAGCTGCACGTCTCCCTATTTCCGTGTTTCCATGAACCCTGCAGGCTCCAACTAATGCTCCCCAGACAGAAGCACAGGGTTTTAATGGCATTGTGTTAACTATTTTATCAGCCTCCTCGATGTGCCCCGAACGACCAAGAAGGTCTACAATGCAAGCGTAGTGCTCTGATGTTGGAACTATGCCACAGTCTCGTTGCATAGCATCAAAGTAATAGCGACCCTCGTCCACTAGGCCTGCATGACTGCAGGCAGAAAGAACACAGACAAAGGTGATGTTGTTTGGTTTTGTCCCTGCCTTTTGCATTTCTTCGAAAAGTTGGAGGGCTTCAACGCCATACCCATGGTGAGCGTAACCTGCTATCATAGCTGTCCATGAGATTACATCTCTGGTAAGCATTGATTCATGTACTCGACGGGCATCCTTTATGCACCCACTTTTTGAATACATTTCAATAAGAGAATTCCCTGCACATTTTTGAGATTCATATCCTGTTTTGATGACGTGACCGTGAATTTGCGTCCCCTGTTCGAAAGCAGATAATCTTGCACATGCACTGAGAACGCTGGAAAATACAAATTCATCAGGCTTAATACCCCGATGAGGAAGCTGACAAAACAGCTTTAAGGCTTCCTCAACGAGCTCACTCTGAACATAACCTGCAATGATTGTTGTCCATGTGACAACATTAGAGATGTACATTTTGTCAAACACATGGCGGGCATCTTCTATCCGGGAACATTTTGTATACATATCAACAAGTGAACTTCCCACATACACATCAGAACCAGACTCAGTTTTAATTATGTGAGCGTGAACCTGCTTACCCCGTCGCAATTCGGCCATGGCAGCACAAGCCCTCAGGACGCCGGAGTATGCGAACTGATTTAATTCAATTCCCGATCTCTGTATCTGCCTAAAGAGTTCAAGGGCTTCTTCCGGACGTCCGTTCTGTGAATATCCTGCAAGCATAGCATTCCCAGAGATGCTGTCTCGTCGAAGCATTTTGTCAAATACTCTGCGTGCGTCATCTGTGCAGCGGCATTTAGAATACATATCAATAAGAATGTTGTTTGGAACAATATCTATAAGATTTCCTGTCATAATGATTTGAGAATGCACCTGTCTCCCTAGTTTCACAGCTGCTAAACTGGTACATGCTTGAAGAATCGCAGCAAACGTGAATCGGTTTGGTTTGACGTCCGCTTGTTGCATTTCGCAAAAGAGTTGTAATGCATCGTTACATCGTCTATTCTGTGTATATCCCGTAATCATGGACATCCAAACCCCGGCATCTCGTTCAGGCATTTTGTCAAACACTTGGCGAGAATCTTCCAACTTACTGCATCTGACATACAATTTAATGAGTAGATTACCCAGAAAGATATGCCCAGTAATTCCAGTCTTAATAATGTGGGTATGAAGCTGCTTTCCCTGTTGAAGAGCTCGTGTTTTAATATACGCATGTAAGAGGTGGGCGTACAGATTCATCTCGGACTCCATTGTATCTAATCTACGGTCTCTCTTGAAATTGCTATCCCATAGCAAAACTTTTCTTCGGCGATTAAAAGGGTGTGCATTTCATAAGAAAATGTAAACACATACATTAATCTGATACCCAATCTTTGCCATGACAAGTTGCTGGCATAGTTACTCACTCTGCTCTCTGCTATATGATGATTAGACATTCCCTGATGAGCAAGTTGAAAAAAGCCGCATGCGAATTCAAATCACTATCGAATAATCTGGAACAGCGAATTTTGGGTTAAACATCTGTTTTACTAGTTGGTGTAGCGACTGTAACATCCATGGCATCCCTCTCCACACTCGTATATGGGTTTTTGATGTGATGACAAAATCTAAAATCTACATGATATAAGACCAAAACTGTTGAGAGAATGTAAGTTTTTGTTTGGAGGTATTGAAAGTGGAATTTTCAACATTTGTATTTTTTATATCATTTGATTATTTCTAATGGTAGCCACCATGTCTGTTTAGGTCTGCAAACAATTAGAGACTTGCATCAAAAAGTCACAATATTAAAGGTTGGATCCAATTTTACATATCAAAAGGTCAAGGTCATGTTCTCTTTGTATGGCTTTTGCTATCTTTTTTTCTTTAGTGACACATGTTTCAACGGCCTTGTCATGTCTATTTGTGTGAATGCTTCTTCGTTTCCATAGTTGATTAGATTTATAGATGTTGACACCTATATTTTCAATCAGCAATTTATTCTTGCATGGTTGAGTAGTGTCATTACGATCACTCGTACATAATTATGTGTCAGTTGCATCCTTGAACAATAGATGTTTTGCCTTTGTTTGTCATATATATTTTGTTTAAAGAAGCTATGTAGATTATTGTCTGCTATTATTTTTTAATTTTGGGTAGCCTTGTTTTTCTTGTTCAATTTTGCAAGTATTGTTTCTTTTAATTTCCAACAAGATCTATGTAGCTATAGTTGCAAAATTTTACATGGTATCAGAGTGTAGGTCATTGTTTCGAATCCCTCAAGCCCTTTGACCATTCGTTGGCTTAGGCTTGGATTATCAACTAGTATGTAGTGGGTGCAAATCCCACCTTGTAAATGGTTGTATTTGGTTCCATGGTGTGGGGTGTTGACGTAGCGACTATATTCCCGATGAAATCCCTCTCTACTGCTAGTATGTGCTTTTGGTGTGATGGCAAAATCTCCATACTACCTGTTATAGAACATTTTAGTTAAATTGTCAATGGTTTCAAAAGCAATCATAGAACCCATTGTTTTTATTGGGAACACTTCTAATATATCATATCATTCCACTAATCATTTTTTGGTATGTTATGAGTATGTGGAAGGTCACAATAATATTTTAAATTTTTATTATTTTGAGGTTGATTGCAAGGTAGTTTATTTAATTATTTAAATATTAAGATTAAAACTACTTCATTGATTATATATACAACACTATTTAATAAATGACTTTTCTTGCAAGACCATTAGACTAAGTATTATTGTGTCACTTTTTGGTTTAATCAATTAACTAGTTATTATTTATTCAAAGTACGTTAAATTTATATTTTAAGACTTTAATTATTGTATATAGGTTTTAGTATAGGAAATTATACAGTATAATAATATAATGAATAATTTTGACCTTTCATACTTTTCTAGAACCATTATAAAATTTTAAATATTTTAAATGTTTATTGTAATAATTTATTACAAATAGATGCTTCTTAACTTGAACCATTTGTCCATAGCATCATCATTGTAAAAAATGAATTATACATAAAACATGTTTATAAAATCATTTAAAAAATTTACAAAAGACTACTTTCTCTTGGATATAATTTAAAATAAAAAATAAAACTAACAATATATTTTATACATATAATAAAATTACTAATAAAATAAATATATACTAAGCCACTAAGTGGCACTTGTTAGTCGTGAGCATATAGTGGGAGACTAATATTTTTAGTTGAATCTTTTTATCATTAATGTTTGATGGTACTTTTATTTTTATTTTTATTTATACAAAGAATATTACTTTTTCTTATTGGTTCTTTCTAATTTGTAAGAGTTTTTCAAATTTTCTATTTTTTTTTTTCAGTCTATGAATTTATAATATTATTTTTTTTATCGGTAAATGGTCGAAGCCTTTTGATTATATTAAAATGATAGAATACAACAAAGTTACTCTATTCAAACGAGCATTGGTAGGAAAGAACGAAGAAGAAAACCTCCGGCCTTGCCCGGGACCGTAGTCCTATATTATTACATTATTAGAAGGAGCATACCCCAGTTACCACTTATCCAATTTTGCTATTGTATACAAAATAAATGTTAAGTTTTCCTTCTCTATATAAAGCAGGTAGCAATGATGCTACAACAGTCAAGGAGTAAAGCAAAGGGAAGGTGAAAGGTGACAAAAGCATCCAAAAACATGTTGAATATAAAGGGACCTTTTAACTGAAATTTGGGGTTGAGATGTTACTCCTAGCTAACTTGCTGATCAACAACACAGCTCAACAAAAAATCATGAGATATTTTAGTTAATAATCTTCAGAACTAGAATAGAAACCCCCGTAATCCTTAAAGTTCCTAAACTTAACATTATGTTAATGATTTTACTATAGGATTGGTGAACATGCATAGGAAATGTTGTAAGTTATGTTAACAATCTCTAAATAAATCTTGTCGTCATTTTAATTATATTGATTCCCTCTTTCTATAGTTGTTAATTGAGAGAGACATTCTAAGACTCTACCTGCAATGAGATAATTTGATCCTGGGGTGAGTGCACCAAAATGGTGTACAAAAAGGGGAGTATAAGTGGACACCTTTTTTCTGAAATTAGGTAAACCTAAATTTGGACAAGACATTTGAGGATCATCCACTAAAAATGACAAGATGTGTAAAACATATAAATTGTAGTACTCTAAATCTACTCTCTAAACTACTAGAGTTTTTACAAAATGGATAAGATTAAGTGGGTCAAACCTTGCACACACGAAAAATAGTTCCTAATTTTTTTAGAAAATATAACATAGTTGTTTTCATGTGCAACACAAAAGACCAAGTTATATTTAGTATCTTGCATATCTCTTTGGTAGGATGATAGCTGTGAGTAATATATCTAGAAGTTGTGTATTTTTTTGTAATTTTATGATTAGTGTTTTTTAAATTATGAATATTGAACTGACTACATCCTGAAATTTTGGTACATGTTCGTGTGCTAAGCATAACTTGCATCAAAATAATCGAAAATGAATTTTTTTTTTTGAAAAAGTGTATAGAATCAATCGTAGAACAGTAATATATAATTTATTTTGAATTTGGTTGAGTATATAAAAAAATATTTAAAAAATGGTAGACATATGTCTGTGAGGAATGTCAAGGCATTGCTAAAAGTAATTAAACTTTACAATGTTAATGCTGTCCAGAAAAAAGAAAAAATTATATGGTTAGAAAGCTAAGAAGATGTGTAAGATTATGGTGGTGATTTTAGAGATACCCACTTCACCATTAGAAAACCTAATGAAGGAAAAGTTGAGAATTCATCTTAGAAGATGAAAAAACGTCTAAAGGAAAAAAAAAATGGAGTGAAAATAGTCGCCCAAGCCTTTGGGTTATTTTCCTAGGCTATCACAAAGCCATAACCTGATTAGGTTTTTTGAATTAAAAAAACCTGATTGGGTTATGAAAATAAAAAATGTATTCAAAAACCTGATCGGGTTTTGTATTACTACTTCACAAAGCTAGATTGAGGGAGGGAGTGAAGGAGAGAGAGAGATCTATCGGGTTATGTATTCTAATAAAAAAGTGTCTATCATAGCCTTGTCTCCACCCATCCTCTCCCTACATAACTCCCTCTCTCTCATTTTTTCTCTTTATCCAATCCCCTTCTCTCTTTCTCCTATCCCCTTCTCTCTCTCACTAACTCTTTATATCATATCCCCTAATCTCTCTCTCCACCCTCTCTCTCTTATCCCCCCTCCCTCTTTCTCCTACCCCCTTCTCTCTCTCTCACACACTCTCTCTCTCTCTCTCTCTCTCTCTCTCTCTCTATCTTTTTCCCAAACCTCACTCTCCCCCTCCCTCTTTGTATCTCTATCTTTCTATGTCCCTCCCTCCCTCCCTCTCTCTCTCCCCCTCTCTCTCAACCCCTTCTCCCTCTCACTCTTTCTATCATATCCTCTAATTCTTCTATCCATCCCATCCTCTCTCTCTCTCTCTCTCTCTCTCATAAATTCATATCCTCTCTCTTTCTCTCTCATCCCCTTCTCTCTCTCTCTCTCACTATTTCTATCATATCCTCTAATTCTTCTATCCATCCCATCCCCCCTCTCTCTCATTCTCTCTTTTTCCTATCCCCCCCCTCTCTCTCCATCCCATCCTCTCTCTCTCTCTCTCTCTCTCTCACACACACACACACACACACACACACACACACACACACACACACACACATTCTCTTTGTCCTATCCCACCCCTCTCTTTTTCCATCCCCTTCTCTCCCTCTCTCTCTCTCTCATTCTTTCTATCTCTCTCAATCTTTCTATCATATCCCCTATTCTCTCTCTCTCTCTCTCTCTCTCTCTCTCTCTCACACACACACACACACACACACACACACACACACACACACACACACACACACACACACACACATGCACACACGCACGCATGCACGCACACTCTCTCTCTCATATCCCCTCTCTCTCTTTTTCCTATCCCCTAACCTCTCTCTCTCTCTCTCTCTCTCTCTCTCTCTCTCTCGCTCACTCTCATATCCTCTCTCTCTCTCTTTCTCCTATCCCGTAACCCCTTCTGTCTCTCTCTCTCATATCCCCTCTGTCTTTCTCCTATCCCCTAACCTCTCTCTCTTACTCTCTCTCTCTCTCTCTCTCTCACACACACACACACACACACACACTCTCTCTCTCTCTCACACATATCCCCTCTCTCTCTTTCTCCTATCCCCTAAAATCTCTCTCTCTCTCTCTCTCTCTCTCTCTCTCTCTCTCTCTCTCTCTCTCTCTCTCTTCTCTCACACTCACTCTCACATCCCCTCTCTCTCTCTCTCTCTCTCCCCCCCCCCATAATCTCTCTATCTCTCTCTCTCCATCCCTCCTATACCATAATATCTCTCTCTCTCTCTCTCTCTCACCCCATTCACTCTCCATATTTCTTATTCACTCTCCCTCTTTGTATCCCCTTCTATCTCTTTATCTACCTTTATGGAGTAGTAAACCAGAACCTAATCGGGTTATTTGTCCAATGCAATTAAAACTCAATAACCCGATTGGGTTATTGAAAACTATAAATAAAACAACATGTCAATAGTTATTATGTTGATTTAGTGAGTTTGGACTAGATTCTACTGTTGTTTACATGTATTTGTATACCAGGTGTACAAGTTTAAGGTTTTTTGTGCTTCAATATGCTAAATTTGATATTTTTCATGTGCCAACCTCTTATTTTATGTTAGCATCTTATGATTGAGCATAAAAATAATCATATTAGTGTCTTATTGTTTATTTGATTCATGTTATTGTTTTTAGGGTAATTTGCATCTAGAATTCATGAAAATCTACCTATTGATATTGATGTAAAAACCGCACCTAATTTGACAAACAAAAATGTTCAACATACCATAATTGAAATGATTATGACAAATACACTTAAGTCACCTAATGCCCCTAATGTGACATCTCAAGTTGAAGTGATGAATGCACATGATGTAAGTAATGAAAATATAGAGCATGTGCGTACATCAACATCTCCTAGAATAATTTGTAGAAAACCAAAGTTTGTAATTGATATTGATGAAAATATTTTGAAGTCAATGCATGATAAAATGTCAGAAAGAAATTGTAGGAGAATTGTTCAAAAGATTTGGAATAACTATTTTGAAAATTTAAATCAAAGTGGAAGATGCCAAATTGTTGTTGAAATGATTAAAAATCTAAAATTTAGAGAGAAAATGAGAATTTTGGGGTTAAGAACATTTGAAAATAGTAGTGAAAGAATCATTGTTAGAAATCGCTTTGATGCATACAAATCCATTGGCTCAAAAGCATGTGGTAAAGATGCTAATACAACTCAACGGGTCCTCACATCAACCATAATGGGAAAGGAAATGGAAAAAAATTATATAGTAAGCCAAATAAGTAAATCATTAAGGATAAGTAGAACAACATTAGTCAAAGCCTTAGTGAGGTGAGAGAAAATTGAGAATTCTAATTAGACTTCTTTTTGGTCATTCCAACGTAGACTCCCACATTTAAGGATAAAGTTATTGTTGATGCATTAAAAAGATTAATAGAAAACTTTTGGCATGACAACACAAGGGCTTCACCAAACCAAAAAGATGTTGTAAAAAGAAAAATTGGAAAAACAAACTATGAGCCACTTACAAAACATTTTTTGGATACGACTCAGACACAATTTTACGAAATGTTTCTTCAAAGATTTCCTTAAACTAAAATCAGCCAAAGGTTTTTTGAGATGACAAAACCATTCTACGTTAATATAAATCATACCCACACTAAATGTTTTTGAAATTAAAAGAAACCAAAAACAAGGGGGTCAGCCCTTAACAGTCAAAAGGCTAGTAACCAGCACATTACTAGCCAGTAACAAAAACAGACAAATAGAACAGGAGTACCAGCAGGTAGAGACTTATACCATAGACCAGAAAGCTAGAACCAGAAAGGAAACAACCTAGCTACTAACCACATAGTCCATAAAGGCACCCAGGCCTAAAAAAATTTAAATACAGCTGATTACCAGCAAAACCATAACTGCCAAAAAAGTATATAAAGTCTTTGGATCCTTAGATCCCCATAACTGAACAGAACTAAAAAAGACTTAGATTTCTTTTTTCCCTTTTCCCCTTGCATGAAGTAGAATTTGGGCCTAGTCATTGGCAAGAAACTTGAAGAGTAATTTGTTTTCCTCCATGTCCAAGCCAGCTTTCTCCTTCTCCTATGCTAGCAATTGAAGGGTAGTTGCAGCAGCATGAGTAACTTTAAGTCCAAACTTGGAGAAGGTGAAAAACCCCTCCTCCAAAGCTTTGACCCTTTCCTCTAGGTTCATGTAATGCTCCTCCACTGCCTCAATCTCCACACACTACATGTTGTTGTAAGGTTCATGTTGAGTTTTCTATGCATTATGATGTTTATCGTTATATATGTTGTACTTTGCATACTAATGAAATATTGTACGAATGTGGTCTACAATTACCTCCTAAGTCACAGAGAGGATTTATTGCAAGTGTACTTTGAAAATGAGATGATGGGTGCATTTATTATAAGATCATGTGTTTGAAAGGTTTTTTCCCTCAATGTGGTGGTTTGCAAAAGTTGCATAGATGCCTACATCTAGATAGCACACATGAAATTGGTAAGACACTAGTTTCTCTTGGAAAGTACAAATCAATTATATATGGTGTTAAAGATGAAAAAGAATTAAAGAGATGTGAATTAGTGAAAGTGATGTATATGTAGCTGATTTTATGAAATTATTTCAAGAGAAAATAATTTATGACTACATAGGTCATACACATAGAGCTAGATGGTTAGATGAGCAATTCAAGTTGTGTAAGGACACTATTCCCTTGGGTACAATTGTGTTGGTTCTTGACTTCGCTGAAAACTATACACTAAAACCTCAAAATGAAGTGCAACCAATATATTACAACTGTTAGCTTAAAGAATAAATTTGACAACTGAGTGTCAATACACTTAACCAAGATCAAGAACAAGTGTCGAGTGCAATAGGTGCCAAGTAATAATAAGTGCCGAGTGCAACAAGTGCCGAGTGCAACAGGTGCCGAGTGATAACAAGTGTCGAGTGATAACAAGTGCCAAGTGATAACAAGTGCTGAGTGATAATAAGTGTCGAGTGCAACATGTGCCGAGTGATACAGTTTTGTTCAAGTGCCGAGCTATCCAGGAAACAGCATGTGCCGAGTATCTGAAATACTTCAGGAGCCGAGTAACTTAGTAGAATAGCATAAAAGCTTGGAATTGCACAAACTATGATGAAAACAGTTTTTGCAGTCGACAGAAGGTAAATCTCGAAGGATTTAATGATAAGATTGAATCTTTTATTTTTCTTATGCAATTCGCATGCAGCCAATAAGAAAAATGCTAAAGGCATGCAACCAATCAACAAAAGATAAGTATTAAGCGAGAAATTGAGATTCAATATGGATCGTAGATCCAAAACAAACCCTAAGTCTTTGAATTATTTATAAGGAAGACAAAATTTCACTGTAAAAGAGAGAGATGAGATATATTGAAGGACATACAAGGGTGCATAAGAAAATCTATTTTCAGAAGCAAGAGTTATTAGATCACAAAGGATCAAGATCAGGAGAAGGCGGTAAAGGAGCCTGTATTCAGCAATCAAGGATTGTAATCTATAAGGTTTATTGTATCTAATACTCTCTAGCAATTGTATTAGAATAAAAATCCTATGGTGATAGGTTAGCTTTACAACTATTTTGTAAGAACCTTTTGATTAGGTGATTAAAATCCTTTAACCAGGTGACACTTCATGTTAAGTGTTTGAAAATCCTCTAACCAGGTCACTATTAATACAGTGTAAAGCCTTTAACAGGGCAAACCATCAGAAGTGGTTAAACTATATTGATGCAGTAAATTTTTGTGGGTATCATCCCCACCCCAGTTTTACCTTCTTATTCTTGGAGGGTTTTTGGGTTACCAAATTTCGGTGTTATGTGTTATTGATGCATGAGTTTTGTTATATATTTATTTGATGTATTTACATGCATGCAACTTACTTTCAGTTAAAAATTTTATTGGAAAAAGTTTGGTACTTATGATTCACCCCCCCCACCCCTCTCATAAGTACTCTTTCCATATTTGAATATTCCAATAATTGGTATCAGAGCAGGTCAGGTTCTCACAAGGAAAAGCCTAACAGCTTGGAGGAAAAGATCTAAAGATGGAAGCTTTCAAACTTGGAAAGATCATTGAGAATCAGGTGATAGATGTGCAACTTGCTCTGCATAGCTTGGAGGAATTCAGAAAAAAATTGAGAAGCTCATTAAAAAAGAGGAAGGATCTAGCCATAGCTGAAAATGATATGCACTACAAGGAGATTGACACCACCAACATATTTTCCAGTGGAGACACTAAAGAGTTTGATGCAGCAATAGCAGAACTGATGGAGAAAAATAAAATTCAAGCAGATGAGATAAGAACTCTCAAGATGGAACATGAATCACAGGCTATAATGATATGTGAAATTACTGAACAAAAGAAAAGAGCAGTTGATGATAAGGTCATGATGGAAAATGACAAAAAGAATCTTGCAAACAGACTTGAAGAAAAATGTACTGAACTGACAAGGATCTCAAACATGCAGATGGATACACTTGCCCAAATGATGAATCTTCATCATGAATTCAATATAAAGGATATTGAGATCTGTACCTTGAAGATGCAAAATGAACAAATGCAGAATGAATTGAACACAGAAAAAGAGGTAGCAGAGAATCCCAACAAATCAAGTGAAGCAATCAAGTATTTTGAACAGTTGCTGAAATCACCAAAATCTGCCCATGATACATCAGGACTTGGATATAGTAGCACTGATGTTGGAGAATCATCAAAGAGTGCTAAACAAAGAAGTGATAAAGGTAAGAATTCAAAGCCCACTTGTCATTTCTATAATAAAAAGGGACATACAGCTAATATGTGCAGGAGTAGAAGATTCAATCAATCAAACATACCCAAAAGTTTTTGTCACAAGTGCAACATGCAAGGACATATGACACAAAATTGCAAATCCAATGTCACAAGGACTCAAAGATTTGATGGACACTGTCATAATTGCAAAAAGTATGGACATAGGGCATTTGAATGCAGATCAAAACCTATGTGGACAGTAAATCAACCAACAAAAACATCAAACCATGAATTTTGGGATTACAACACCAGGAACAGCTGTCACTATTGTCAAGAATATGGACATATCCCACAGAACTGCATAAGAACACATTTTAGAGGAAACTACAAAATATGGTTGAGTCAAACCACATGCTTCAGTTGCTTAAAAATTGGTCATGTCAGCAGGAATTGCCCAACAAGGTCAAAGGCATCAAGTTCTGAGTTCAGCAATGGAAAGGCAAAGATAGATGTTGGACATATCAGAAGTGAAATAAATAAGACAAGGAGGAAGAAAGATGAGTCTAGCACATCAAGTACAAAGATCACTTCACCTAATAGGTCAAGTGATCACACTTCATCAAATTAAGCAAAGAATGAGTGTGAGGGATTGATAAACCTAGTTACATCATAAATAAGTCCCAAGACATATAAGAACTGAAAAAATAAAATCAGCATAAACAAAGATGCTAAGTCAAAATTGAGAACTTTTTGAAGTTATGTCAAATTTGCCTTCAGGAGCCGAGTTGCTAACAACGACCGAGATTGATAGTTGATGTCGAGCTATGAAATATCAATAGGAGCTGAGTTAAAACATAATGGGAGCCGAGTTATAATGAAACCTTTCAAGAATCGAGTAGACAGTTGATAGCGTACTAAGCATTTATTACTCTATTTTGAAGGGTACATAAATCCTATTTTCGATCATTTTCCCACCATTCGAACAAGAAGCAAAGCTGAAAAAGGAGCGGAGAAGATCAAGAACAGCTCAGAAGCCATTTGTGAAAGATTTCAACAGCGATTCAAGACAAATTTCATCAATTTAAGGTATTTTACTTAAGTGTCGAACTACGTAGGACTCATAAACTTGTTTAAATTATAAACCCTAGTTTGGCAAACAATGGCATCTGGGTCAGGAACCACCAAGGGTTTAGAGAGTCATGAAGTTCAGTTGGTTAGCAACGAAGTAAAACAACCTAAATTTAAGCCCATTCCAGAAGTAGCATACAAGAATGATCTTGCAGGTGCATTATCAGTTATTTCGGATAAAGTTGTTATGGTACAAGATGTTCGCAGATTTTATAATTGCAAAATTGGTGCCATAGGAGACTTAGAAATTCATAATGCATATGATAAACCGTGTGAAAACAAAGTACTGAAAAATGAGTTTTCAATAATAGAAAGAAAGGGATTGACCAAAACCCTAGCATTTTCGACTGTTTTCAAAACAGAATGGGTACGGATAGTTTTGAGCCGAATACATGATGGAGCTTTTTGGTTAGAGTCTAGGCCAATAAAATTTACCAAGAAAACTGTGCATAGGGTTACTGGTATTCCAACCCTAGATCGGCCAAAGACCTTGCGAAGTGACAAAAGGGAAATAATAGAGAAAAATACAAGTGCCAAATGGAACAATAGAGGAATGACTATCGACATAGTCACAGATCCCCTACTAGATTTTGTTGTGAGAATCATATCACACAAATTCTATCAATCAAATAGGTTGAATAGTGTACCTTGTATAGCAGTTGGTGTTGCATACAAGATAATCAAAAGAGATCACACTTATGATCTGGCAGAGCTCATGTTTCAACAAATTAATGAGAATCTGGGAGCTATAAGGAAGAGCAAGGGAGCTCAATGCAAATTTGGATCAGTTTTGATGTGTATGTTTTTCTATTTGATGAAAGAATTTCCTTCTATGGGTAAAGTAAAATGGAATCCAGATAAAAGAATTGTTGAACAAATTAATGGATACATTGAATAGATGGGTGAAAATTTTGATGCCCAAATGACTAGTTATTTTGAGGACTTCAAAAGGTCCATGAAACAAAGAATGAGAATTCTAGTCTCATTGACTGAGAAATATGAAAAAGATATTTGTTTTCTTGTAGATATAGATTATACTTATATACAAGCAGTTATACCTAGAATAAGATGGCTTAGGCCACTAGGTTATGAACTTGATGTTGATCAAGCCTCTGTAGCAATAACAACCTTGCAGAAGAAGCAGATAAAAATGCACAAATTTTTGGAACCTATGATGTTGTCAAATCAAAGGTAATAACAGATTTGAAGACTGCTTCAGCAGTAAAGAAGAAAGAGAAAATGGTGAGACAAATCAAAAGAAAATTTGGCGTAGAAGAAGAAGGAACAACAGAAGAAGAAGGAGAAGACATTGAAGAAGAAGGAGATAAGCTTCAAATTTAGACTCAAGGGTCAGAAGGAGACAGAGAGGAAAGTGCTGAGCTAGAAGAAGCCAAGGAAGCACCAGTTAAGAGAAAGACCACAACTCCTTCTGCTCCTAAATCCAAGGGGAGGAAAGTAGCTGCCCCTGCACCAAAGAGACCAACCACAAGGGCTGCAACACAAAAAGCCCAAGAGGAGGCAAAAGGAAAGAAGAAAGACTCAAAGAAGATTGCCGCTGAGTCAAAGAAAATGAAGTTTATTTCCCAACTTGAAACAGATGAGGAGAAAATAGAGTCAGAGGACAATAGTCAATTTCAAGTGGTAAGACACAAACCCCAGACTGCTGTTGATAAATTATGTTCAAAAATTAGAAATAATGATTTAAAAGGTCTAAAGAACCTAAATTTTTCTAAGCTCACCAAAGAAGAGCAAAATAAACTAGAGGAATCTGTGTATGCTATGATGCCTGAATATAACCACACACCTCTAGAATTAGATGAATCTATGCCAAGAGAACTGTATAAAATTATAGAGGATAAATGACATTTTTGTTTACAAATGGAAAAAGAAATAAGGGAGTCTACATTAGCAAGATTGTTGCCTAATCTGACTAAAGATCAAATAATAAATGTCGTAAAAAGGCATGATAACAGATTCACTCCCAATTATAGAGCATTTAGTATATTACAAAATAAAATTGAAGAGGTAGTTACCAAATCCACAAGATTTTGGAAAATAGTTTACAAGAAAATTGAAGATGTATATAATGAAGAATATAAGGCAGAAGAAATTGCTAAGACAAAGGAAAAGAAAGCATTAGAAAAAAAAGAGAAGAAACTAGTGGAGGAAAGAAAAGAAGAAAAGGAAGAAGAGGCACACAAAGAGGAGAAACAGGAAGAGAAAGATACAACTGAGCCACAAGATCAAAGTATGCAAGACATAAAGGTATCTCCTCCTAGTTCTCCTCATGCCACCATCACACCTGCAGATTTCATAAAAATAAAGGATGTTACAGACATTTCAAATCTAAACATCAATCCATTAACTGCAGAGGATTTGGAAATCCTTGACCAATCATCACTAATAGCAAAATTAAGTTCAAATCCTGTATTGGTCAATGTTGATGAATTACAGAATCCAGAAGTCAAGGTAAAAGCACAAGTGCCACCTTTGACCACACAAACTACTGGTATTCTATTCCTTCCACCACCACCTCCACCAAGTATAATCACTGATACACTCCAAGTGCCGAGTACAACAGTAGGGGAAATAAAAGAAACATCTGAACAACCAACAAGTTCAACCCCAGCTAACATCCATAAAAGGGATATTCAAGCTGAAGAAAAAGATGAGACAAAGAAGAAGGAGGAGACTGCAATACAAACATTGGTTGCATTACCAAAATCTGGTACTCCTACACAAACTCTTCAGCAGCCGAGCACAGATGGATTACAGTTGCAAATCAGAACACCAGGCTCGAGCTCATCAAAGGTAGTCAGGAGACTTCACTATGGAGTTCCTAAGCTTGATGAAGAAATAAAGATCCCATATTATGAATCTAGCACTCTTACTAAAGAAAAGATTAATGAAATTCAAAGTGCACTAGACAAAAGAAGGAGACAAGAAGCACTAAGAAAGGAATACAAGCATAAGCTTACATTGAATGAAATTAAAGACATATTCATGGAAGCTTTTTGCTTACAATCTCCAGATGAGTCAAGACCAATCATGGAACAACTATCTAATATAGTTGACCAGGTGACTAATGAAGACCAGGAAACAAATGCCAGATTGCTTGAATGGTCAGAAAAGAAGTTTCAAGGTAAAGTAAATAGTAAAATATCTGGTGATATAGCACTGTCACAAGAAGAACTGGCAAAGAAAGTTATAACAGTTAAAATTGTACTAGGAAACATTTTTTCCCTGTACAACAAGTTGTGTGATTTTTCCACATTCACACAAGACACTAGCCAGAAAATAATGAGCTTGGAAAATAATCTAAAAACTTCTAGCATGCAACTCCCCACAGATCTAGCTCAGAATGAGAATCATTTTGTCCAATCGCTTCACACACAAAGAGAATTAGTTGTTTTACCAGCAGAGGAGGCAACCACAAAAGCCAAATTGATACAAATGCAATCATCAATTACTCCTCATTTGGAATTACTTCACAAGGAGCAGATAAATGCAGAGACAGTCCTCAGGAAAGACCCCAACCTTTCTTCAACTGATGGGCTTGTACACCTAGCAGCAGAGATTGCCATCCAACATAAGACATTAGATGTTGCATTAGCAAATTGGGATGTAGCTCTGAAGGTACTCCTTGAATTTAACAACACATTTTTGGCCAAGTATGGCATTTCATTATAAAGACCCTTGACATAAGTGTCAAAAAGGGAAAGAATAAGTAATAAGAGTTGAGTACAGGAATGAAATGATAAGTATAATAAAAGGGGGAGATAGCAAAAAGGGGGAGATAGCACATTTTGAGCAATTTTGAGATAGCAAATTTTGAATGTAGGATAAATTACTGAGTCACATAGATCTTAATTAAGTGTTTTTGCCACTCATGTCAAAGGGGGAGATTGTTAGCTTAAAGAATAAATTTTACAACTGAGTGTCAATACACTTAACCCATATCAAGAACAAGTGCCGAGTGCAACAGGTGCTGAGTGATAATAAGTGCCGAGTGCAACAGGTGCTGAGTGATAACAAGTGCCAAGTGATAACAAGTGCCGAGTGCAACAGGTGCCGAGTGATAACAAGTGCCGAGTGCAACAAGTGCCGAGTGATAATAAGTGTCGAGTGCAACATGTGCCGAGTGATACAGTTTTGTTCAAGTGCTGAGCTATCCAGGAAACAACATGTGCTGAGTATCTGAAATACTTCAGGAGCCGAGTAACTCAGTAGAATAACATAAAAGTTTGGAATTGCACAAACTATGATGCAAACAGTTTTTGCAGCCGACAGAAGGTAAATCTCGAAGGATTTAATGATAAGATCGAATCTTTTATTTTTCCTATGCAATTCGCATGCAGCCAATAAGAAAAATGCCAAAGGCATGCAACCAATCAACAAAAGATAAGTATTAAGCAGGAAATTGAGATTCAGTATGGATCGTAGATCCAAAAAAAACCCTAAGTCTTTGAAGTCTTTATAAGGAAGACAAAATTTCACTGTAAAAGAGAGAGATGAGATATATTGAAGGACATACAAGGGTGCATAAGAAAATCTATTTTCAGAAGCAAGAGTTATCAGATCACAAAGGATCAAGATCAGGAGAAGGCGATAAAGGAGCCTGTATTCAGCAATCAAGGATTGTAATCTATCAGGTTTATTGTATCTAATACTCTCTAGCAATTGTATTAGAATAAAAATCCTATGGTGATAGGTTAACTTTACAGCTATTTTGTAAGAACCTTTTGATTAGGTGATTAAAATCCTTTAACCAAGTGACACTTCATGTTAAGTGTTTGAAAATCCTCTAACCAGGTCACTATTAATACAGTGTAAAGCCTTTAACAGGGAAAACCATTAGAAGTGGTTAAACTATATTGCTGCAGTAAATTTTTGTGGGTATCATCCCCACCCTAGTTTTACCTTCTTATTCCTGGAGGGTTTCTAGGTTACCAAATTCCGGTGTTATGTGTTATTGATGCATGAGTTTTGTTATATATTTATTTGATGTATTTACATGCATGCAACTTACTTTCAGTTAAAAAATTTATTGGCAAAAGTTTGGTACTTATGATTCACCCCCCACCCTCTCATAAGTACTCTTTCCATATTTAAATATTCCAACAACAACTCTATACAAGTGTCAATTTTTGTACACATGGCATTTATTCATGCAAATGATAGCATAGAGGATGATAGAAAAATATTAAGAATCACTTCTATATCAGCGATGATCAAACTCATTCATTAGAGTTTGTGCAAGGATATTTTAGAGTTTTCTATGACAATTTGAGGGAAAGAGATGAAAGATTATATGGTCAGACAATTGCACCACACAATTCAAGAATGCAAGGATGTTCTATTGGTTGAGTAGGATACATGTGACAAGTGGAGTGCAACATTTCTAGAATTTCATTGAGGTGGGACATGGAAAGGGAGAGCATGATGGTGTTGGAGCATGTGTGGAAAGAGCCCTTAGTAGAGAGGAATAAAAGTATGAAGGTGGTACAATATTAGAAAATGTTGAAACAATTATTCAATGGTGCAATTCTATGATGGGACCAAATATATGTGAACCTAACATTAAAAATTTGCAAGATTGTTGTACACTTACAAGATCAAGTGAGATGCATTCATTTCAAAGTTCAAATGCAATGTCACTAGCTATTTATACTAGAAAGCTTGCATGCTTTTTCTCTTCATGTATGCATCATTTATGGGATGAATGTGAATCAAAAGAGTGGGTTGACCAATGGTCTTGTAAAACTTTGCATCCAATTGATTCATATCAACTTCCTATAGCACTAGAACTCAACCAGGTCAAAGCATCAATAGATTTTGAGCATGTATCTGACCTAGTTGAACCAGGTACTAAGTTATCAATTTAATACTTGGTTAAAATAGATTACTTTCAATTTTTCCATTAACTTATCCTTCTATATAATGCAAGTCATGTATATGCAGTTATTGCATACGAGAATAATGATGAAGGAATAAATTACTTTCTATGTTGGTGTATTGAGCCCCAAAAAGAAATTGATAGTTGTAGTCATTGATGATGAGGATATTGAGTACCCAATAGGATTCATCATTGTGATAGGCACATGGCTTAGAAGGTAGTATATTTTTGTCCCCTACCATGAATATCTATTTAAGTCAATTTGTTATGTATAATGTATTGAAATTTTGACTTTAAATTGTCTTTACAATTAAATCTAGGTACCCTATCAAGAAATCTACCACATGGTTATTTGAGGATTTTGAGACACACAAAAAAAATCTTCATTAATCTAACCTTACTGTTGCAACAAATATTCAATTAATACCATACCATAGTAGGACTCTTAACAAGAAGTTGTGGAAAGTACATGAATTTGATCACGAGGCAATACTTGATACAATAAGGGTTAGAGTTGATCCAGAAGGTTCCCTTGATTGATTATGTGCTATATAGCTAAATCATTCTACATATGGTAGAATAAATTTGAAATTTTTGTAAATATGTAATGCAAAATATTGCAACTTCATAGTAATGTGCATATGCAGATGCCGAATTTTGTATATAAAAAAGAGAAGACATGTAACATGGGCATATTTGTATGCCATATTTTGTATAAAAATTTGATAAGAGATATCACATGTGCATATTTAGATGCCAAATTTTGTATATAAAAAAGAGAAGACATGTAACATGTGCATATTTGTATGCCATATTTTGTATAAAAATTTGACAAGAGATGTCACATGTGCATATTTAGATACCAAATTTCATATATAATTGAGTTGTCTACTCTGTTAGCTCCAGTTGGTTAGGTCTAGCATAGGACCAACCTCATTTTAGCCACAACTTCCCTTCGACGATATCGACCACACTGAATGGAAGTATCCCTAAGGGTCTCTAAGCACCATCGGGCTGCAATCTTTGATCAGCCATTTCTCTAAGCTTGTGCAAGGTATTGATGAACTGTCAGGTGCTACAGGATCAAGTTATCTAGGCCCACAACAACCTATCTCATTTTTTAGAGATTCTACTTTGTTTGGATTTGGTACCCATATCTTGCCTATTGCCAAAGGGTGTAATGTTGCTTAGTTAAAATGAGCAAGGTTGTGTATATTTCAAACCATGGGTCCTAGGATCAAATCATCTATCATTAGCTCCTATTGGCCAGGTTTAGGCTAGGATCAACATCATTTCAGCCACAACATCCCTCTGACAATATTGACCACACTGAACAGAAGTGCCCCTAAGGGTCTCTAAGCACCATCAGGTTGCTATCTTTGATCAGGCATTTCTCTGAGCTTGTGCAAGGTATTGACAAACTGTCAAGTGCTACAAGATCACGTTATTTAGGCCCACAACAACCTATCTCAATTTTTAGAGATTCAACTTTTTTTAGATTTGGCACCTGTATCTCGCCTATTGCCAAAAGTTGCAATGTTGCTTAGTTAAAATGAGAAAGGTTGTGTATATTTCAAACTGTTGGTCCTAGGATTGAATCATTTGCTCTATAGCTTTGATTGGTCAAGTTTATCCTAGGACCAACCTCATTTCAGCCACAACATCCCTTCGATGGTATCAACTACACTGAACAAAAGTGTCTCTAAGGGTCTCTAAGCACCATTAGGCTGAGATCTTTGATTGAGCATTTCTCTAAGCTTGTGCAAGGTATTAATAAATTGTCAAGTGCTATAGGATTGCGTTATCTAGGCCCACAATAACCTATGTCAATTTTTAGAGATTCTACTTTGTTTGGATTTGGCACTTGTATCTCCCCAATTGCCAAAAGTTGCAATGTTGCTTAGTTAGAATGAGCAATGTTGTGTATATTTCAAACCCTTAGTCCTAGGATTGAATCATCTACTCTGTTAGCTTTGGTTGGTCACATTTAGGCTAGGATCAACCTTGTTTCAGCCACAACATCCTCTGACAATATCGACCACATTGAACAAAAGCATCCCTAAGGGTTTCTAAGCATCATCAAGTTGTGATATTTGACACAAATACAAAAATCATGACATATTTTTACTTTTCATGTCTTATTACATCAAAATAAGTGACATATGATTACATGTTATAATGAATTTGATAATCATGTTACATTTTCTATATAAAATAATGAATGTTCATGTGTTTGATTAATTGCAAGAAAGTAAGGTGAAATACAAGTTTGTATGCACATATTGAACAAGTTGGATGGAAATCCAAGTTTAATGTATATCAAAATGAACAATATATTATGTCATATCAATCATATAGTTACAAAAAGATGTTATGTCTCATTGTTACGATACAAAAGTCGAATACCCGACAAATGTTGAATGTGTACAATAGAAATGTCGAATGTGCACTAGGGATTTTTTTAGTGGCGATTATTTGCCAATTGGTGAATATGTCCCGACTAGGCTATAGAAATTGGTGGAAAAAAATACCATATACTAGTTGACCGGTTCGCCCAGATTTTATAAAATACTCATATAGTGGTCGAAACATTTGCCACTATTATTACGTAATTTCAATTTGGTAGTCAGGTTCTTTGCCCATATTTCTCTTTAATGTTTACTCTTATTCGCCACGAAATTAATTGAATGTCTCTTTTGACGATCATCATTCGCCAAATTCCCATTTTCCTATGTGATATTTTTATTTGTCCTAGGACCCAATTCGCCATGCATTACACGCAATGCGGTCCCAAATTCCTGCCCTATTCGCCCACTTGATTACTTGAAATTACATGGGGTTCACCAAATATTAGTTCTTATCATATGTAATGGTTGGCCCATTCACCAAAATGAAAATGGTTTATTTGTAGTTGTCTATTTAAGATATACGAGTTTCATTATTGAAACATGTCGAAAGAAGGAGCCTTCTTCATAGTATTGCGGTCAGTAGAGAAGCAGAACAACTACGACTATGAGTACATATTATTTTATTATAGCCTTAATTTGATGGAGATGTCACAGTCAAATTTAAATAGGAAGAGGAGTAGGACTAATGAAGGTGGAGATGTCCAAGAGAGGCCAACAAAATGTAGAAATATATCTTCATACTTTGGTGGGGATAGACACAACAGTGTTGGTCAAAGTAAGGAAGGTACATCATCAGAGGAGCCTGTACAATCTCAACCTACACAGGAGTCCATTCAACAAATTGGAAAGCCTAATAAATCTGGTGACGGAGTTGCAGAACCTGATATCTCTAATGAAGATGACCTTGAAGAAGAATATCTAGTAAATAACTAGTACTAGGACGAAGCAATTAACAATAACACTAAAGGGAGAGGAAAATCGAAAGAAAAAATTGATCGTCAATGGGAGATGGCCAGGAGATTTAAATTTGATTGGGCAGCAAAGTATCCATTTATTGAGCCCGTGGACAATCCAATTGTAGGTGAGCCACCAATAGAATGCAGATGTACAATTTGTAGTTGGAAGTATAAAAAGGAAAAGCGGTTGTAGCTTAAACTAGACACCATAGAGAAACATGTTGGTAAGATTTACGAAACCTCAACTGTAGATGGTAAGGAAATAAAAGTGTTAAGATATAAAAAAAAGGAGCAATGTCAACATAAAAGGAATGCTGAAGAATATTATATGTTTCAAAAATTTCAAACGAAGCCTGGTGAAGTTCAAGGTTCTATTAATGCTATTTTTGCAAAAGCAAGTGAAGTAGAAGAACATGGAAAAGCTATTCAATTAAGTAATTTTTTCTATATTTTGAGCAGAGGGCGTCCAATGACATACTATCCAGAAATGAGTGGTTTTTTACGCTTTCTAAAAGTTCCTAACTATCCTATCAGTCATTGGTTGATAAACAATGGATAGGAATGGGCAAGTTGTATTGTGCAGGTTGAAATAGAGGATGTACAAAGAAAATTAAAAGAGTCAACCTTTATTGCATTGTCCATAGAAAAATTTACGGGAATAGATAATACGTCGTGGGTATGCATGCATGTTTATACTATACAAAATAATGTCTGCCAACCACATCTACTATCTGTTGCTAAATTGAGAGACAATGTGACAACACAAACTTTATTTTAGTTGGTAAAGAGTAATTTAATTATGGATGAATTGATAATAGCAAAGAAGTTGGTCTGTGTTGGAGCAGATGGAGCTTCAATAATGCAAGGTCAAAGGAATGGTCTTTACACAAAGATGCATGCTTCTTGTTGACCATATGTTGTTGGCATTCACTGTATGGCCTATAGGATGAATCTTGCTTTTAGAGTTGTGAAGAAGTTTCCTTACAAGGTTGAAGATTTAGTAAGAGAGTTGTATGCATATTTTTGTCGAAGTCCCAAGCGTTTTAGGGAATTTCAGCACTTTGTTGATGAAATTACCGATGGAAACAAGCTTCTAAAAGATGTTGATACCAGATGGATTTCTTTGGATGGACTAGTGCATCGAGTATTTTTTGAATATCAATCTTTGATTGGACTGATGTATGAAAATTGAGACAATGCAGAAAATCAGAGATGTGGCGACCTGCTTCAGAGGTTAAGCAATATAGAGACACTTTTGACTTTGGCATCTCTTCTTCCCATGATAGAAGAAATGAGGTTAATTATGAAAAAAGCCTAGCAAAGAGCCATGCATATTGCAGAATATGCTTAGTTGCGTAAAATGTCATGTCGAGCCCTCGATAGTCTCTATCATACTGACATAAATTTATTCGATAATAGATTTAATCATTGGCAAAAACTAACAGATTTGGATGATACTGATAATTATTTAAAGATCATTGAAAATGGAGATTTATGTGTTTGTGTAAGGGGATTTCAGATACCAATGTACTATAGTGCCCCAAAGAAGTGAGCTACAAGAGTTACAACAGAAGAGTTTACCAAGATCGTCGAGTCTATAGCATCTACTACAAGGGACATAGCCTATCGAGTTTCCTCTAAAATAATATCATGATTCCCATATGATCAACTGCTTGAGGCCATGGCAATTGTGTTTCCTCAATATTGGTCCTTCAACAATAAGGAAGATTATCGTAGAAGGTTGTTGATTTTGATAAAGGAATTTTGTAAATATATAGAATTCAATGGAGTGACTATTAACAGAATATTAGATGAGGGTCTTCTTAGACAGCAATCAGGTACTTTTGCATGGATCATGAAGCATCAATATCAATGAATGCATAACCCACATGAAGAGGGCTCGACAAAAAAGCTTTGGACAGAACTAAAACATAGCACATTGTTGCATGAAGAAATTTTAGAGTACTTCAAGCTTGCTGATCTATGTCAAACCATGATATTGGGTTTAGTGGAGGATGAGAGAGTTTTCATTGCTTTGGGCTTCCTAAAATCAAAGCTAAGAAACAAACTAGACAAGAATTTGGAATCATGCTTGAGGGTATACACATCTAGGTATGATGTCAATACTTTCCTTAGCAAAAAGCAATGGAAATCTGGAAGAAAAGATGCAAAAGAAGAGGGGTGGGCAACACCATTAACCAATCTCCTATAGTGACTCCAAGTGGGACAAGTACAGTTGGTAGTGGCATTGGCCATGGGATTGGGAGTCATAGAAGTGGAGTTCAGAGTGAACTTGAATTTGAAGAAGACACAAACGAAAATGAAGAGAACAATGAAGCAACTGGACTACCAGAATTGGATGATGATGACGACATAGAGATGAATTGGAAAATTTAGGAAATTTTTGCTAAATTAATAGTAGCAACCAATAGGTATTTTTTGAACTTATTAACTACTATATGATATCCTATCAGTCAATGTTCATTTTAGAAAAGCAAGAAATTAGAATGTATTATGTTTCATCATTAAAATTTAGAACAAAGAGTATTATTACTATAGAGTGTAGTTTATATCATGTCATCAATGATCATTCATATTTGAATTTGAAATTTTTGAATGAAATTTCGTTTTCTATTTTATTCATTTATTCAACATACATTGAATTGGAAAACATGAAAATTAGATAAAATAATAGATTCAATTCCACAATTAATAATTATTAATGGTTTTCATTTGCAATATTCAGCTAATATGGTACAATTCTTGTAAGCCAATGACCCTAAATTCCCTTTTATAGAAACAAGGGAGCAACAACAGCTTCAGGTCAATTTGCCTAATGTGAAGTCTCAAAATCTAAATCAGTAAGACATCTACAAGTCTACAACATCTCTACAACTTTAGTTGTACATTTCTGCATTTGACAGGCTGGTTTAGTAAATTAACAATTTAGCATAGGCAATAGCATGTGCAAGATTGCAATATTGATCCTGTTCAAAAAACAAAGTTCAAACTTGTTACTTTAAACTCAATTCTAGAGTCTAGACTGTAGTATGTAGGATAATATGAAAGATATTCATATATGGTAAAGATATAGAGATGATTGAAACTGAAAATACTTTTACATACAGACTATAAGTTTCTATAGTATGATCCATTCTTCTTCGGTTGGAAGGGAAATTTTTTTTATGTTATGGTAAATGACCTGCATTCTCATTAGCATTCCATACTTGGAAAAGCGAGTTTCAAGCAATGTTCCTTCCACTAGTGCATGCAAATTTGTGAATGTTTTGATGCACTTTGCAATGCCTTCATGAGTTCTATCCTAAGGAAGGTTGCCTAAATCAGAGGTTATTTGGTCCTCTAACTTTTGTTTGTAAACTTCTCTTCCAACGAAACTCGTTGTTGAGAAATCAAGTCCAGGACTTAGTAAACCAAGAGATATCAATTTTGCTATTTTATTGTTCATCTTGGTGAGCTTTGGCCCAAATAAAGCAAGAACTTCTTCTACTTCTATTAGTTTTTGACATTTATGAAATACAAAGGTTGCCTTTATTATTGAACCAATGTGGTCCTAAATTCCCTTACTTGCCAAATTCATGTTAGTAGTGCTATTGATTTCTTCCATAATTCGCTTTGCAGTTTTTTGTCTCTGACCAAAACTTTTGTTCTCCTCAAGTTGCTCTTTCAACTTCCCAAAAACATCTGTAAGAGCTTCGTAGAGTTTAAACCAATCACACAACCTATCAGCAGAAGCCTTTATTTGCCCCTAGAAGTAATTTTTTATTTGCTTTACTATATTATTTACATGGTCATTCAAGCCATTTTCATATTTTTTAATAGTATCATTTGCTTTCTTTAGGTCTTCTTTCATTTCTGAGTACTGGTGTTCACTATGTTTTCTTATTTTATCTACTTTATTTTCCCACCCTTTTGCTTTCTCTTCGCACTCTTTTGTTTTTACCCTCTTATTTTCCAATTCTTTATTTAACTTATTGTTTACATTTGCAGCATTCTCCAAGTTTCTGTATAACTTTGTTGAAGAGTCTTTTTCATCCTAAAGTTTTTTTTTTCCATTTTTTCCAAATTTTCCCTCTGAGTTTTCAGTTTTGCGTCCATTTGTTCTTGATGTTCAATTGCTTCTTTAGAGCTAGAGGATGAATTTTTATCCTTTTCCCTAATTCTTTGCACTTGTTTACTGCTGCTTTCTCACTTGCCTCTACATTTGCTAGGTCTGCCTTTAACTTATCTATTGTACCCTGAAGCTTTCCTTTCTCTCTATCCAACTTCATCACTGAACTGTAGACCACTTGGTTGGTCATTTTGGACACATTTATCTTGTCCAAATTTTTAATTTTGGATAAATCCATTTGAAGGGTGCTAACTTGAAATTCAGATGGATCTAACTGACTCTTTGGTGGATTGTTATCTCTAGCTGCAGGCATAACAACCATTAATTCCATGTTATCTTTATCTGGGTCATATGTGGGAAATAACTTGTTGGTTGCAGGTTCTGCATCTTGAGTTGCAGCAATTGCTTCTATCTTCATTGTCTTACTATTTTGTCTATTCTTGTTTTTTTATTTTTCATAGTTAGTTACAAATTCATTGTAACGAAAATTAGAATTTTGTGAGACAATTGAATGTTTGAATGGTGAAATAGCAGTAGCACTTGCACTGATGTACGAGCTTCCACCAATACCATGAGGATAAACAACACCTAGACCCATTAGTGGGGTTTGTGGACTATTCTAAGGATTTTGTCCTGAAGGATGGGAAATTGTTGGACTCACAGTCACCATTGACATTGTTGTACTAGTAGTACTACTAATACTTGTCATAATCTTCTGCTTCTTTACACTTTCTTGATCTTTGGGACCAAATTTTTTTGCATCTATATACAATTTCCTTTTTAGACCACTAGTTGTAGTTGTACCTATGATATCTACAACTATGGGAGTGACAATTGATTTAGATTGAATCTGAGTGCTTGGAAGTGGAACTATAAATGAAGTAGGAACAAATTTAATTAACTGAGATGAATCCAATGTGGATGGAATTGAATGAGTTGATGATTGATCTCCATGCCCAAGGCATGGTTTCTAACCATGTTTTGGTGCTACAGCTGGTGGTTGAGGTGGTAACGAAACCCCTTCTCCACTGGGACCCAGACCACCAAAACCTTGGTAGCCCATTTTTTCTACAATTTTTGCCCCTTTTCTATATAGAAGTTTGGTGGATGGATCAACTCCTCTCTGAATTTGTGTACTAGATGAGGGATTCTAAGAATCCTGGTCATTGTAATCATCATCAGTATCACTGTGATGTGCTTTAGGTGGATGCTCCTTATTCCACAATTCATCAAACATTGTATCCTCTTCAACCTCATCACAATCTGCAGAGCTCTTTGGATCACCGAGATTCTTCCTCATTTCCCAAAATTGAGAAATTTTGCTTCGACTCCATCTAGCATCTATACATTCATTCATTAGCTCTTTTGGAATAGGTTTTGTAGATGGTTTATCAACTTTCTTATAGAAATTGGATGATGTCGTGCCCTGCACTTTTCCTTTCTGTTTGTGCAATGCCATTATTTGTGATGACAATTCCTGCATTGACATATTATTTTCAGCAGCATATTTCTCCATCTGTTTTTTGACCCCCTCCCAAGAGTCCATGTTTTTAAAATTTTCAATCAAAGGCATACTTTCATGTTGGTATTTTCTTGTAGAAGTCCCAATGCCCTTAAACCTTGCTCCAATTATGTTCAGTCGATCATACTGCCAGTGACTGTCAACATCAAATTGAAAAATTGAAAAAAAGGCTTCTGCCACTTTGAATCCTCTTCTCTCAAATGTGAACGCTCCAAAGGAGAATGACAAGGAGGGAAATATCATTTTCTTTTTCTGACCATGAAAGGGTACATCCGTGCTCTCCATTTGTCGTACATATTCCAATGCAAATACCCTCTCTGTTACATGTATTGGAAGTTTGTAGGGTTCTACCCATGAACTATAAAACCTTAACATAGTGTACTCTTCCATTAAGTACCAGTCAGCCAATTGTAGTTCACTTCTGAGTTGAATGCAATTTCTACAAGTAACAAGCAATCTAGGCATTGAAGTGCCTGTAATTTTATGGTAAATTGGTGCCAAAAAGAAGTCTACAAAATTGTTGTAGTTCCTTTTGTTATCAATCATCCTTATCTGAGGTGTCCACTCATATATTGGATTTTGGCCTTGAGTCTAACTGCAAAGCTTGTTTGCCTCAAATAATGTATAATGCTTTGCTAGGAGAAGATAGCACAAGTAGGTTGTGAATCTAAATTTCTTCTCTGAACTTCTTTGAATCATTAGTAATTGATCTTGCATGCAATGAACAATGTGCTCAATAAAATGATATCTTACTGGTTCTTTTTAAAAATGAATACGATAAAGCATTTCAAGAATGCTGGCATCCACTTGTTTGTTACTATCCAATCCCAAACAAAATGCTAGCAAGGAAATACTGTCCTGTGCCCATGGCACAAAAAATTCAAAATCTTGTTATTCCTCTGATATAAGAATCTCTCTGTTTTGCATCTAATTTTTCATAATATTTTGCCAGCTTTCCTAGGTCAATATGTACGTTTGACTATTGTTGTTGAAACCCTAGGTTCAATAGACTAGCAAATTCACTCTCAGTTATGGACAAAATTTCATCTTGAGTAATTTTATTCATAATTGCTTTTCTATTTTCATCATAATTTTTGGCGCAGAGCATAACAATTTTTAGGCAAGGGAATACTTGAGGTAACGCCATGTGTGCCGACCTAGCTACCCATGGTGCAATTTTATTTGCAGTCGTATTTACACTAGAGTTAAATGAACAAAATTTTGAAGCCTAATTTGGATCATTCCACTTGTTTTCAAGTGCAAATCTTATCTCCATTATACCCTTATTTCCATGAATAACAGGATCATGTATATCATGGAATAAATCACTAAAACTTGGTGTTTTAAGCATATTGTGGAATTTTGTTATTTTGACCATCTTTTTATTCTTGATATTTGTTTTGCCCATCGTGGTAAATATTTAAACACAACTACAAGCCTATAGGGGTGATTCAAAATTAAAACCTTATAGACTAAATTTTTTATATATAATATAAAAAGTAAAGTTGTAAATCAAGAGGCTTGAAAAATTTAAAATACGGGACATAAATTTTTAGGATTTTAGTAGTTACACTTACCCATTCACGTTCACATTGCCCTTAGTTTCTATTTTTGCAGAGAGCTAAGAGACTGTAGTTTGTTGCTTTCCTCGGACCACAATCCTCAACCTAGAAATTAAGAATTCGTAACTTTGTTGCACTGTAACTTTGTAAATTGTAACCCCTTTCTAATTTCTAAATCTGCAGACAACGTATAACTGCAAAATAAAGAAACTTAACGCGCCAAAATTTCACAATCTGTACTCTATAGTCTATAGTCATCACACTTGTCACACAATACACTTTCCGTTTAAATGTGAGTGGAATCGTGGACCACTAGTTACTAGACATGCATTAAGTGTTAACTAACCCGTCATAATGTATTAATGTCATTCATGATGTCATTGTTAACTGCAAGTGGAATGTGATTATGTCAATGAGTTAACTAAGTAGTGACATGTGTCATGATTCCAGGACGCGTTTGAAATGATAGGGTTTCTTTTTCCTTTCAGCCTGAAACTCAACTTCGATCGTTGATCTATAAACATCCAATGGCATTGGTGAATGGTGTGGTGGCCCTGTGGGTCATGGGTCCCACTCCCATTAACTAAGCTAGTCAAGTATCAGGATGACTCACGTCATGAGTCAGACGTGTCAGTGTCACGTCATCACCAAATTGAAACGACATTGTTATTTGTTGGTTGATCGAGGAGTTTAGTGACACGTGTCATGATTCCAGGACACATTTGAAATGATAGGGTTTCTTTTTCCTTTCAGCCCAAAACTCAACTTCGGTCGTTGATCTATAAACATCCAATGACAATGGTGATTCATGAACAGTGTGGTGGCCCTGTGAGACTACCAAGTTGCATAATTGCATATAAAGAGTAATTTAAGATAATATTACTATTTAATTTTAACTAAATATTTGGGAAAACAACTAGCTAGTACAATCAAAACTAATATTAATAGATTTTTAAGACATTATCTATACATTAATATTAATATTCTTAATCATCTCAAGATTTAATATATAAGTGCTAATCATATAATTAACATGGGTTAATGAGTCTACCTCAAGTCCTCAAATCAAAATTACAATTTAATATATTTGTTAATTTATAAAAATTAAATTAAATTTGCTATATTGCTAAAATTAAATATATTTCATAAGACACAGATATATATCTAAAATTTGTATTAAAATATTAATATTATATATTCACAAATTATATCTCTAACTAATATTATTTATCTTTAGCTATAATATTTCTACTTTCTTTTCACAATAGGCAGGGATTCGTGCTCCAACAGAGCTCTTGTAGTTATTATTATTATTTTTTGGCAAAACTTTATTTAAAATCAAAAGAAGTGGAAAATGGATCTTCTGCACAAGCAAGAAAATACATAAAATAATAAAATTTTACCTAACAATTGTAATGAAGGCAGAAATGCAATTATTTACATAATTAATCTTGTTAGTTTAACTTTACTATTTGGACATTAGTTATTAGTGCCTGTCGTAGGAACTATAGGCAACAGACTTTTTTAACCAATGTTTGAAATAAACAACTTTAACCAATCAAGTTTCACATAATTTTTTAATAATAAGTAATAACATATTTTTCTATTAGGTAAATTTTGAGGCAGGAACTACGTTTCTCTGCAACCTTGTTTCTAGGAGAAATGTATTAGTGATTATCATTATAAATAATATTTTATATTCACATAGGCTTTTATAAACAATTAATAGAAAATTCAAAAATGCAAAATATTGCAATGTTTCATAAGTAAGCATAAGAAGTTAAAACAATGAAATACAATTTTGTATGGAATTGAAACTCCAAAAATTTCATTGATATTTCTTGAAATTTACAAATTTACAAAATCAGGGGAAAACCCTTGACTCTAGTACTACTATACTATTCGTCGTAGAAACCACTAGAATCAACCATGGTTGCGAATTATTGTAGCCAGTGGTTGCCATCTTCCACTTCATCCAGGAAAAACCATTTTTGAAGAAAATTCAACCCAATTCTTGCGCATTTCCTATGGTGCTTCAACTACCCAACAGTCAAGCCTAGTAAAAATGGTTGTAGGACCACATTCTGGCTAGGTTCCAAAAGCTTGTGGACTTCACCCACCCAAGGAATCTCCACTCCTAAAATTGCATGAGGGACAATTTCAATGTCATCGCCCAAATATACTACTTTAAAAATCTTCCTCAAGAGCAACACAATTTCAACCCTTGCTTCTCCGAGGTGAAGCAGGGAGGCTAGAAATTGTGACATAATGTCATTGTTGACGCGATACCGATTCTCATTCTCCAAAAACTCATGCCCCAGAACCATTTTGACAGCAGCAATAAAAAACTTCACATCAGAGCATGGAACAACCTCATTGCAAATTGACAAGAGGTTTTCTTTAGGAACGCGACCTAGAAAGGCCTTTTGCTCCTCTTCCAAAGTACATCTTAGGTGAATAGGGTTGTCCATCTTTACTGCAAAGTTCAAACTCTAAGTTCTAATAGACTAACACCAAACAAACCAGACCTATCGACTACCAAAAATGAGATGAGCAATGATGAAAGAAGTAGCTCAATCACCTATAAATAAGCTTGGTAGGCAGGGTGCTAGGGATTATTTATTTTTTTCCTAAATAAGCTTAGTCGTTGAGAAAGATTTCTTAAATATTTGTCCGTTCGACTGCCAATTCAATTACATTAAATTAGTAAATATTCTCAAATCTTGAACATAATTGCAAGTACATGCCGAAAAGGCCAATTGTAATTAAACACTAACATTGTCCATTTTCCTATAATGCATGTGAAGCCCCTTAATAGATGGAAAAGGCTAATTGTAATTAAGACTAATAGTACTACTGTTAGTGGACTGTGGCATGTCCTATAATGCGTGTGAAGCTGCTTAGCCAATGGAAAAGGCCAACTATAAATTGTAATTAACAATGACAAGACATCAATATACTATCTCCTGCAACTAAAGTGATACATGCTAGACAGAAACGTGTCACCATTCTGGACACTTGAACAACGTCGAGGCTTCATTCCAGACATTTGGTCTCGAAATAAACCTTCAACCATTGATATATTATCATTGGACGATAGTCTAAATCATGTAATTAATAATCTATATGCAATTAATGTTTATCATTTAAATAACCTGAGCTTTATTCCTTTTAAATTATAAATTTTTGTCTATAATCTACATGTAATTAATGTTTATCATTTCAATCATCCAAGCTTTGTTCATTTTGTATTGATGATAATAATAAGATATCTTTTGGCTTATTATATATAGTTATAAATAAACTAAACTGCAATGGTATTGGTAACTGTCGATAAAAAACTGTCAAAAATTGGCTGTACAATTTGGGAAGTGGTGTGTGGTTAGTGGTAGTGTACTAGCGAGAGAATGTCACTATCACTAACATGGCATTTAATTCTTTCTAGGTACACTGTACTCCGCATACAACTTACCTTGATACGTGTCAACATTTTGGTGACTACCTCAACAATTCTTCTTCCTTCAAGAAATGTTGGCCGAAATTAAACCTCAACCATTGATCTTGGATCATCAGACGGTCTAAGTTCTCAAATAGTACATTTAACATAATTACAGTGGTAGTGGCAAAGATTATGTTTCCATAATGAACAGTCAAACAACCATGTCTTTAAACCATCACTTGCCAGTTGCCACTTGCTAGTTGCCAATAATTTATGTAAGTTGGTATGTTAGGTTAGGCTACTTATTTCCCATCTTTTGAAAATAGCCATACCAATTATAACTTTCTAAAGACCATTCGCCATAACAAATAAATTAATTCAATTATTTAGAAAATAATTTCTCCATTTTTTTTATAAAAAAGGTATTGGTTATTAAAATATTCACCAACCAATATCCATATTTCAAAACATAATTCACCATCAATATTAATAGTTTTATTAAAAACAAAAATTATAATCCCCATTATTTTATAAAAATTGTCTAAGCTATTAAAAAATTCACCACCAAATATCCATCCATTGACGCATAATTCGCCAACACTATTAATTTTTTTTTCACCCAAATGACATGTGATTCGCCACAATTTTATAAATTTTGGGAGGGTGGGGTTCCTTAAAGTTATCCATGATGTGCACAATACAAAAGTTGAATACCTAACAAATGTCGAATGTGTACAATATAAATGTCGAATGTGCACAATACAAATCTCGAATATATACAATACAAAATTTAAATATATGTCAATGTCATGTGATGACCACAACTACATATGTATATCACTATCAATATCTATGACTATGTATAATCATCAAAATTGAGCCTCTTTGATGCAGTTTGTGGGTCGCCAAGTGTTTGCAGAAGAAAAATTAAAATACACTATCAAATATCTTATGTATAAGTAATATAAAAATAACTAGAAATTGGGTTCTAAATTATGGATAGTTGAGTTGTTCATTACCTCATCCCTTTGTCCCATAGTTGGATTGAATGATAGTAGTAATGGGCTCCTTTGTTGATGGGTGGGACTCCTCACAAAATGATGAGGTAGAGTGATGATGGGAGACACAACTACCGATGAATAAATGCTCATGATAGACACAATTTGTATGATAAGTGATAAAATTTTAGCATTATAGAGTGGCATTAGGGATTAAAAATAGAGTTTAAAAAAATGTATTGTAGCCTAAGCTAGATCTCTAGTGCTAGCAAGAGGTACAAGCAATGATGAATCAATGCTACTCCGAGGCACAACCTGCATGATAAGAAATAACATGTTAGCATTATAGAGTGGTATTAGGGATTACAAATAGAGTTAAAAAATAAAAAAATGTATTGCAGCCTAAGCTAGATCTCTAGTGCTAGTAGGAGGTACAAGCATTAATGAATCAATGTTGCTATGAGGCACAACCTGTATGATAAACGATAAAATGTTAGCATTATAGAGTGACATTAGGGATTACAAATAAAGTTAAAAAATAAAAAATGTATTGCAGCCTAAGCTAGATCTCTAGTGCTATCAGGAGGTACAAGAACTGATGAATCAATGCTATTATGAGGCACAACTTATATGGTAAGCATTTAAATGTTAGAATTATAGAGTACGCGTTAGGGATTTCTATCACACACACAAGCAATCCAAATTTAGATCACAAAAGAGCTTCAACTAAGACTCTACATACATACCTCTAGCCTCTGTTGTGTTTGATCCTATCTTTGATGCTTGGGACTCCTAACAAAATGAAATGGGAAAGGCTTTGCATGAAGTCTTGAAGACTGCTGTAATAGGTAAAAGATATATAACACATGTTAATAAGACAAATTATTGATAATTATTATAAAATTGAAAAAAAACATGTACTCATTTGTAAATGCAACTATTCAATATGTATATAGAACAAATGCATACTATAACCTAAAATTTATGAGAAGGAAAATATGAAAAATTACCTCTTCCATTGCCTCAACATCGATAGTCTTAGGAGCATTCATCAACTCTACAAAATGAAATTATTTCTACATATATTCAACAAACAAGTCAACATGCATTCATTAATATTGAGTATATGTATATACATTCATTCTTATTAAATTTCAAAATATAAAATTGACTTGTATTTAATACCTTTTTTTGTTTTGGTGTTCTTGCTGATTTCTTTCCCTTTCCTCTAGACCTCGAGCTATGTGGAGTATCATAAAGAAGGAACAAATATAACATAAGAGGAATCAATAAGACACATCATGAGTTCAACTCAAATAGTAAACTTGATAGGTGAGCAAGCTATGATACCACATAGCTCTCAAGGCCAAAGTTAATGGTAGAAAGAGTGGTATCATCAATTTGAGAAATTTTAGCCTCCAACAAGCCCTATAAAATAGTAAAGAGTATTGTCATAAATATGAGATAATGTTGTAAATGGAAAGAAGACAAAATAACAAAAAGAAGATCATAGGAGGGCAAAAAGACAAAAGGACTTGAAGGACAATATTGGAAGGATAGTACAAGGCCTAGAAATTGAACACAAAGAGACCGAGAAGGATAAGAGAGATGTGAATGAACTTTTGGCACCTTGTCAAGAAATAAAAGTGGAGATTCATGATCTCCACACTCTTGCAAGACACCCTATGTGATATAGAGTTTCTTTGATGTGGATGGGTATATGAAGGATGAAACTCACATGAGGTTCATTAGATGGAGTTTGGGTATGCTAGGAGCAAGATATGTGGATGGGAATTGGATGGATTTGATGAATTTGAGAGGGTTTCAATGATGGTAGGAGATGGAAAGGTATTATTGTACTTTTAAGAATATCAATTAAGAAAAAATATTTCAAATCCAATGTATTATTGTACTTTTAAGAATATTTAAAAAACTTTACCTCAGGTGTTCTTGCTCTAGCCTCACACCTCTAGTAGAATGAGTACTATGTGGTGTTCTCGTATCGCTTGTTGCACCGTACATTGCATATTGTTTGAACATATCAATCTAAAGTTCTCTATAAATTTAAAAAAAATTACTTTTATGATATTTCTAGGTGATTAAATAATATCATGTCAAAACTAATGAGGTTCATCAGATGGGGTTTGGGTAATTCTAGAAGCAAGAGATGTGGATGGGAATTGGATGAATTTGATGAATGAGAGGGTTTGAATAATTTAGGAGAAGTTCAAAAAATTTGGCATCAGAGGAGTTGGTTACAAAGTTGCAGTTGTAGAGGCAGAGGCATCCCAAACCCTATCATGTTTCATGGATCAAGGGTGAGCATAAGATATTGGTAAGTGAACAATGTGTTGTGAACTTCAAGATTGATAATTACTTTGATGAAGTTTTGTGTGATGTTATGTCTATGGATTGCTGTCATATTCTATTGAGTAAACCTTGGCAATATGATAGATATGCTATACATGATGGAAGATTGAATCAATATACTCTTTGGATGAATGGAAGAAAACAAGTATTATTGCCTTTGATTGAAAGTCTAGATGAGGTAAATTGTACTACTATTCAAGTTTGTGTGGTGAATGGAAAGCAATTTATAAAAGGAAATAAAGAAGAATCAAATATGTTTTGTCATAATTTTTAGAAAACCAAGTTGTGCTAGTAATAACTGAGTGATAGATGTCAATAGTAACTGAGTGACAAACAGTGGCAATGAAGTGACAATAGAAGCTAGTAGTATTGATTGAGTGCCAGTAGAAATTGCAAGATTGTTGAATGAGTATAAAGAAATTGTTGCAGAAGATATACCTGATGGTTTACCACTAGTAAGAGGTATAATTTTTTGTATGGATCTAATTCTTGGTGCTACTTTGTCAAATAAAACACCATATAGATTGACACCTATAGAGAATGAAGAACTCGACAAACAAGTGCATGAATTATCACAAAAAGGTTTGATTAGAGAAAGCTTGAGTCCATGTGTTGTACCTACTATATTAGCACCTAAGAAGAATGGAGAATGAAGAATGAGTATTGATTCCATAGCTATTAACATGATCACAGTGACATATATGTTTCCTACATGCCTAGATCCTAAGAAGGTTAAAGCAATTTGGGAATGGCCTACACCTGAGAATGTGCGTGAGATAAAGATCATTTCATGGTTTCACTAGTTTCTAGAGGAAGTTTATAAAGAATTTTAGTTCTGTTTGTCATGCTATGACTAAGACAATGAGAGGAGATAAAAAAGATTTTAAGAGGAGACATGAAGCTGATAAGAGTTTTGAGAATTTGAAACAAAAGGTTGTTGAGTTACTTGTATTGGCTTTGCTTGATTTCAATAAGGTATTTTGAGTTGAATGTGATACAAGTGGCAGTGCAATAGGAATTGTGTTGTGTCAAGAAGGTAAACTTGTTGCTTTCTTTAGTGAAGAGTTAAATAATGCTAAAAGAAAGTATTTTGTGTATGATCAATAATTTTATGCTATTGTTCCAGCCTTGAAGAAGTGGAGACATTATTTCATTCCTAAGGAGTTTGTGTTGTATACTGATCATAAAGCTTTATAGTATTTGGGAAGTCAACATAAGTTAAATCAAGGACATTTGAAGTGGGTTGAGTACTTGTAGAGTTCACATTTGTGATCAATCATAAAAGTGGTGTCACTAACCCAATTGCTAATGCATTGAGCAAAAGATGTTCTTTGTTGACCAAGATGAAGGTTGAAGTTCTTGGTTTTGATGAATTGAAAGAGTTGTATGATACTAACCCTAATTTTTCTAAGGCATGGAGAGAGTACCAAGCACCAAATCTATTAGATCACATAAGTATGATGAGTATTTAATTCAAGAAGGTATGTTCAAAGGAACTCAGTTATGTATACCAAGAAGTTATATCAGAGTTAATTTGATTAAGGAAAAACATTGTGGTGGATAGGTTGGACATTTTGGAATTGATAAGACATTGAGTTTGTTGAAGGATAGGTATTGTTGGCCGTATATGTGTAAGGATGTTTAGAAGTTTGTAAGGAGTTGTGGAGTTTGTCAAGTTGCAAAAGTAGTAAGTTAGAATATTGGTTTGTATACACCTATTTTTGTTCCTAAGAAACCTTGGAGTGACATTAGTATGGATTTTGTTCTTGGACTACCTAAGACAATAAGAGGGTATGATTCCATATTTGTTATTGTGGATAGATTTTTTAAAATGGCTCATTTCATACCATGTAAGAAGACATCAGATGGTGTGCATGTTGCTGAGATTTTCTTCAAAGAGATTGTTAGATTGCATGGATTACCAAAAAGTATTATTTTTGACAGAGACAGTAAGTTTGTTGGCTATTTTTGAAGGATTTTGTGGAAAAGATGGATATTGAATTGAGATTTAGTTCTACATTTCATCCACAAGCAAATGGACAGACAAAGGTTGCAAATAGAAGCTTGGGTAATTTGTTGAGATTTTTAGTGGGAGATAAGCCAAGTAATTTGGAGCTGGTATTGGCACAAGCTAAGTTTGCATATTATAATTTTGTGAATAGGAGTACAAGGAAATTTTTTTTGAGATTATTACTAAAATGCAACCTAGAGGAATATTATATTTTAGGGATGTTGTTGATGAAGAGAAGAGAAGTGTTGAAGGGGAAGAATTTGCTAGTTTTATGAAGCCTTTGCATAAGAAAGTGAAGTTGAAATTGGCACAAAGTAATCAGAAGTATAGGGATAATGCTGATAAGTCTAGAAGGGATCATGTTTTTGAAGTTGGTGATGAGGTGATGGTTCATTTGAAGTTGGAACATACAATAAGCTAAAAATGAAGAAGTTTGAACCTTGTGAGATCTTGAGGAAGTTTGACAATGGTAATGCTTATAAAGTTAAGTTACCTAATGAGATGGATATATCTCGTATATTCAATGTTGTCAATTTTTATAAGTATCATGAGTCAAATGAAAAAGTTATTGTACCTAATGATTATCCTAAGAAGTATATTGAAGAGTTTGAATAGATATTGGATCAAAGAGTTGGTAAAAACACAAGAGGAAACAACTAGTATGAGTATTTAGTGAAGTGGAAGAACACACCAGTTGAAGATGTTATATGGATTTCTCATTCTGAGTTGGATTCAACTGAGGTTGTGACACTTGCATGATTTAGTAGAATCATTTCTTTCAACCCCAATTGTCTGATGTAGGAGCATCCTAGTTGTCTTGCTATCCTACTCATCTTTGTTCATTCTGCATGTTGGAGCCAAGTTCCAGTGGTTTGCAAGTTGTTGTTGATGCCAAGTTGTTTAGTGATGGCCGATATACTGTAGCTATCTTGTATTGGCTGAGCTATCCAATGTTGGCCGAGTGTTCCTTCATGTGTCGAGTAAACCTGATATTTGTTGATGCTCAGGTTCTTCTTTGGCCGAGTTTGTCATGATTGGTTCTTAGTTTGAGATGACTTATGTATTTAATTTGGATCGTGAATTCAATGATGGGATCATGTCTTGGGATGAGTGCAAACCATTTTAAGGTCAACATTTCTATTATGTAATGATCTAGAATCTTCTGTAAGTCATTTTGGAAAGTATAAGTATAGGTGTTTGGTTTAGTTAGGGGGTAGGATTTAGAGGGTTAGAGTAGATGTTTCAAGAATTGTGAATTTGAAGTTGGATCATAAATCTTGAAGTTATATTTTGTATATGGTCATAACCCAGAAGGTCTTATGACTAGGCATGTATGCTGATAACTTGATGAATCAATAAAAGTGTTTGTTCTCTCTCTCTCTCTCTCTCTCTCTCTCTCTCTCTCTCTCTCTCTCTCTCTCTCTCTCTCCTCCTTGGTGTTGTTCTCTATGTATTTGCTACTATTGTGTTTACTCACTAAGATGGTTGTATAGTTAGGCATGTCTTTGGCCCTAGCTATTTATTTCTCCTTGAACCATATCATATTCTTGTCAAAAAATTGCATGTGATGTTAAAACTATCATAAATTGGCCCCATGATAACTTGACATTTGAATGTAACATATAAATCCACTATCCATAACAAGGGGTAGTTGTGTTAGGTCACCAAAAAAAATAATTAACATGCCACCAAAGTACATACATGTTATCAATGGTGAAAGACCTCTCATAGATGACTATATAAGGCCCCAAAGAGTCATTTTCAAATCATTTGATCATTTGTATTTTACAGAGAAAAAGCTTTGAGGTGAAAATGGTGGTCCTGTATGTTCTCATTGATTCAAATGATCCAGATGGCATAACTAGCTGACTGACTATAGACCACCAATAAGTAGTTGATAAACCTCATTATGGATTCAAATTTCATGGTTTTTTGCTTGAATTTTGAGTTGTTTTAGGTTATTTTAGGGTCAACTATGTCATTTTGCACAGATTTGGATAGCATGGAGTACTGATATCATCATGTTGTTTGCATGGTTGCAGGTTTATTTCCCAAATGATGGTTTTTTATCACACTATCCAACCATTAGGGCCTTAGTCAGATAGTTGGATGTTGGCGAGTTGGCACATGTTGATTTATTGGGTCTCATTCATTTATGTGATATCCCCAACATTCAAGTGAATCACAGTTTATTGACAACACTAGTGGAGCATTTCCATTCAGAGATGAATATCTTCCACCTACCACTCGGGGAGATGACAATCAAACCTAAGGACATCTACAGGGTTTTGTGGATCCCATTCAATGGTCCTTGTATTGAGTGTGATACAAAGTAGAGGCTTGGTGCCTTGGCATTTAGAGCTATTTTTTAGGATGACATCATCATGGGCAAGACCATTCCCTAGGAGGAGCTAGTACAATAGTATGGTATGATGGATAAACTTGTAGTGGTACTGGGTGCATTCCTCGGTTACTACCTGATGCCTGACAGAGGTCAACTCAAAGTAGAGTGCAGATAGGGTTGCATGTTACAACATGTGATAGAGGAACTTGCTAATTTTGGTTGGGGTCAATGTATGTTGGTTCATATGTTCCATGAGATGCACAAGATCACCTAGAAAGAGGTGAAGAGTATGGCAACCAACATGTATGTGCTACAAGTATGGGAATGGGAGCACTTGCCCATGACAAGGTTGATTTGTGAGGACATGAGACAACCTCATGTACCTTATATATATAGATATAGGGGACAAATGACTCATCTTGCATTGGGTAAGATTGAGAAGTAGAGGGCTCAACTTGATGACATAATATTAGTAGTATGGAGACAATGGATGGAGTCAAAGGCTTGGGATGATGCTCGAGCCCAGCTTGGTTATATGTTCACATCTTGACCATTTATTGGCTGATTGATCTAGGTGATCAAGAGATTCTTGTTGACATGCATGTGGAGAAAGTTTGGTTGGCCACAAGATATTTTGTAGGAGTATTGTGCATATGCTTGCTTCACTAAGGAGGTAAAGAAGGGGTGGTCAATGAGGTTGGATCCCAAGTGATCCATGATAGATGTGTGGGGTTTGACATTGACCCATTGGCATTACTTGCCTTTAGTTACTGATGGACGGATGATTCTTGAGTATAGGGAGCATTTTGTTAGTCAATTGTTTCCATAATTGATAGATCTAGTGGGCATGGTTATACCCATTTAGCTAGTACACCCACCACAGGAGGGACCTCGACAGAGGGTGACCCAAATTTAGATTATGCCTCAGAAAATGAGGATAGATCCTAGTGTTGGTGGGAGTGGGTCTAGAGAGAGGACCCCAGGGAGAGATGTAGGAGATGTAGGGTGGGGATTTACTAGTGTAGAAGTAGGATGCTTTTTGACAGTCGTAGGATAGAGTGAGGACATCACAATGACAACTAGGAGAGTTGTAGATTTAGGTTGTGGTGCAAGATGCACACTTGGTGGAGCGTGATCGAGAGATTTAGGAGCTCTGAGATTAGTTGGAGAGACAACGTGATGAGGCTTGAACACAAACAAAATGAGAAACTTATTACTATTATGCATATGTTAGGGTGGTACCAGAGGCTACAGAGTAGGTGCCCTACTTCTCTGAGTATGCTAGAGTGTCAAAGGGTGTCCGATCGCTAGCTAGAGAAAATGTTCCTCCTCCTCCTCCTCCACTAGGGGATGAAGAGGAAGGTTCTAGTTAACTCACTTTTCTCATACATGAGATGTTTGCATAGATGATTTTGATGTATGCAAATGTGTATGATGTATGAATGTATAAAGTAGATGAGATGTGTTATATGATGCATATGTGATGGATGTTTTTGACATGATTTGATTATGCAAATGTGTATGATGTATGAATGTATAAAGTAGATGAGATGTGTTATATGATGCATATGTGATGGATGTTTTTGACATGATTTGATTATGTTGAAATGAATGTAATGATGATGCAAAAATGGATATGTATTAACATCTCATGCATGGTTCCCATTTGTTACTCATGATAGGTGCTCCGACATATTTGTAAAGGTGGACGAGGGGATTGAACTCTTGAATAGTCAAGATGAAATGTGATATGTGTATGAAGACTACTACCTCTCAAGTCAAGGAATGCAATCAAATAAGTAACTAATAGCATGCTCTAATGCAAGTGTAGTATGAAATGCAGTCCTATACTAGAAGCAAAACACTAGGATTGGTTACTGAACCTATAAGATATAGTTTTCATCATAGAGTAGTTTGTTAAAGCTACTAGGTGCTATACAAAAAATATGGAACTGGAGGATTCCATAAGTATTCCTGCCTATGGAAAAAACTAATAATAATGGTTCTAGTATATAGAAAAAAAATCTTTAGGAATTTTTTTTTTTCATTTCTCTAAGCAATTAAAAATAGGAAAAATCATATTTTTTAATTATGGAAAATGAATATTAATAATCAATGATAAAGTTTTTGTTAAATAGAATTTAATACTTTGTTACTATTGGTGGGTCAATTTAGCCAAACAAGACAAATATGAAACTAGAGGATTCCATAAGTATTCATGCCTATGGCAGGAACTAGTAATAATGGTTCTAGTATATATAAAATACAAATAATTTATGATTTTAAGTAGATGACCTTAATTAGATATAGTCAATAATGCAGGAGCATCCTATGTTTCCTTGTTATCCTAGTTTTTTGTTCATTCTAGCAGTTTTAACTGAGTTCTAGCAATGTTAGCCGAGTTCCTACAGAGTTAGCCAAGTTCCTATAGTGTTAATCGAGTATTGACCTATTATGTTAATTGAGTATTAACTTGTCATGTTAACTGAGTTCAGTGTTAATTGAGCATTCCTTCATGTGCTAAGTGAACCTAATATTTGTTGATGCTCAATTCCTTCTTTGAACAAGTTTTTATGTGATTGGTTCTTAGTTTGAGCTGACTTATGTATCTAATTTAGATCATAAATTTAATGATAGGATCTTGTCTTGGGACAAGTGCAAACCATTTTAAGGTTAGTCTTTCTATTATGTAATGATCTAGAATCGTATGTAAGACATTTTGGCAAGTATAAGTAGAGTTATTTGATTTAGTTTAGAGGTAGGATTTAGAGAGTTCAAAGTAGATGTTTTTGGAACTACGAATTTGAAGTTAGATCGTTGATCTTGAAGTTGTATTTTGTATCTGTCTATAACCTAGAAGGCTACACAACTAGGCATGTACGCTAATAATTAGATGAATCAATAAAAGTATCTCTCTCTCTCTCTCTCTCTCTCTCCTTGGTGTTTTTCTCTATGTGTTTACTTTCATTGTGTTTACTCAACAAGGTGATTGGATAGTTACGTGTGTCTTTGGCCCTAGCTATTCAATTCCCTTCTTGCACCAAGTGGTATAAGTGCTTGAGGTTTGTCCTTGTGGAAATTGGATAGTGTAGAACCCTAACTTGGTTTGGTTGTAGGGTGGAAGATAAGTGGATTCAACCTATAACTTGCAGAGGGTTACAATCTAGCAAGAACATGTTTGTAAAGATGGTTTGAGGTAGAGGAAATGCTAACACTACTATTATGGACATGTTGAGACAAATCACATCCATATTAGATACTATGGAGACAACCCAAAGGAGAGGAACACATCTTGATGATGAAGTAATAGCACCAAACCCTAATCCAGAGCCTGAGGAAGATCAAGATGAGGAAAAATTGTTGAGAGTGTTGTCTAGGGCACATTCAAAGCTTGCTATAAAAGTTGTTACTTATGATGGAAAATTGGATACCAATGATATGTTAGATTGGATCTCTGATATGGAGAAGCTCTTTGAGTTTGAAAACACTCCTGATAATAGAAGAGCGAAAATTGCAATCACTAGGTTGAAAGGTCATGCCTCACTATGGTGGAAGAATTTGCAAACTGATAGACAAGTGAGAGGAAAAGAGAAGATCAAGACTTGATTGAAAATGGTGAACAATGTGAAGAAGAATTTCCTTCCTACCAATTATCAAGTTAGCTTGTTGAGAAATATGCAAAATTTGAGACAAAAAGATATGACTATGAAGGGTTATAATGAGGAATTCTATAGATTGGACATCAAATATGGACATGTGGATGATGAGGTTGAGAAATTTTCAAGGTATCTAAATGGATTGAGATCTGGGATTCAAGATGAAATAAGATTTATGAAATTGGAAAGTTTGGAAGAAGCATATCACTATGCCTTGAAAGCTGAGGAGATCCTAATAATGAAGCATGACCAAAGGAAAAGAGGTAGAGGTAGTATATTTCAATGAGGCAAAGGTAGATCTTATGTATAAGGTGGCAGACCTGGAAATTCTATACAAGATAAGGGAAAATATAAATAGAAAAATGATGACAAAGACAAAGAACAAATTGAAATGTGGTAATTCTTATCAAGGAGGTACTAGTTCTTAGAAAGGAAGAGGTAATTCTTATTCTAGAGGTGGTCTTCGTAGTAATTATTTTAGATGTGGAAAGGAAGGGCATAGATCCTTTGAGTGTAGATACTCTGGTGAGAATGAACAAGGTAATATAAATGCTATGATTCAAGGAGATCTTGAGGGTTCACCAAGTGGACTTAAGGTTGGAGAAAATCTGATGGTGAGAAGAACTTTGTGTAATAAGGGAATTGACGAGGAACCTATCCTAAAGAGAAGTCTTTTCAAGACCAGATGTAAGATGGTTGGAAAATGCTAAAAGGTGATCATTGACAGTGGAAGTTCAACAAATTTGGCATCAGAGGAGCTGGTTACAAAGTTGTAGTTGCAAAGATTGAAGTATCCTACACCCTATCATGTTTCATCAATAAGGGATGAGCATAAGATATTGGTAAGTGAAAAATGTGTTCGGAAGTTCAAGATTGTAAATTATTTTGATGAAGTTCTATGTGATGTTATGCCTATGGATTGTTGTCATGTTTTGTTGGGTAGACCTTGACAATATGATAGATATAATATACATGATGGAAGATTGAATCAATACACTCTTTGGCTGAATGAGAGAAAGCAAGTATTGTTGCCTTTGATTGAAAGTCCAAATGAGGTCAATCATACTATTGTTCAAGTTTTTGTGGTCAATAGAAAGCAATTTTAAAAGGAAATGAAGAAGAATCAAATATATTTTTCCTTAATTCTTAGAAGACTGAGTTGTGCCAGTCATAATTGAGCGATAGAGGTTGGTAGTAATTGAGTGACAACAAAAGCTAGCAATATTGATCGCGTGCCATTAGAAATTGAAAGATTTTTGAATGAGTATAAGGAAATCATTGTAGAAGATATACTTGATGGTTTTCCACCAGTAAGAAGTATAATTCATTGTATGGATCTAATTCATAGAGCCAGTTTTTCAAATAAAACACCATATAGATTGACACCTATAGAGAATGAAGAACTTAACAGATAAGTGCATGAGTTTTTGTAGAAAGGTTTGATCAGAGATAGTTTGATTCCATGTGTTGTACCTATTGTATTAGCACCAAAGAATAATGGAGAATGGAGAATAGGTATTGATTCCAAAGCTATTAATAGGATCATTGTGAAATATATGTTTCCTATGTCAACAATGAATGACATAATGGATTGTTTGAGTGGAGCAAAGTATTTCACCAAGATTGATTTGAAGAGTGGTTATCATTAGATCAAAATCAGAGAAGGCGATGAATGGAAGACTTCTTTCAAGACAAAAGATGATTTGTATGAATGGTTGGTTATGTGTTTTGGTTTGACTAATGTACCTAGTACTTTTATGAGGTTGATGAATGAAGTTCTCAAGAGATTTTTGGGTAAGTTTGTGATTGTATATTTAGCAGGACTAAGAAATAATAGCTTGAGAATGCTAGACAAGTATTGCAAAGATTGAAAGAGGAGAAGTTGATGATTAACTTGAAAAAGTGTTCCTTTATGCAAGAAGAGATTGTGTATTTGAGATTTGTGATTTTAGCTGATGGTTTGAGAATGGATCCTAAGAAGGTTAAAGCAATTTTGGAATGGTCTACATCTAAAATGATAGAGACAATGAGAGGAGATAAAAATGATTTTAAGTGGACACATGGGGTTGATAAGAGTTTTGAGACTTTGAAACAAAAAGTTGTTGAGTTACCTTTATTGGCTTGCCTAATTTCCATAAGATATTTCAAGTAGAATGTGATGCAAGTGGTAGTGCAATAGGAGCTGTGTTGAGTCAAGAAGGTAAACCTATTGTTTTCTTTAGCGAGAAGTTGAATGATGATAAAAGGAATTATTATGTGCATGATCAAGAGTTTTATGCCATTGTTCAAGCCTTGAAGAAGTGGAGACATTATTTGATTCCTAAGGAGTTTTTGTTGTATATTGATCATAAAGCTTTACAATACTTGGGAAGTCAACATAAATTGAATTAGAGAAATATGAAGTGGGTTGAGTACTTGTAGAGTTTCACATTTATGATCAAGCATAAATGTGGAGTTACTAATGGAGTTGTTGATGCATTAAGTAGAAGATGCTCTTTGTTGACCGAGATGAAGATTGAAGTTCTTGGTTTTGATGAAATGAAGGGATTGTATGATACTGACCCTAATTTTTTGAAGGTGTAAAGAGAGTGCAAAGAACTAGATCTATTATATCAAATGAGTAAGTAGGATGAGTATTTCATTCAAGAAGATATGTTGTTTAAAGGAATTTAGTTGTGTATACCAAGAAGTTCTTTGAGATTTAATTTGATTAAGGAAAAATATTGTGGTGGATCGGTTGGATATTTTGGAATTGATATGACATTGAGTTTTCTAAAGGACAAGTATTATTGGCCATAGATGTATAAGGGTGTTTAGAAGTTTGTAACGAGTTGTCAAATTTGTCAAGTTTTCAAAGGAGTCAGTCAGAATACTAGATTGTATACACCTATTTATGGTCTTGAGACACATTGGAGTGACATTAGTATAGATTTTTTTCTTAGATTACCTAAGATAGGAAGAGGGTATGATTCCATATTTGTTGTTGTGGGTAGATTTTCTAAGATGACACATTTCTTACCATGTAAGAAGACATCAGATGTTGTGCATGTTGCTAAGATTTTCTTCAAAGAGATTGTTAGATTGAATGGATTACCAAAAAGTATTATTTCTAGCAGAGACAATAAGTTTTTTGGTTATTTTTGGAGGACTTTGTGGAAGAAGATGGATACAAAATTGAAGTTTAGTTCTAGATTCCATCCACAAATAGATGGAAAGACAGAGGTTGTGAATAGAAGTTTGGGTAATTTACTAAGATGTTTAGTTGGAGATAAGCTGAGTAATTGGGATATGATATTGGCACAAGATGAGTTCACATATAATTATTATGTGAATAAGAGTACATGGAAAAAAAACCTTTTGATATTGTTATTGGAATGTAGCCTAGAGGAACATCATATTTGAGTGATGTTGCTGATGAAGAGAAGAGAAGTGCTGAAGGGGAATAATTTTTTGATTTTATGAAGTCTTTGCACGAGGAAGTGAAGTTGAAAAGTAATTAGAAGTATAAGGAAAATGCTGATAAGTCTAGAAGACATCATGTTTTTGAAGTTGGTGATGAGGTGATGGTTCATTTGAAGAAAGGTAGATTTCCTATTAGAACATACAACAAGCTGAAGATAAAGACATTTGGACCTTGTCAAATATTGAGAAAGTTTGACAATGGTAATGCTTATGAAGTTGAGTCACCTAATGACATGGATATATCATCTATATTCGATGTTGTTGTTTTGTATGTATCATGAATCAAATGATGAAGTTGTTGTATTAGATGATTATCCCAAGAAGCAGATTGAAGAGGTTGAACATATATTGGATCAGAGAGTTGGTAAGAGCACAAGAGGAAAATCTTACTATGAATATTTGGTAAAGTGGAAGAATAGACTAGTTGAAGATGCTACATGAATTTATAAATCTAAGTTGGATTCAACTCTAGTTGTGACACTTGCATGATTCACAAGAATATTTCTTCAACCCTGGTTGTCTGATGCAGGAGCATCCTAGGTTGCCTTGTTATCCTTCCATGTTTAGAATGTTTTGAAGCAGTTCCTACATCTAAAATAGAGACCCTCATAATCTAAGGACTAAATCCAAGAGCCAATAGGGCTGCTGAGTTTGACCTTTAGCAGCATTTATATCAAAAAATTTCCTTGCATATATAGAGTGCAATTTATTAGACGATTTTGAATCCACCATTAAGAAATCAACTAAAGCCTCACCAACTTCCTCAAGTACCAAATCATGCCAAAGATGAAGAGAGAAGTTAGGAAGACTAATCTAGATGGACATTTTGCAAAAATATTCAGTGGAAAGATTAGAGTCCTTGTGGCAAGGTTTAAGCATCAAAGGAAGTATTTATCCCAAGTGAAAAAATTATCACATAAAATCACTCTCTTGTCATTAGCATTATCAAATTTGGCAATAAAGAAACCCCTTACCAAAGGAAAGATCTGGACAAAGTTACTAAGATATCAATCCGAATGCTTTAAGATCCAAGGGTGC